>VWZW01002574.1:28803-75061 GCA_013397115.1 Edolisoma coerulescens
CCAGCCCATCCAGAGCTCATCCCAACCCTTCCAGAGCTAATCCCAGCCCATCCAGAGCTCATCGAGCCCATCCAGAGCTCATCCCAACCCTTTCAGAGCTCATCCAGCCCATCCAGAGCTCATCCCAACCCTTCCAGAGCTCATCCCAGCCTGTACAGGGCTCATACCAACCCTCCCACAGCTCATCCCAACCCTCCACAGCTCATCCCAGCCCATCCACAGCTCATCCCAGCCCTTCCAGAGCTCAGCCCAGCACTTCCAGAGGTCAGCCCAACCCTTCAGAGCTCATCCCAACCCCCCCCACAGCTCATCCAGCCCATCCAGAGCTCATTCCAACTCTCTCCAGAGCTCATCCCAGCGCTTCCAGAGCTCATCCCAGCCCTTCCAGAGCCGGTCCCTTGCTGCCACCATGTGTCGAGCCAGCACTTGGAATACCTGGAGCCTCTGAGGTGCTTTTTGCTGGCAGAGTTCACAGGGAGCTGCAAACTTCTCCTCCTCGGAGCCGCTTGAATTTTCCTGCCCAATGCCAAGACTTCCAAGTGCTCCATTTCCTCCCTGCCCCTGGATCCAAGTTGTCGTTATTCTGTTTAACATGCTCCACCCCTGAGGGATTTAAATCCATTTTTAATTTCAGTTGTTATGTGCCTTTACAGCTTTAACACAAAGAATGTGTGATGGGGAATTTAATTGATCTGAATCCAAGAGAATTCCTTTGGCATCAATAAATGTGATTTTTTTTTTCCGTATGAAAAAAAGGATGAACTGAAATCTCAACAGGTAAATTTGAGTTCCAAAATTGACCAGAAGGATGAAGGAATAAAAGCTGTTTGCTGCAATATATATTAAAAAATAGCCTGTAAGTAAATATTAAATTCAATTAACAAACTTTTTTTAATCAGTGAGTAAATTTTTAGGAAAATCCCCAGAAGAAGAGCTGGGAAAGGCTGGTGGGAGCTGGGAGGACGAGGCGAGGGAGGCTTCACCCACAAGAGGGAGCTCAGTGAACGCAAATAAAAGAGCCAAAAATCTTGGTATTGCCGTGAAATCTCCTCCGTGCCGGGAATTAAATGGAAAAAGCACAATAGGAAACACCATAAATTCATATTTTAGTGCCGTTTGTGCTTCAGTTCCCAACAATTCCCTGGGTAACTTTGTCAAAATGATCAAGGACAGGTCATGGGACAATCACAGCTCTGCTGATCCAAGGATTCCCAAGTTGCCTGGAGCAGAGGAGTTTCTCAGAACCAACTCATAAGCTTCGGAGGAGATAAAATAAGATTTTTGGATAGATAAGGCCTTGTGCAGGTCTGTAAAGCTGCTGCTGGCTCATACCTGTAGAAAGTTTATGCTGTGGGCTGGGGAAATGTTTTTTTCCTTCCATTTATATCAAGAGTACAATAAAAAATTATTAATTCTCACAAATTCAGGCATAAAGAGAAGGTGGGGAAGGCCCTTGGCGAGTCCTTGGTGGTGTTGCAAAAGTCAGGCTTCATCTTCCAGGTTATTTGTGCAGCTCCTTGGGTTGGCTCTTTACTCAGAGCAGTAAATTAATTTTAAAAAATTCCAAGATCCTTTTTAGTCTCTTAATAATATAAAAGGCACCAAACTTTGGGAATTTATTCAAGTGAATTCTGAGAGGAGGGAAAAACAACAGCATCAGAGGCCACTTTCTAGAAGCTGCCTGGTATTTTGTTGTCTAATTTTGACATATCTGGGCTTTTTTTCTTTCCACTCTCCCTGTTCTCACCCCAAACCAGGAGCAGAATACCTGAAATGAGACAGGCAGAGCCTCTTCCTGACAGCACCTTCCAAATGCAAAGCAAAGGTTTAATTCCAAACCATTTATCCAAAGAAAACCCTGATTTCTGAACGTCTGGGGTGTCTCGGAAGGGTCTTTGAGGAACCCCTGCATGCGACAGGCAGACTAGCTTTGCCAGGAGGATTCCTGGGCTCGCTCTCCTGTGCTGGGAGCTGGGTTTGGAGCCAAACCTCCCAGGCTGGAGCCCTTTCCCATCCCCACGGAGCCCCCGGCCCCCACGGAGGGGCCGCCGGGTCAGTGCCCGCGCTCACCGGGGTGGTCGGCGCTGGGGAAAGCCGAAAGCAAACACAGCCCAGCTGCAGCCAGATGTGGGGAGCGTTCAGGGTCACCGGGCCTCCCCGGGCTGGGCAGCACGTGGCCCCGCTCCTGCTCCGAGGGAGAAGCCCCAGCAGCCATCCTTTTCCAAAGGGGAATCTCTGCTGCTCTCCCCGAACCTTTGGAGTGCTCCGAGCGCTTCCCGAGCCCCCAGGGCTGTGCCAAGCGCATCCAGCTGGACAACTCCCAAGCTGTCCCCACGGTCAGTGAGTCCTGTGGGAGGCCTTTTCCTGGGATAGCTGCATTTTCCTGCTGGTTCCAGCAGGATCAATGAACCCGCTCCCCAGAACCCCCTTGGTTTGATTTTCCTGGGGAGGGAGATTCCAGAGGGGACTTGTTCCAAATCCCTCCAGCTCTGGTTGATCTCTTGGGCAGGGAGCATTTTCCTCATTGTCCAAGGGAAGAAATCCTGCTTATTTGTGGAATAAGGCAAGGTTTTGTATTACCTTTACTTGTTTTTGTGTATCTTCAGTAGATATTCCTGGGAACATCACTTGCAATCAGCTCCTGAACTCAAATCAATTTATTTACAAGTCTGATGTGATGGATTTGGAGTGATCCCCAAATTTGGACAGATTCCCCAAGTCTTGGGGGATGGACTTGGAGAGATCCCCCAGTTTGGAGAGATTCCCCACATAACATTTTTTAAAGTCCCCCCAGAAGAAGTTTCTGTTCTCTCCTTGCCCTGTGCAGGGGGCAAATCAAAGTTCGTGATTGCAGCCTGATTGTGTTCAGATCACAGAAAATGAGGCAAGAACAGAGTTTTCCTCTAAAATAGGGTTAAATAAAACACTTCCTTAGGAAAGCATGAAGGAAAGAACAAAAGGGATGACACTGGAGGACAGCAAGAGAAAAAACACTTCACAAACTGCCAGAATTTTTCTCAATTTCCAGTGATTCCCCTTCCATGTCCTGAAGTCACCTGATCCATCCAGGATTGGTCGTGGCACCATAAATCACACTCAGACATGGGAGAATCTGACCTGATGTTTCTGAGGAGAACTGATTGCAGATGGACAAACATGGATTTCAATTCCTTTTTCAGTCTACAAAAAATGATGCAGAACTCTTAAAGGTGATCAGACCCATAATTTTAATTTTTTTTTACCAATAACAGCCAGAATGTAAAAATACTATAAATATATTCATTCATTGATATTAAATATTGAAAATAAACATAATAATTAACATGAAATACTTCTTTTACCACTTAGTGATGTTTTTAGGCACTCAAATCATCCTTGAAATTGTGAAATTTTGATGCATTTAAGATTTCCTTTATCAGATAAATCAAAGTCTGTACCCTTGATAAGCAGCCCAGGACCTCCCTCAAGGGAAAAATTTAGACCGGGTGTGAAAGGAATATCCAAACACATTGGGATGAAGATGGGACACCCCTGTTGTTCCTAAATGAACTTTCCCAATAGAAATACAAATTTACATCCCAAAGGAAAAGGAAGATCTTGTTCCTGCTCTTCCTTGAGCTTGGATTACATTAAAATAAAAGCTATAATTTCCAAAGCTTTCCTGGGATGCAGTTGAGGCTCCTCACGCTCCCGGCTAATGAGCAGGAATTGGACAGATTTAAGGATGGGATTAAGTTGTGTATTTATTGGGAGCTCCTCAGAGCTGCATCACTTTTTGTTGCTTCCAGCTCTGCTCCGTGAACTAAAATTTGATGCCAGCAAGATGCCAGTGAAATGTGGGAATGGGTATCCTGGGGGTCTTTCCAGGCCAGATCTTCACCTAGATTGGTGCTCGTGGCCCTCAGAAAGAATTTATTCTTCAACTCTGGGAATTATATCAACAGAACCATTTGAAGAAATAATTAATTAAGAAATATATTATGATAACAAATGCAGGTGGCAATGCAGACACGAAGTTTTTACTTTTCCCTGCCCATCTTTTCTCCCGTTTGTGTTTTCCCTGTGTCCTCCTCAACTCTGCCTCCCCCAGAGGAGGAGGAAAGGTCCGGCAGGAGGAGGAAGGACCATCTGTGGTGGGGTGAGCACTGAGCCCCCGAGCCAGAAATGCCTCGAGCTGCGATTCTCACGATCCTGGGGCTGAACTTTGTAAATAGACTTGGCAAGGGCTCCAGCCTGCAGAAAACAGCCGTGGAGAGGGAGAAATAAATAAACAAACAACCTCCCTTCCTTCTCTGCAGTGCCTGCTCTGCCCTCCTGACCCACCTCCAGAGGACACATGTGGCTGCTCCGTTGAAAATTGGTTTGTGGGTTGGATTTTGGTGCTGGAAAAGGCAAAGCTCCTGCTTGTCTTTATTTCTGCTCTATCTCTGAGGGGCAGAGCCCATCCTCAACAAAGTGCAAAGGGGACAAGGTGCTCATTTTATCCCAGCTCTGATTTAAAGTCTCGGGGTTAAGATACCGAGCTTAGGGGTGAGTGAGTTGTTCCTTCAGGGCTGAACAGTTCGTGTTTAGTTTTAGAGACAACCACTGATTTTGTACTCCAGAAATGCCATAGGCCCTAAATCTACCCCTCCCATCCCCCCACTGGCTCCCCATGCCAATAAATACCACGGAGAACAGGCAGTTGGGAACACCGAGTCTTTGCAAGCCTCATTCCGTGTTGCAGAGAGCTCTCCCTGCCCTGATCTCTGGAATTGCTGAGAATCCTCCTGGAAAATCAGCAAAATATTTTTACAGCTGATATCCCTTAAAGCTGGGCTCAGGAAACTCCACGTTCTCTAACTCCAACACCGATGCTGCATTCAGGGAGTACCTGGAGAATGTCAAGTGTCTCTCAAGGTACCCAGCATCCTTCAGCAGATGGTGCCTCATTGGTCTTAGGACAGCAGAAATCAAAGAATCCCAGGATAATTTCTGTTGGGAAAGACCTCTGAGATCACTAAGTCCACCCTCTGAAGGAACACCACGTTGTCAACCACTAAGTGCCATGTCCAGTCGCTTCTGGAACACCTGTGGTAAGAAAAGTCCCAGCAATTCTCAGGAAAAGCCATTCCCTGAGAAGGGCTGGGCCCGTTGGGTAAATCCTGCTTGCTGCTGCTGCTGGAGATGTTGGGATGGTGCCTGGAAACCTGAGCCATGGAAAACCCATCCTCGGCGGCCCAGTCGTGTCCTGCATCCAAAGGGGAGCGCTCAGTCCTCTCTTTGGAGCTCATTTACATTCCAGAGGCAGCTCCATCATTCAGGGCCGGAAGAAAAAGCCACTCAGCCCTTTTTAACAAGCTGGTGAGCCCAAGGAGTGCCCACCTCTGATTTCCTGCAGGGCTGGCAGCAGGGCTGGGGAGGGCAGCGCGATTCCGACAGCGCCTGCCCTGGGCGCACAAAGCTGGGCAGGAATTCCCTGGCTCCTGCCCCGGCCTCGCTGCAGCTCCTGGCCAGAGCTGAGCTGCATCTGCCTCTCCCAGCCAACCCCCGAGGGGGAATATCCAGATACTGTCACCTCAGCACGAGGAGGGATCCGTTTATTAATCTACCTTTTTGCTGACTGGAAGTCTGGCTGCTCCCTCCTGATATTGTCCAACTCCCTCAGTCTGTTCCCGTTACAAGACCCGCACAAAATACCATTTTCTTCTCTTCTTTCTTCCAGAAACAGGAAGACTTGAATGCTTTTTTTTTTATTATTGTTTTGTTTTGTTTTTCCCCTTTCTCCTGGGTCTTCTTTTGACTGACTGGGATTTTTCATGGCTGTATCAGGGAGCTGGACATTCCCCTTTGTTTCGGAAGCACTGGGTGATGGATCACATTTTAATTGGCGTTGAGGTTTCCAGAAAAAGGGAGCACCACAGGAAGTTATTAGAATAACAACACTCTGCATCTGCACAGGAATTAAAACTGCAAATGGACGGGGCATATTAATTGCTACCAAATGCTTTGGTTTTCTCCTACCTCCCAAAGCCCAGCTCAACAAAAGCTTGGGTTGGGGGTTTATTTTTCATGTCTATTTTCCCTCTCTTTCTCTTCCAGCAAAAGTGTAAGTGATGAAATTTGTAGGATTTCAGCCTTCTGGAGAAAATTCTCTCTGCAGAGAGTTTCAAAGCCTTCGCAGAGGAGATAAACACATTTGTTTTGACAGGGAGGACACTGATGGCTGCAGACAGACCCAGCCTGGCCAAGGCTCTTGTTCCCACAGCACGAATCCGAGCGTGGGCTCTGCCGGCTCCTGCCAAAGCCGCTCAGAATATTTTTGCCTTTCCTTCTTTATTTTTCCCCTAAGAAATTATCGATGTCACCGAGCTGCATCTCTCGTTTCAGAAGTAACAGATTGTGAGTGGTTTTTCTTTCATTTGCTGGTTGTTTTTTTTTTTTTTTTTTAGTTTGGTAAATGAAAGGAGGAAAAGAAGTAGGAGAAAAAGCAAATTTAACTCACAGATATCCAAAAACTCTTTCAGCCAATTGAAACCCAATTTTTTTCCCCAAGAAAGGAGAAGTTGAAAATATTTTGGACAATGAGCTGCTTCAGAGTCTTCCTTTCTTTTTGATTTATTCCAACATGTTACTTCTCTCTGTTCCTGAATTACTCCAAGAATTTTCCCTTTTCCTACCTCTTAAAGGCAATTCCCAACCCTCAATAAGTGCAAAAGGATATACCTGGAACTGATGGCTTTTCTGGCATCTCTTATTGATAATTTGACTTGATATTAGAGGTCTTTTCCAAATTTAATAAGAGTATGATTTGATGATTTTATTATAATACACAGAGCAGGTCTCCACGGATGGAAATTGTTCATGGGCAGTGTCTCAAATCCATGGAAAATCCATGATGTGTTTGTCACATCACTAAAACAAAGGGAAAATTTAAAGGGGAAATAAGAATGTAAATAAAACAAATTTAATGAAATTATTCTGCATTTCCACTGCCATAACTATTAATGAAATGTAGATATTGGTGGCTGTTAGAGTTTAGGTGATAATCACATAAAGCCTCATCCTTTGGAGTTAACATTTTCCCAAGAGAGCAAAATTCTTGGCTGTCTCCTTGCTTTTGGTGATGCTTCACCACCAAGGCTGAACCAGGGCTGGTCCAGAAGGAGAATTCTTATAAAATTCAGGTTGTTTTTTGCTGATACCAACTGGCTGTGCAATCTGCTCTTTCTTTTCCACCCTGAAAATAGGAAATCATGAAAATGCCACACTTTGGGAAGGACTCAGGCGGGTTGTTCTGACATCTGCAGAAATTCCAGCTCCCTGCAGCTGAAACCCAGCAGCTTCCTCAGGTCTTCACATGCATTTCATGGATCCAAATATTGGCTCAGTTTCCCCCCGAGAGAGATCTGCACACTCCAAGGGGATTTCACACTGGGACGGGGCCGTGGGACAGATCCCGAGAGGATGTAAAATGCCTTGGGAAAAGGCACATCCCTGCCATCAGAACTTTGGAATCTTGGTTTTCCTTGGAAGGACGTTCATCTCCTGGGGTCTCTTTGGCTTCCTCACTTTACTGAACAGAAACATCCCCTTCTACTCAACATTAAATAACTCCTGATTGTCTCTTGTAGAAGAACAGGGGGGAAGGGAAGGGGAAAGGGAAAGGGGAAGGAAAAAGAAAAGGGAAAGGGAAAGGAAAAGGAAAAGGAAAAGGAAAAGGAAAAGGAAAAGGAAAAGGAAAAGGAAAAGGAAAAGGAAAAGGAAAAGGAAAAGGAAAAGGAAAAAGTTTATCTCAAGCTGCAATTTCAGGGCAGCTCTTGAAAGGTGTAAAATCCTCCATGGATCTCCTCAGCCCTTGGCCTCAGTCCCAGCTGGGCTTGGCTGGAAATCCCCCAGTGCACAGGTGGAGTTTTAGGGAAATAAACAGCACCATGGGGATGTCAAGTGCTTGTTGAGAAATCCAAGCCCAGCCTCCTCCGTGTCCTGGTCTTCTTCTCCCATCCTGCACATCTGGGACTTTGGCATCTGTCCTGCAGGAAGGACACGCAGCTGAAACATGGAGAGCCAGGCCGAGGAGGCAGGCAAGGAAAATTCCTCCTGCATGGGACGCAGACGGAGGCTGTGCAGAGAGAAGGAAAGCCGAGACCTGGAACTCTTCAAGCTCAAGGAGGCATCACAAAAATCATGTTCACTGCCCGGTGGTGCCACTTTTGCCTCACTTCCAGTGACAGCCCCTTGCTTTTCAGGCCAAAAAAGTTCCTCAGTGCCATGTGCTACGATTTTATCAGCAGCACGTGTAGCTGACGGTTCTGCTGTTTAAAGCTGTCTGATATCTGAAATTCCACGTGTGTGTGGATAATGTTTATGCGAGTAACGTGCGTGTGAGCCACCTGTGAGATCTGCAGGGCACAAACGTGTCCCAGGTCCCTGGGACATCACGAGATGCCCTTTCTGTGCTTTATTTTGGGAATATGGATTATTCTCTGTTGTCACTGCAGAATTTCAGGCAGACCTGGCACACACCAAGCACCCTTCCACTCTCTCTCTTCCCGGATATCCGAGGGTTTCCCAGAGTGTGGCTCTCCAGGGTCATCCTTCTCCTTCCTGAGGTGATGGATCAGCCAGCAGGGAACACCAAGCCCAGATCTTCCAAAGGGCAAAGGATGAGGTGCAAATTTAGCCCTGAATGACGTGGGCATGAAGGGAGCGGGAGGAACAGGGATGGAGGAGCTTTGGGATGCTTCAGCAGGGAAATTCCCAGGTAAACTGGAAACCCACGAACCCGAGGGAGATGCCAAGCTCATTAGCATATTCAGAGCCACGGGATAATCAGGAAAGGAAAACAAAACCGGGAATGTGGCCATTGAAAGCACTTTGTGGTGCAGTGGCCCAGCGCCAGCGCCCCCCTCCAGCCCCTCTCCCAGCCCTGCCTCGGGACTACAAAGCCGTGGCAGGGAAAAACCAACACCGCTCCTGAAAAACCAACCCAACAAAAGCCCCCCTGGCAACAATGGTCTGTCAGGCGTGATTTACTGGGGCTGCAGCCCCCGAGCAAGCTTCAGTGAGCAATCTCAATCCTCGGGGTTCCCACACTGGGCCGCTGCCCTGCGCCTCCCCGCACACAAAGGCACGAGGAGCGGGGCAGTAAATGAAGCTGCAGCCTTTGTGTCCTTGTGCGGGGGCCTGGCTGCGGGGGAGGCAGGAGAAATGAAGTGTGAAATGTGATATGAAATCAATTTCTGCTCTTGGGGAGGGAGGAGTGGATTTTGTCACGGGCTCAGGGATAGCCAGGAACAGATTCTTCGTGCTAAGGTGCTTAAAGAAAGCCACATTTTTCCTCCTGACTTTGCCCATTCCCACCTTTTTTTTTGTATTAAAGATATTTATAAGTGTGAGGGACTGGCATCCCTCTTGATCCGCCTTGCAAAACAGTAACAGCCCATCCTCTGCGGAATCACAGTCCCCCATGGAATATTTGTGGGGTAGGGGTGGCCTCCTCTTTCCTGTGCCCCAATCCGAGTTTCTTGCACACTCTCTGCCCATGCCACCATGATGCCTTAGGTTTTAACTTGTCTGTTTTCAAATCCTGTACTGCCTGGTGTGGAACTCTGAACTTTCGTGAGGCCTGTTAACTTCTGCTCTCTCATGCAGGTCAAACATAACAAACCTCTCCAAGCTTGCTCTTCAAGGACACCCAGACTGTCCTAGGCCCAATATGCATAAACCAACATCTTAGAAGGGTAGTAAGCCTGGGGAAATTACATCATTAACTGGGGTTGTAATTGTATAATTAACCCTGATATGCAAATGGACCAAACTTATAAAAGCGTGAAGAACTCAGGACCTGTTGTCCATCTTGGGTGTAGCCTCTGAGTGTACCTTTGAAGGCCCTTCAAATAAATCCCTACCTTTATTCCCTTATTCCTGTCTAGCCTCTGTTTTTAGGTGGCCATCTCAGGCATCAACCACCCCGCTACTCCAGATGGTACCCCCAGGAATATCAGAGAGGATTTTGGTGGAGAAACAAACACTGCCCCCCACGCGGCGTGTCCACACCTCCAATAAATGTGTGCAGCTCCGTGGGTGCCAGCGGGGAGCAGGACCTCCTCTGTGCCTGGAGATGCAGCCTCCAAGTGTGGTTGTTTTCTTTTCCTTCCCTGGATTTTTTTATTCAAGCTGCTCCTGATGGGAAGAGTGGGATTTCTGCAGTAATGCAAAAATGATAAAGAACAGGAAATCAAACACGATGCTTTGGACGTGGCGGGGAATAAGAAGAGCAGCGTTTATGTGATGAGATATCCCAGGAATAAACTGCCAAATGACATCATCAATTAGATAATCCCAAACAATTGCCTTCCCAGCATCTCCCACATTCCCTCCTCCCAGGACTTGCAGCAATAATCCTCCCTGCTCCGTGGATTCCAGCAGCTGGATGGCTTAAAATCAAGTTGCTACTATGAGAGCTCCCTCTTTTCTCCTGGAAATGTTGGAATTCCCTGCTGCTTTCCCACCCCCAGGTTCTCCTGAGCTGTTCACTGGTCCAGGTTCATTTCTGCATCACTGTCAACCTGAGTATTCCTCCATCCAGCAGGACCAAACCTCGGCCAGGGCAGGGGCAGCCACATCTCCCCTGTTTGTCTGCCTCTCCCCACCCCGGTTTTCCCCACACGCTTTTGTGCTGAGCCCGGTGTCACTGCCCAGTAAACAGCCGGGGACGATGCTCTCCAGAAGGTGCTGCATTCCATCAGGGATTCCCACCTTTCCTGGGGAGGGGAGTGTGGAGGAACCCTTCTGGCAGCCACACCTGGGCTGGGCTGTGCCACTCGGGAATAGGGAGCAGCTTTTGGGGTGATTGAGGATAGTTTGGGGGCTCTGTGTTGGTGACACCACAGAGCAGCCCCAGCACCTGTGGGGGGGCTCTGCCCCCAGGGAAGCCCTTCCCGTAAATCCAGCCCGTGCCACCCCTGTCTGGGTCTCATGGCAGAGGCACTGGCTGCTCCGACACCTTTTCTTTTCTGTGGCAGAGGCTGCCAGGAGGGATCTGGCCATGGAGTTTTGCTCCAGGTGAATCCCAACATGCCAGAGTTCAGAGGATTCTTCCCCGACGTGTTCAGCACCCCAGCCCGGAGGGGCTGAGCAAGATGCTGCAGCACGACTGATAAATGTCAGCGGTCACACCCCTTAATCCACTTAGGATGCTCTGTTTGGTTTGAGAACTGTAATAAAACCCATAAATACACCTCCACAAGCTTCAGTTATTTTTCCCTTGTAGGACTTTGATTTATCTCCCCTCAATTACTGTTGAACGCAGCGACATCATTCAGCAATAAAATCCACTGACAAAATTCAGCAATAAAATCCACCAACATAATTCAACTGTAAAATCCACCGACATAATTCAACAGTAAAATCCACTGACAAAATTCAACAAGAAAATCCACCGACGTAACTCAACAACAAATTTCTCCTGCCCCTTCCTGCCACCTGCTGATGGCAGCACAGAGGTGCCCACGGTAGGTGGGGCTGCAATTCCTGACAGGAATTCTCCCGGGTGTTGGATTGCTGCTGCAAACCAGCCCGGCCTGATAAAGGCAGTTGTTCCTGTGCTCAGCACATTGTTCACTCCCTCTCCAGATGGAACAAATTAGCCGGGCCCTGAAATGTTGTTAAATAAAATACGCAAAAAGAAAATACAATTATTGCTAAAGTGAAAACATACCGCATGGGATTATTAAAAGACCAAGATGTTTTACATTTTAAGGATGTTCTGCAGGGGTTTTTTTTTCAGCCTTCATGCACCAAAAGCTTGCAGGGGTAGTGTTAAACTTTTCCATGTGATCTCAGGGAGCTCTCCCAGTGCACGGCTCTGCCAGGGATGGGGCTGCCCTCTGTCCCTGGCCGAGTGCTCAGGGCTGTGGGGTGGGAATTCCAGGGGCCCAAATCTGTGTTTCCTGCTCCTTCCCTGAGCACCAGGCACGCTCAGGAGCAGGGGCTTGGCAGAGTTTGTAAAGGGCAAATTTCTTGTGCTGCTTCTCCCCCATGCCCAGGTGGAGTGGAAACCTTTGGCCAGGAGAATTGCCTGCTGTCAGAGGAGTTCCCTGACTGGCATTTCCCCCCACATCCCATCCCTGACTGGCATTTCCCCCCAGATCCCCTCTCTGACTGGCATTTCTCCCCATATCCCATCTCGGACTACATTTCCCACCATATCCCATCCCTGACTGGCATTTCCCCCCAGATCCCACCATTGACTGCATTTCCCACCATGTCCCATCCCTGACTGTCATTTCCCACCAGATCCCATCCCTGACTGGCATTTCCCCCCAGATCCCCTCTCTGACTGGCATTTCTCCCCATATCCCATCTCGGACTGCATTTCCCCCCAGATCCCATCTGAGCACAACTGTGTGCAAAGGCCTCCAAAACTCTCCAGGTTTGTGAGCCGTGACAAGCTCAGTCTAACAACCATTATTGATTTTAGTACCACAGATTCATGGGATGGTTTGGGTTGGAAAGGACCTAAAAGATCATCTTGTCCCACCCCCTGCCAGGGGCAGGGACACCTTCCACTATCCCAGGGTGTTCAAACCCTGTCCAAGTTGGCCTTGGATGCTTCCAGGGATTCAGGGGCAGCCACAGCTTCTCTTTAATGCAAGAAATACTCTCAAACGTTATTTTGAAAGGATTCTGCAAACCTTGATCTATCAAGGATCACTTTGGGCTGGAATTGTTTACTAATTACAGGGATACACTGGATGTGGGAGGTGCAGATGGATAACATGAGGCCTGCAGTGATTTTGGCTACAGAAAACACAGCTGAGTTTAAAATAACCTGGGTGAGTCCTCAGTGAGTCCTCAGCTCAGAGAGTTGGGCAGCACTGCCTTGATGAGTTTATTTGAGCACGTGTTTAATGTCTTTCCTGGATCTGGCTGCAGCAAGGCCAAACCTTGCAGACATTTTCAGGTGTGTGGTGACAATAAATCACTTTTTAAATGGCCTTAGAAGGGGAGTTTTGAGCGAAGCTGCGCCTGTTAATGTTCCAGGTCTCTCCTGAGCATCCCTCCACCTTCTTAATGTCCCTCCACCTAAATCATCTCATTCATGACGGATGAAAAATAAATTCAGCTCCTTGGAAATGTTCTCTCCCATTTGGTTTTGAATGACTGGGGCCATCCTGGTGACTGGTGGCTGATGACAGGACTTGTCCCCAGAAGCCCAGCCTGGCTTTTCACCAGGCTGTCACTCACCAAGGACATTTCCACTGGAAATGAGTCCCTGCAGGAAGGGCTTTGGGGGGGAATGCTCAGCCACATCTGCAGAGCACAGCTGGCGAGGCAGGGATGGCCCCCTGCCCCCCCAGCTCATTAATTAGGGAGCAGTTATTAGACAGCAACCTGGAAACGCGAAGGTAGAAATTAAAAATCCCCACTTTAATCCGATTTTCTTGCAGCCACATGGAAAATTGCACCCCCAAAGAATTTGGTAGAGCCCCCCCAAAGCCTGCCTCAGTTAAGGTGTTTTGTCAGCAGGAGAGTGGCAATTTTTGCCACACAAAACTCCTGAAATTATGCAAATGCCTTCAAAATAGCACACAAAACAGAGCCCAGCTGATTTTTACCAGGTCCCTTCACAAGAATCATGAATTTTTAGCAGAATTCTGGTGATTCCAGGGTGTTTTTCCACATTGTGGTACCTTGAGAGTGCATAAGGGTGCAGGTGTGGGTGTGTGAGAGTACAAAAACATAAATATTTGTTTAAAATGTCGGTATTTTCTGTTCTAAGAAAAAAAGTGCAAGTCTGTGGTATGTCTAAAATGCTGCTTTTTTAACGCGCAGGAATATTTCTCTGGTGGAAAACTTTGCAGAAAACCAAATATTGGGGGAAGGATTGTGGAATGTGTTTGTCTGGCAAAGGTAAAATCAGCAATGGGGAACTGCTGAGCGCTGCTCTGTATTTTAAAAATGTTTGCAGACTCATGGAAAAGTGGGAATGCAGCAGAGGGAAAGGGAGCTGCTGCTGCTGACAACTTTCTTTCCTTTAAACAACAACTGGCTGGTGGCAGCCTGGAGTTGAAGTGAGGGACTAAGAGGAGTTTTGTGTCATAATATTGTAACTCGAGTGGGAAATCTGCTCCAGGCTGGTCCAGGATCTTCATGGCCATGGGAAGGCAGCACAGTCCTGCTGGGGAGCTCTCAGGGATGCTGCTCCTGTGGGGACAAAGGGACACCAATTTAAATCAACTTTTCCACTGCCAATCCTTCACCCTTTTTTACTCCATCCCAATCCCATCCCTCACAATCAGATCTCGCTGATTATTTCTAAATGCTGGTTTCAGAGCATTCCTAAATCCCTGAGGGACCAAGTTGATGTCTCAATGCAGTTTTATTGATAATTAAGTGTCCTTCCACCAGATCCTCTCTGAACCCCACACCTAAACCCCACAACCCCTCATCCATGCAGTGACTCCAGCCCAGCACTGAGGGCTGGCAAACTGGGGAATGCATTTTCATCTTGGATTTAAACCTGATTTAAACCTGAGCTCTGCCAAGCCCCCTCAGGGTGATTTTATCGAGTCACTTAATCCATCAGGATCTCAGCTTCCCCAACCAGAACTCAGGAAGAAACGCGTTTTCCTCCATCCCATGAAGTGTTTTGCAAAGAGGCCTCTGTGATGTACTTAGGGATTTCCTCTGTGGAAGCTGAAACACCTCAAATCCTGTCAGAACCCCCCCAAACGTTCCAGCCCAATAAAGTTCAAATGGGGAATAACACATTTGTTAAAAGAGGCACAACTTTATGCCGAGAGGATGACATGGCCAAGAGACCATACATCCCTCAAAAAAAAAAAAAAAAAAAAAAAAAAAAAAAAAAAGTTAAAAAAAATGAGGACAAGATTATCCAGCCAATGTAAACCGGAGTGGCGTGGTCGGGGTTTTTCAGATTTTTAGAGACACCTGGAATGAAAGAGGGAAAAATCCCACAGCCAAGTCTAGGGCACCGCTCAGCCTGTGTACACTGCAGGAGGAAACTTGGGTTATGAGCAAATATTTTAGTACAAATCAAATGCCTTCCAGGGATAAGCAGCTGGGAAGGCGGGAAGAAATTAATATTGGGAGCTTTAGAACTTCCCAGAACTATTCCCTCCCTCCTTGATTGAGGGAATTAACTTTTATTTTATTAACTTTTTAATGCCCTTCTCCCATCCAGGGTGCTTGGAATGGCTTCTCCCCCTCCTCCCAAAGGGCTGCCCTGGGGATGTTGCTCTTCTCAGGCTTTAAGTAGCAGCTGGCTGTGATTAAGTGGATTGGGAGGATCAGTGCTTGATTAACTTTGAGCTGCTCCTGCTTTGCTCAGGTTCCTGCAGGAGAATTAATCCCTAGGTTTGGGAGAATGTTGGGCTCTAATGGATACCAGACCCTGGGAGCCCACCCAGTGCCAGAGCCTGGCTTGGACACATTCAGGCTTCGTTCTCCTGTCCTGCAAAGGTGAAACTCCTGTGGGCTCTGAGCAGAGCTTTGCTAGGCTGGGTTTTACTGGAGGTGTTCATAAACTCACCAGGTTTCCACCCAGCTCCATGTCTTGGTCTGTTGTTCTGTTATTGCCTTTTCCAGTGCTGTGGAGAATCATGGAATGGTTTGGGTTGGAAAGACCTTAAAGATTATCCAGTGCCACCCCTGCCATGGCAGGGACACCTTCCACTGTCCCAGGCTGCTCCAAGCCCCGTCCAACCTGGCCTTGGGCACTTCCAGGGATCCAGGGGCAGCCACAGCTTCTCTGGGAACCTGTGCCAGAGCCTCCCCACACTCACAGGGAGGAATTCCTTCCCAATATCCCATCTAAAACTCCCCTCCTTCACCTTAAGGCCATCGCAGGTGTCTGGATGGGCAAATTTTTCTTAACCAGAAGAAATTTCTAGGTAACAGCAGCAGAACTGAAGGCTGTCAATGATGTTTATTTTGCATAATAAACAAATACCGGCAAAGATAATTTTGAAAGGAATCTGCAAACCTTCATCTACCAAGGATTGCTTTGGGCTGAAGTTGTTTGCTGAACACAGGGATATCACAGGGGTTTCACACAGAAATCAGATTTTCTAAACTGAAAGTATAGCAGTGATTGAATGAAACCCCAAAACTTCAACCACCGTAATTGTAATGAAAGAAACACCAGGCTCTGAGTGTATAAAATATTCTTTTATTACCCAAAATACATGGACACTCTTTCCTGGAGGGACATCTCTGAGCAGAGCTCCTTGTCCAAGCCCTTGGAAAACAAGGGATGTTCCTTCAGCAGGGACAGCCATGCAGGGGACTTGATTTTCTGCAAAGACAGGAGAATTTAGCCATCCTTTGCAAAAAGTGACACTCGCTGGCCAAAACCTCACTCTGAGTGTCCCAAAGTGGCCAAGCCTAAGCCAGGTTTTACAATGTCCTTTTCCTTTTTCAAATTGAGCCCCAGAACGGGGCAGGGAAATCGAGATGAGCCCAAAATAAATCAAAATTCTCCTATTAATGTGCATCATTAAGTGATCAAAAGTAGCTCAAACATTGCTGTCATTTCCCACTGCAGAGAAATCCTACAACAATCCTAAACCCAGAATTGAGCTGAGGAAGCCACTCTCCCAAGGAGCTTCTGGTTCACTGAAACTGTAATGTAAAAATAGTAAGAATTAAACCAGAAATAAAAATCAAGAGAGTGCAAATGGAAGCTTGGCTGTGCTTTGGCACTAAATTCTGCCTTGATGGAAACGAATAAAGCTCAAGTGAAGTCCACAGGCATCTCCTAATTATATCACAAGGTTTTATTCCACTTAAGTTTTCATGAAAGACTCCTGATTTCTTTTTATTATTCTCCATGGGAGTATAACATATTGGTTAACCAGGAGAAAGGAAGCCAAGAAAAAAAAAAAAAGATGAAACTCTTGATCGCCGTGTTTGTCGGGATGGATCAATTGTGGGGTTTCAACTGGGTATGGAAATTCCCTGCTTGCAATATGGCTAAAAAGAAAGAGCATGGATGATTTAACAATTTACATAACCTGAGAGACTCAGCTGCAAATTGAATGAATGGGGCTCTTTGTTTTCTCTAAACTGGAATAAAAAGAGGGGGAGAACAAAAAAAAAAAAAAAGGAAAAAAAAAAAAAAAAAAAAAGGAAAAAGAGAAAAAAAAGTTTCTTATATAATTGTCTCTGTGACTGGCATGATAGGAAGTTTTCTGGCTATTGGTGGAATTAAGACTGGGAATTATGAGAAAACACAAAGCAATCAGGGGGCAGTTAAGCAATTGTACCGAGGGACTAATAGAGAGTGACAGAGCCAGGCCTGCGCAGGGCCGGGCTTGGCTTCGCACCATTGTCCTGAGCAGATCTGGGTCCCTCTCGGGGCACTCGGCCCCTGAGTGACCACAGCCCCTCCAGGACATCCCTGCAGAGCTTGTGGCATGCTGGAGGTCCTGAGGCGTGGTGTTAATGGGGAGTGTCCCGGCCTGGAGCCCCCTGGGACGGTGGGAGGTGTCCCTGCCCATGGCCCTGGCGGGGCTTTAAGGTCCCTTCCCGCCCAAAGCACTCCAGGATTTACAGGGGGCACATTTTCCCTCAGGGTTTTGTGGGCTCAGCATCCTCCCACTGCCAGAGCACCAATCCGTCTCCTGGGGCAGCTCAGGGGTTTAATTATTTGTCCTGGGGAAACGTCACCATCTCAATTATTCCGTTTCCACCACGGCCCCTCTGGCCTGGCCACCACACACCTCTGAAAACGGAAATAATTTCTGTCTCTCTCACGTGGGCATCTGCTCCCCTGGTAAATGTGGATCCCTCCAACAAATCCAGGGAAATCCTGAGCTGTTTTGGCCACCCCTGGCCCCCAAACCTTCCCCCTGTGAGGATGCCACAGGGCAGCTCTCTCCCTGCCTGCAGCAGGAGACTTTCATTTTTAAGGCCTGTTAATCCAGCACGTTTGCACCAGGCTGGAAAGGCCCACTCAAATAAACAGCTGGGAATGGGATGGGATGGGATGGGATGGGAATGGGGAGGGAAAAACCTCTGGCAAACATCTGGCAGCAGAGCTGGTGGCATATGGGGCGTATCTCCTCCCCAAACTGGTGCAAGAGGGAAAAACAAACTTCACCTCTTGGACTGGAACCAGGAGATGAAAACAAATTAACCTTTTTTTTCTAATTATTTTTTTGGTGTGTGTTGTATATTTGAACCCACTGTCTGTTTGAATGTCCTGCTTTAAAGCTTTGGGTTAGAAATTCCTCAGTTTGCCCCCTCCCCTCTGAGCAGAACCAGTGCAAGTCAACAAATTCTCCCTCATCAATCACGGCCAGGATTCTTTTTCCTTCTTTTTCCCTCTCCAGTCCTTGCATCCACATTTTATTTCCACATCAGGCATAAAAATTCTCAAATTGTGGCCTCTAATGTGCTTGTAAATTTTTTTCCTTTTTTTTTTTCCAAACAGATCTTTATCATCCAATGAAAAAAATCTTAATTAAGGGCTCATGGCATAATGAACCTGTGTGGGCATCCTTTATTTCAGAGCAGATCCTGACCATAAAACCTTCATCAAGATGATGATGGGAGCTCGACTTTCTTATTAAACTCCAGAGATTTCACACAGAAAATCAGATTTTCTAAACTAAAGGTACAGCAGTGATTGGATGAAACCCCAAAACTTCAACCACCGAAATTGTAACATAAGAAACACCAGGCTCTGAGTCTATAAAATGTAAAAAAGAATTAAAACCTTCTATATCCAGCACTTAAATCTACACAGACCCATGAATTCTGGTCTATTTTATCTCTTATTCTCCAAAATTTGACACAGCAACAGTGGTTTTTTTACCCAGAGTCTGCTCCCAAAAATAATCAAGCATTTCGAGGGCTTCTTTTAGGGTACATTTTTTTCTCATAAAAAAATAATAAATGTCAATATCTGAACCACATTTCAGTATTTTATTCGATCTGGAGCCTGCCAACTCAAACAATGATTTGTGTCTTTATAGGAAGGCACTTCACTATTTTCAAATAAATATTTAAATGCTACTTCACAGTAAAAAATATTCCTGTGGTAAGGTGAGATATGCTGGAAAAATCAAGGCTGGTCCTCAAAGGCCTCGTGTTACATTTTCCTGTTCTTAATTTGCTTAATCCTTCCTCCAACTCAAAAATTCAGATCAGAACAAGAGAGAAGGTGTTTTAAAAGGAGCTTTGATACTCACAGCAGATTTCTTAATGAGTTTTATTTTAGCAATTTGCTGCAAAAAGAGATGGGTAGGAAATAAGAGCTTTAATCTTTATAATTTATCTTTATTATCTTATTCATAAATTCTGTGTCTGCCAGGCAAAGCCTTTCCATCAAAAATGGAATAAGGAACAGATCTGAAAGGGATAAATTTATGTTGGTATGGTTTTTATGTGTGCAGAAAATCAAAGAGGTGCCGCTCGAGTATTAAATTCCCATTTTTCCTCTAAAAAACGAGGGGAAAAATGATGAAAGGGATGATGATGATGAACACCCTGACACAAATTCGTGCTATCACAGGGAACATCAGCACCTTCTATTTCAGTAACTCTCAGAAAAAGACTGAGTAGGAAAAAAAAAGCAGAAAAAGATAAGTACTTGCACCCCATGAGCTGTTTGGTGGAGAGAGAAGTGAATCCCGGCTTTCTGCCTGCCAAAAAAACAGCTTAAATGGGAAAAATCCTCTAAAATTTCCCATTTCCAGGCAGTTTTCAAGTCCTGTCAGACCTACTCCTGCTTTAAACTGGTGGAGAAGCTCATCAGCCATAGAGCCACGGTGGGGGTCAGCTTCAGCCTGGTCTCCCACCCAGAAAACCCCTCTGAAGCCATGGAAAAACTGGGATCAAGATCATGGAGGGCTGAAGGAAAATTTCCCTTTTTCAGGCAGCATCTTTTGCTCCCCAGCACCTGAACCTCAACCGCCCTCTCCTAACAAGCTCCTCGTGCTTCCCAAATCCTGAAAACGCCTTAAATTCCCGGCCTGATACCCCCTTATCTCCACATCCTGATAACCCCTTATCTCCTCCAGGAGAACAGGCTTGCCCTGAGCAGGATTTGGCTGTTTTAAAGCAGCCAAACTGCTGGTCTGGGAAAGAATAATCCAAATCTTTCTTTGGGATGAAAAAATCCCCTTTTTTCCCCCTCGGGCACTGAGGCAAGTGTGAGGTAGCAAATCCCACATTACTCTATTTCCAAATGAGATCCCTTTGGTCCACCTTTAATACCATTTTCCCCCTCCCCCTGAATTAAATATCCGTTCTTTTACCACCCAGTTTATTTGATCATCCAGGAAGATAAATGGCTTCTGCTGAAATATTAAACAAAGGGAAAATTAAAGTACTGGGAAGAGTAAACAATAGAGTAAAGCACAATTTCCTTTCTGCTACGTGGAGAAAAGAAGTCTCCCTTTCTTGCTAAATATCAGCACATGGGCTCAAATTCTGGCCCTGGGCACACATGGAGCTTTTCTCCCCCAAATCAATGGGATTTGTACCTGTCTGGGTGGATTTTGAATCGAATGGGAGCCAAGGAAGGGGTTTCTAGATAAGATCCACCCCAAAAATAACATTTATCATGAAGTTTAGCACGGGGAGTTCTTAATATCACGGCTTTGGTTCTGTGTCTTGCTTGCTCAGCAAAGATAAAGTGAAAAATGTTATTTTATTTGGGCTTTGGGCCCAGACTGATGGGACAGCACCAAGAACTGGCTCATCCCCCTGGACACCACCAGCTCCAGGGACCACCAGTCCTTCCACCCCCAGGGATGGATCCTGGGAAGAGCTGGAAGGACACAGATGGAAGCTGAGGAGCACCAACTCGTTTTCTGAGAGCTGATTGAGGTTGGATTCCTCCCAAACGACCCCAGGGAGAAGCAACTCCTTTCCCTGGGCCACTTCTCCCTCCAAGGGGTGTCACATTCCAGCAGGGACATCAGCTCAAACCCAGCCTGGGATGAAAATTCCCAGGTGAAAATAAGAACTGATATCCAGGACTGACAAATTCCCTCAGCCATAATTTCTCCTGACTGCTGGGTGCTTTTTCATTTCGGCTGCTCTTCAATTTAGAATTTCAAGAAGGAGTTTCTTTCAGTATTCCAGGAGCTCAGCCTTAGAACTCTGAAATAATTTAGTTTGGCAGATGATTGATGGGAAGGAAGGACTCATTTCTTATGAACTTGCCTCTATTCCATAGGAAATATCTGAGTATCACAGGAATTCTTCTCATTTTTGCACAGTTACAGCCCAGATTCCGAGTTTAGGCTGAGTGATCACCATAGAAATAGTTCTGATGGGAATCTGACAGATGGCAGCAGATCAGGATTTGATCCATGGATATTGATTCTCCTCAGAGTTTTGCCGTGATTCCTTTTTTTTCCATCAAAGCCACCTATGGATCACAAAAACTCTGCCCCGTGTAGTCGAGGCATTCCTTACTTTATTATTGCTGGATTATTCCCGGAATCCAAGGTGGATTTTCAGGCAGACTGAACACGATGTGGGGTGGAAAAGAGAACGTGAAGGACGGGGAGAGGGGCAGCAAGAGAGCTCCAGGACTTCCAGCAAAGCAACAAAACCCTGGGGGCTCTGTGGCTGCGCCAGGTGAGGCTGAAATCTCTTTTTGGGAGGCAGAAGCCAAAGCTGGAGGTTCTCCGGGGCTGCCCCGGCTGTGACCTCCATCCCACCCAGAGCATCTCCAGGGTGCAGGAATTCAGATTCCAGGCTCACTGAGGCCTGACCTGCCCCTGACAGAGATGGATGCCCAGCTCTGCTAATGGGCTGTGGCAGCTCCGTGCTGGGATTGATCCCAATCTGGGATGAGCCAACTCATTCCCACTCAGCCCCTTCTTCCTCCTGGGAATGCTGGAGCACCCAGCACCCTCCTGAGCTCCCTGTTGTCCTCCCCAGGGCTAAACCCCACAGTCACAAGCATCAGGAAGGTTTGCAGTGGTTTTGCAGATGGTGATCTTCAGCTTTGTCTGCTTGAAGGCAGAATCTGCAGCTCATTTCATGGTCCACATTTATGTACAGAGAGATAAAAATGCAAACCAAATTATTGCAGACACAGCTTTATTTAGGATAAAAGGAAAGGTGGGTGGGAAACAGCTGATGCTGGTATGGTCTTGTCAGAATTCATTCACCACAATAAGCAGTGAGTGGCTCTCAATCTCCAATTTTTGCAGCATTCAGAGAGCTTTTAGGCACGTCCTGAATGAGTCCAAAATGAGAAGCCCCAACTCGATCAGCCTCTGTGCTGAGCACTTCCTTTCCCTGCGTTCCCTTCTCACTCCATCCAGCCCTCTGACCCTTCATCTTTCTGACAAGGAAGGAGAATTGCCCTAGTCCTGGCTGATTCCCACAGATTTCCAGCTTAGTGAGGTCCCAGCACTCCTTCCCTGAGTGCTTCACTCTCTTGTTGGGTTAAAGTGATCTTTGAGCAGCCCCCGAGCCTTGGGAAGTCTGCTGCTGCAGACACAGAAACCTGCACAGCTTCCAGAGGAGCCTTCCCCCTTCTCCTCAGGATGCTGGGAATGGGGAGGAGTGGTCCAGCCTGACCTTCCTACTGTGGAAAACGCTCAGGAGCCACCTCCCGTGGTCCAGGGTTGCAGCACAACCCCTGGGAAGTGCTGGCTGCCACATCCCGGGTTCATCCTTAGAGCTGCACATGAGGAAGGAACAGATTCCTCAAAAAATAAAATTAAAATCCTGAAAGGCAACATTTTCCTGGACAATTGGCAGGAACGTTGGGCACCCTCTTTTCGGATTGCTGTGCATGACTTCAGCCCCTGCAGGACACGGGGCTAATTTAACGAGGCATGAATTTAAATATCTTAAGAGCTCAACAAAACAGGGAGAGAATCAGAGAGGTGAAAAGTCAGTGCCCCTCCTTGTCCCGCTGTCTTCTTTTTGTTGGCTGCTGGGCTGGGAGACACAAAATCAACCGGAGCGACACAACCTGTCTGAGTTTTATTCAAATCAGCCAATTAAAACATCAAGCTGAAATGTCAACGAGCATGTTCTGGCCACTCAGGAATTAAAGCAGGAAAGCATCTGTCTGTCCTCGCCACAAAGCAGGGAAGATTTTTAATTCCACTCCTGCAGAAGCTCTGACAGGAGATTGCAGCCATGAAAAACACGCTCTGCAACAGGCCCTGCCCGGCTGCCTGTCAGCAGCTGCTGCTCTGACACTAAATTAGAGCCAGTTCAACACCTTGTCCCTTTTTTATTCCCAAGAATTTCCTTTTTTTATTACCAGGCAGCGTTCTGGGTGGACCATTCACCTCTGATGCTGCCACAACTTCTTCAGCTGATTTTTACCTCTCTTTACTCCCCAAAAGATGATTTGAGCTGGTCCCTTTAGTGATGAGAACACACAGATTGAAGCTCCTCCAGCTTTACATTTTCTCCAATCCAGAGGATTTAAGGCTGAATTTAAGGATCTCCTCTATTTGAGAGGATATTGAGGTGAGCATCATTTCATCAGCCCCACACCTCCCGCAGTTCCCTCTTTGTGACGTGGCACTCAGGGCTGTGCTCTGTGACAAGGGGATCATCTCAGGGCTCTTTTCCAACCAAATGATTCCATGAGAGGAGCTTGAGGTTGATAATTCCAAACATTGCAAGAAATCAACACCTACTCAAGGCTACCCTGGCAACCTCTTGGCTACAGACAGAAGTTGTTCTACAAAAGAAAATAAGGTTTTGTAAGAGTTGATTGATTTCCGCAAAAATGTGGGATCTCAACAAGTCCTCTTCCTTTTTCATGGAATTACATTGTGTTGAAGAATTCCCATTTGTGTGGTAACCAAATATTAGCCTGAGATCTAGACAAGTGTTTAAGGTAGATCCATCAGGACTTTTTAAAATTTTTATTTCATTGAATCTTTAAGGTTGGAAAAAACCTCCAAGACCCTCAAGTCCATTTGAAGTGCACCAGATACATAAATGTTATTTTCCAGACAAATATAATCCACACTTGCTCCAGCCTCTCAAAATAATTCAGAGGGCTCTGTTAGGGGTGTGTCCTTTAGATGCACACACAGATGGAAACCTGGTATCCAACATTTCCCAAAAAATGGGGAAAAAATGGGAAAAAATGGGGGAAAATGAGGAAAAAATGGGGGAAAATGGGGGAAAAAATGGGTCTAAAAACCCCCCAATCAAACAAACAAAAAATCTGTCCATAATCCTCATAGTCCATGTGTTTCCAGTTGCAGGAATTGGCAGGATGGCTCCTCACAAAAGCCCTGTGCAGAGCTGCTGCTGTGTCTGCAAGGAATATTCTTGTCCCCAGGCCAGCTCAGGATCACAAAAAATATCTTGGAGCTGCTCCTGGGATGCTGGGTTGGATGTTTAGGTGAGCTGCCTGAGAAAAGGGGGAGTTTCATTTTTATCTCGATTACAGTTCTTATTTCTCACAGATATAAGGGCTCAGCTGGCATCAGTGATGCTGCAGGTCTTCAAAACCAGGATTTTTGTACTTCGGGTGGAATCCTGGCTGAGGAGCTTCCACTGGATGAGAAAAGAGGGGAAAATGGATTTGGATCCATGGAGAAAGCTCCCACCAGCCCAGGTTGCTCAGAGGTTGAAATGGGTTTAAAAATGACGGAAAGGGAACAAACTGGAACCACATCCCCACGGATGAGTGGATGTGGTGAAGGTGGGATTTTCCATGGCATTTCTTCCAAGCTCCAGAATTTCCTGAGTTGGACAAGGACCTTTGGAAATACTCTGAATGCTTGATGTCCAACAGGGATGGTTTGAACTTTTCATGAGAAATTTTGGAAATAACAGCAAATTCAATGACCACAGAATCTGTGAATCTCCAGAGTCCAGTCCCCAAGGCTGTAGAGAACAAGCAGAAAAGCCAAAAAGCAGCTTCCTCCACTCAGAAATTCCCAGCTGGAGTAACCTCCAGGCTCCTGAAATTTGGATGAAAAGTTGTGTTTTTCACTGGAATTATGGGGTTCTGCTCACCCGCTTTGGGGTGGGAGAGAGGAGTTGGGACACCTCAATCGTCATCATCTGGTGCTGATGTGGGGACAAACAGGACCCTGATGTCCCATCCCAGGCAGACCCTAGAGCAGAGGTTTCCTTCCTCTGGTTAAGGAAATAATTCTTGATTCTAATCTCTAATGAGTCCAAACTGGGATCATTCCATCATTTCAGAGAGGCCCCAAATCAGCTCCATCCCTTTCTGCTGGGGGCTCCAATAGGGTTTGAAATATTATGGAATATTCCAGTGTCCTTAAATTTATAGGAGCAGATCTTTGCTCTGTTGATTTCAGAGATGCACTAAATTTTCCCTGTTAAAGTTCTGACCCAAAAATGATAAAACTCCCTGAGATGGGCTCCACACCAATCATTTTATCTCCCATAAATCAGCCAGGTCAGCTTTAGATTATCTGTAGAAATTTAGTTTTCTCTACTATGAAAAAAAAATCAGGGAAGGGAAAAGGAATTCCAGAGTGCAAATATACCAGAGAACAGCTTACTCATTGTTCCAAAATATCCTCTTTAATGGCATTACCAGAAAATCAGCCTTTTGCTAGAAAGATGGGCTGATTTTCCTGCCCAGGCTGGCAGCTGGGAGGTGTCCTGGACAGGGAGCTCGGGAATAAATCCATGGACATTAAAGATGGAACTCCTCCATGAATAAGGAGGGAGGAGATCTCATTATTGCCCTTTAATCTCTTTTTATTTTCTGAGCTTCCGCTGCGGCCTCCTCTGGCTGGTGGTGGCTTCCAACAGGACTGGATTTGGCTGAAAAGTTTCACCCAGGGAAGTTTCCCAGCTAGAAATTCCCTTCCATGTTCACCAGGATGGGTCCCAGGCTTTCCTTGCTTCTGTCAAATCATTCCTGGCCCATCTTGCTCTGCCATCGTCTCTCCCAGTGTGGAGCTGGAAATTATAGAGGTTGAACCTTAACAAAATCAAAATCCCACTCTTTTCACAGCTTGAACTCTTCCATGAAATCAAAATAAATCTTCCTGGCACACCTGGGTTCACAAATAACGATTGTGTTTGCGTTTTTCAGCTGAAGCTGAGATTAAAAACAAGTTCTGAGCTCCTGAGCCTCTTCTGGAGAGGATTTTTTGCGTTCACACCATGCTGCAGATTTAGTCAATCACCAGGTCTGGGCAGTCTGGTTTTACAATAGAATCCCAAATTCTGCTGATGTTTTCAGGGTGCTGCTCCAAGAGAAGTAATAAGCAAAGTGATGATCATAGAGGAATTTTACTTTTAGGGAATTGGGACCACAACTTCCTGAAAACTACCAGACCAGATAATGTCTTTTTCCCTTCTCCCTCTTTTATGGCAGGCACTTGTCCTAAAAAAGTTCCCCCACTTTCTTTCAAATGGACTTTTAAAATCCATCATTTTGTGCAGCTCTGGAAAATCGGCTCCTGTGCTATTTCCTTTCCTTCCTTCCTCTCCCTCTCCTCTCCTTTCTTCAACCCAGCCCTGCATTTTAAATCAGCGACGAGAAATAAAGCGAAAGGAGCTTTAAGGAGTTGAAATCTCTTCATTGTGACAGGGCCGTGTTTTTTTTGTGTGCGAGCCTAAATGAGGCTTTAGAAAATGATATGGTCCCCCCTAAATGGATCTGCTGTGGTCAGAGCCCATTAGGCAGGGGAAGAAGGTTCCTCAGGGACAGCTGAGAGCAGACTCTGAATCCCAGAGGATGGAGATCACTGTTTACCTTCCTGCACGGAGAATTAATAAATGTCTCCATCTTCCACCAGCAGCCCTCAACCACTGGACATAAAGGAAACAGAATGAGTGGGGGGAAAAAAGGAATGGGATGTGTGTTTTTCCCTTTTCCCTTTGGTGCACATCCGTGTTCTCAGTCGGTGTTTGCACATCACTCTTTGCTTGCTCCCCGGAGGATTTTCTGCCCTGACTTGAAGGCAATTCATCTGTCCTGGGCAGGTACCTGAAGATAATGAAGAGGCCATAATTTAGGAATCTTGGCCATCTTTTCCTTGGAAGATTAATTTTTGGCCTTTAAGAGTCAAGGTTGGTGAAACTGAGGCAGCAGCAGCAAAAAGGCCCAGGCAGAGCCCTGGGCTGGGGCAGATTCCCAAAATAAAGGGATCCTGGAGTCACTGCCCTATCTGCACAAGGGACTAATGATTATTAAAACAGAAGCACTCCCTGGTTCATCCAGTTCAGAGCTTGGAGTTGATCCTTTCATTTTCTTTCCCTGTTTTTCCACAGAAAATTCTGTCCCTGGGCCCATCCTGGGATTCCCCATTCCCCTCTGCTCTGGGAATGCTTTGCTGAGGTTTGGAGGCTTTGTTGGCTTTCTCCAGCACAGAGGAATGGCCTGGATGGGGTTTGGGAATGTTGCTTCCTACAAGCAGTGGTTGATCCCGAGGTGGGATAGGGTGTGAAGGAGTTTTGTGCTCAGAAAATCATGGAATCATGGAATGTTTGGGCTGGAAGGGACCTTTGGAGGGGATCCAGTCCAAAATCACTGCAGTGACCAGGGACATCTTCAACCAGAGGCTGCTCTGAGCTGCATCCAGCCTGGCCTTGGATGTTTCCTGTATTTTACCACCCTCATCATAAAATAATTGTTCCTAATGTCTGAATCTCCCCTCTTTTCATTTAAAACCATTCCCCTTTGTCTCGGTGCTACAACTCCTGCTAAAATCTGTCCCCATCTTTTTTATAACCCCTCTTGAAATACTGAAAAGCTGCAAAAAAGTGTCTCTGGAGCCTCCTAATTAAAAAATTAGAACTCTGAGGGTGAACCATGGTCCGGCACCACTGCAGTCTCTCCTCCCAGTTCCCCTCCACGTGTGTCCGTAGGAGCACAATAAAACTGGAGGAGATAAAAGCAATGATCCATCCAGCACATCCATCCCAAAAGAGGAGCTGGAGAAAGATCTGAGCATGAGCTGAGCTCCCAGCCAATGCAAAGTGTTAAAAAAAAGTCCTTCAACTTGAAGACTATTTCCAGGCTAAATTTCTCTTGATGTTTGCAGTGTAGAATAACAGTATCAGGGCATGGTTTAGGGTGGAATGGAGCTTAAAAATTATCCAGTCCATGGGCAGGGACACCTTCCACTATCCTAGGGTGCTCCAAGCCCCATCCAGCCTGCCCTTGCACACTTCCAGGGATGCAGGGGCACAGCTTGGAGCTGGGTTTAATTCCTGTGCAAACCCCAAAGTGAACCCCGAGCCAGCTGCTCCTGTGGTACCAAACCAGCCCCTGAGCCAGCAGATCAATTATGCAAAAGAGAAAATCTGTTTATTTTCTAGGAGCTGGCTGGAAAATCAGCCCCACCAGGAGCAAAGGGCTCTTTATTCCCGTGAACAAAGCACAGGAGTGTGGAAGGGCTGAATTTATGGGGGAGAAAACCAATCTGGAGTCTGACATTCCTTCCCTCCCAGCTCCCTCTCTTCCCAAATCACGCTGGATTCACCGCTGGCTTTCAGGGACCATGTGGAATAACAGAAGCAGGAGCTCTGCCTGTCATTCCTTGGTGATGAAGTGGCTCTGCACCCACTCGGAGGTGCCCATCAGAGGTTTATGGTCTCTGTTCTCCTTTCCTTGGTACCTGATATGACTCCAAGGCCCCTGAAACACTTCCCAGATGGATTTCCCTTGTCTTCCACGGGATTTTCCTTCTCCATCAGGAAGCAAAGACGCGGCTCCAGTTTAATCCTGTTTTATTATCACCAGCTCCTCCACACTTGTGTCCTCCATCACAACTTGTAGGGGGGGTGGAAACCTGGGAATAGGGACTGGTTATATTTCAGCTGCCAACTGGAAATATCCTGGAGTAAACCTGGAGTAAACCTGGGAATAGGGAATGGTTATGTTCAGATCCCAACTGGAAATTTCCTGGTGAAAACCTGGGAATAGGGACTGGTTATGTTCCAGCTGGAAATATCCTGGAGTAAACCTGGAGTAAACCTGGGAATAGAGCCTGGTTATGTTCAGGCTCCCAACTGGAAATATCTTGGAGTAAACCTGGTGCAAACCTGGAGTAAACCTGGGAATAGGGACTGGTTATGTTCAGGATCCCAGCTGGAAATATCCTGGAGTAAACCTGGAGTAAACCTGGAGTAAACCTGGAGTAAACCTGGGAATAAGGACTGGTTATGTCCAGCTCCCAACTGGAAATATCCTGGAGTAAACCTGGTGTAAACCTGGGAGTAGGGACTGGTTATGTCCAGCTCCCAGCTGGAAATATCCTGATTTCAGGAATGCCTCCCTTGCCCCTGGTATTTTTTTTCAATGCAAAGTTCCTCATTCTGGAGAATAGAAAGTGAAAAAGTGAGAAAACACAAAAAAAGTTAAATTATTCCCTTTTCCCCACTTGTCACTCTTTTATAAATGGAAAAATTATTCAATATTGTGCTGCCTGGAAAAAAAGGTAAAACAGGGATGGAATTATTTCTACCACATTTTTGCCAGTTTTATGCCTTTGCATGCATAAAAAAGAATGAGCAGAGGGAAGGGGAGGAGGGAAGAGTCAGCAATGAGGGAAACAAGGTGATGAAAAATTGAAGTGCTTAAAATGAAGCAGGGAAATCTTATTTTTATATTTTTAAAATATATGAATAAAGCCCCATCTCTGGATTGAAAACGTTGCCCAGGCTGACATTTCAAAATGAAACACAGGTTTTCATTTCAAGGCTTCATTTCGTATCCACACACACAAAATCAAACTGGGTTTTGAAATGAAAACACCACAGGCAAAAGAATATTTTCAATTGAAATTTTTTATATATTTTTTTTGCCTCCCCCTCCTCCAATAAATAAATAATTTGATTTTCCAGGAAACTGTTGAAGCAAGAACAGAGGGTGAAACAGAATGGAACCAAAGGGGTTTTGCCATTTGGAGCACCAGGGTTTGCTGAAGTATCTGGGAGTTCCCAGGGAGTATTTCTGGCATGGAAGGGGCTGCTCCCAAATGTCTGGGGGTCATTTAGCAGCTGTAAATAAAAAGTTTGTTATTATTTAGGGTTTTAGCAGCCCCTCAGGTCATGGGGTTTCTGCTGGAGAGGTGGCTCAGCTCCTCTCGGTGAACTTCTCCTCCACGGGATGTTTTTGGGGATTTGCTTCCAGCAGCAGAGCAGCCAAAGGATGATGTTCCCCCTTTAACAAGTGGGAAATTCCCCCTTAATCCAGGTGTTCCTTGGGGATGGGGCAGCTCCCTGTTTTCATGGGCTGGGCAAACTGCTGTGGTCAGGGCAGCATTGACTCCTGGTATTTATTCCAGGGATTTTTGTCTTCTCCATCAGCCAGAAACCCTCCTGAGCTCCAAAAACATGTGTCCCCGAGCTGATTTTAAGGAGAGGACAGAGCATGGGGAAGAAGGAATGGCTGAAGGGCACTTCCAATCCAGAGCTCCTTTTCCAGCAGAAATCTCGGCTGATCCCTCGGGATTGCGGTGCTGGGATTCCCGGGATGGCAGAGCAGCCTGGAAAAGGCTGTGCCAGCCCTGGGGGTGGCCAGCAGATGTGGCTGTGGATTTGCAGGACACGTGTGGGAGCTGCTCCCGGTGGGAAGGGGCACAGCTGGCCCTGGGCAAAGCTAAACCCACAAATCCCAGCCCTGTGCCCGAAGCCACCCCCGGAGGGGAGGCAGCTTTGCTGCAGGAATGGGGATGGAATGCTGGGGAAATGGTGTTCTTGCTATGGCAAGTAAGGAAAATGGGGAAGAAATGCCATTTTAGCTCTGGAAAGCTCAAGAGAAGGAGGATGAAATGATGCTTCAGCTATGGCAGGTCAGGAGAATGTGGGTGAAATATTTTAGCTACAGTAGGTCAGGAGGAGGTGGCTGAATGATGTCTTTGAACTGGAAATCTCAGGAGAAGGTGGCTGAAATGATGTTTTAGCTTTGGCAGGTCAGGAGAAAGTGGATGGAATGCTGGTTGAAATGATGTTTTAGCTCTGGAAAGCTCAGGAGAATGTGGGTGAAATATTTTAGCTACAGCAGGCCAGGAGAAGGTGGCTGAAATGATGTTTTAGCTATGGGAAGTCAGGAAAATGGGGAAGAAATTATATTTTTAGCTCTGGAAATCCCAGGAGAAGGTGGCTGAAATGATGTTTTAGCTTTGGCAGGTCAGGAGAAAGTGGGTGAAATGATGTTTTAGCGCTGGAAAGCTCAGGAGAAGAGGGATGAAATGCTGGATGAAATGGTGTTTTGGTGGATGAAATGATGGGAGAAATTATGTTTCAGCTGTGGCAGGTCAGGAGAAGGTGGCTGAAACAATGTTTTAGCTCTGGAAAGCTCAGGAGAAGAGGGATGAAATGCTGCATGAAATGATATTTTAGCTATGGCAGGTCAGGAGAAAGTGGATTAAATACTGGGTGAAATGGTGTTTTAGCTCTAGAAAGCTCAGGAGAAGGGGGATGAAATGATGTTTTAGCTCTGGAAATCTCAGGAGAAGAGGGGTGAAATGCTGGATGAAATGATGTTTTAGCTATGGCAGGTCAGGAGAAGGGGGATGAAATGATATTTTAGCTTTGAAAAGCTCAGGAGAACGTGGGTGAAATAATGTTTTAGCTCTGGAAAGCTCAGGAGCAGAGGGATGAAATTATGTTTTAGCTATGGCAGGTCAGGAAAATGGGGATGAAATGATGTTTTAGTTCTGGAAATCTCAGGAGAAGATGAATGAAATGATGTCTCAGCTGTGGCAAGTCAGGAGAAAGTGGATGAAATTATATTTTAGCTCTGGGAAGCTCAGGATAAGAGGGATGAAATGCTGCATGAAATGATGTTTTAGCTCTGGAAAGCTCAGGAGAATGGGGCTGAAATGATGTTTTAGCTATGCAGGCTCAGCACAACCCCACCTCCCACCACAGCCCTATCCTGATTTTCCCTGACCCGAGAGCTTTATCAGCCTCGCAATCTGCAAGGAGCTTCCAGCCCTCTGGCCATGGAAACTGCTCCCTACTTTCATTTTTGCTTTCTAAAGCAGCCCCTGCGTCCCTCACCCCGGTCTGGGGGCTGGAATGAGCTGATCCTTTGGGTCCCTTCCAACCCCAGCCCTTCCCTGTGCCTTGTGTAAATCTCTCGGGGTAAATACTGCAGAGCAATTTGGGGTTTTCAGGACTTTTCCGTGAGTTCTCCACCATCAGGAGCTGCTGGCTCCGGGCAGAAGAGAGGAGGTGTCAGTGCCCAGGGAGGAAAATTGGGCCTTCTGTTCCTTTCCTGGGGACACAAACCGCGCTCTGCATAGCTGGGGTGGGGATGAAACGAGCTCGTGGCTCTCCAGCTGCACAGGCTGTACTTTGGGGCGTTCTCCTACGTGGAGAACATGCAAACCCATCAGCGGGAGAAAAGCTGCAGTTGCTCATTAAGGCCCGTGATTAATGCAGTGCTGAAAGCTCCTCTGAAGGGCTGCGTACTGCAGCTCACTCGAGAAACGGGGAGAAGAACAAGAACACAAAAACTCAGCGGTGTTGAGGGTGAGAACGGATCCAGAGTGGCTCTAGAGGGCACTAAAGATCTTTGGGATTTCTCGGGAAGAAGACAAAGCTCCAAGTTGCTTTTTACACTTCGCTATTAAAAAAACCCCAATTTAACCCTCTTCAGCAGCAAGTGGGACTACATCACACTCCAGTATTGCAGCTGCTCCCCTTTTAACCACTAATAACGGGGTGAGCTGAGCTCTGGTTGCATTTGGGGTTTCTTCCTTCCATTGCTGAGGACTGGGGAGCTGTGTGGAGCCCTCTCCCAGCACCGATTTTGGCCAGATAGGATCTGTTCAGCACAAAAAAATCTCATTCTTCGGATGAGAAATCAGCCCGAGCTGCTGAGAAATGGCAATTTCTTGTCGGGTTGTCGTGGCTGAAACAGAGAGACCACAAAGAGATCTGGTCACATTAACAGGAACCCTAAAAAAACCTTCCCTGTGTCCCAAAACGCTGGGAGTGTTTCACTGGGTACTTTTGCGTGGCTCTGAAACGCCTGGGTTTGGCTGGGATAAAGCAGCTCCTTTCTTGTGGGATTTTCTGCCATCAGGAGTTGGAAATCTCACAAGAAACCCCGTTCTGATGAGATTCCCAGCCTGATACGCAGCCTGGGAGAGAAACTGCTGATTAAAAATTGGATTTCAGTGCTTGGATTGAGTCAGATCAAACCCTCCACAAAATAAAGATCTGAAATGCCTCCTTAGGAGCTGAGATTGTTCTCAGATTGCAGATTGAACCCAACATTGTGGGCAACCTCTGCCTCTTCAATCAGCACAGGATACCTTTTCCTGCCAGGACATTCAGGATTTATTCTGTGTAGCTGATCCCACAGGCTCCTCTCTGGGAATCTGCGCAGTCATCCTGCTTTCCCTGCAGCCCCAGATTGGAAATCCAGCATGACTAAGAGCTCTGTCTGCTGCCTGATTACACGGCCAGGGCTGCACTGGGGTTGCTCTCCCTGGAGTGTCTGTTCTGGAAGAAGTGGCCCTAATAATAACTTTATGATAACTTTATCATTTCCCTGCTAGGGTTTCGCTGGGAACCTGCCCTGTGGGCTCAAGCCTGAAGTGTGGACCCAAAAAAGCATCACAGGGTGCAAAAAAATCCTGACAGAGCCACAGATACACCTCAGCAACATGAAGCTTTGTGAATAAAAATAATCTTATTTCTCCCAGCTGATCCCGAGGCCTTGTCCAGATCCCTTCTCATGCCCTGCACTGCTGAGGGTATTTAATTGTCCAAACCTTCCATTCCCCAAAGGAACTGCAGATGGAAGGCTGCAGAATTGTTTGAACTGAACTCTTGCAAGCCTGGCCACTTCTTGACCACCCCAAATTCGCTCTGTCAGTGCCGTGGGAGCTGCACAATTCCCTTCAAAAAGGAGCCCTTGGCTCCCCTCCTTTGGGAAGGGATGCAAATGGAAATCACAAGTTTTAGCCATGGCTTGGGGTCAGGTTTGAGCTGGGTTTGTGGTTGATTTGATGTAAAATTGAGATGTAAAAGGCATTTTCAGCCCAAAAGGGAGGGAGCTGGGAGCTGTTGGCAGGGATGAAGCTGGTGGTGATCCCCAGGAACAGGCTGAGACGTGGGATTTGAACCCATCTCCCTTTCATCTTGGGATCTGCTGTGGTCTGACTGTCAGGTTCCATCTCCAAACAGAGATTCCCACCCAGGAGCAGCGTGTCAGGCTCGGCTGGCTCTGTGAGCAGCTGTGGATCACACCAGGGCTCCTCTCCCATGCACAGTTCCCAGCTCAGATGGAAGTTCTGGCCACAGGGAACGCGTTCTGCCCCCAGAACTGCACCAGACAAGGGGGAGCTTTCAAATCCCACAGCCAGGAGGGCTTTGCTGGCTCCATTTGGCAGCACAGAATTGGTTTTTCTCCTTCCCTGGCTGAATTCCCAAGGGGTTTTGGCAGGAAAATCTTCCCATTCAGACAATCCTGTGACCCCCAGGTTCAGTTCCACAAACATTTGTGCCACCCCAGGCTCATGGGTGAGGGGATGGGGCTGCACAACAGGAGGGTGCTCTGGGGTTTCCCTGAGGGAAGCAGGTTTTTTGCACTTGAAAAGCAGGAAAATTCTATGGGAGCCTTCTTGTCTTGGATCCAGTGAATTTGTGAAGAAGTCAGGGAAGTCGGTGGCAATCAGCCAGTTGGACAAAGTAATGTAATCTCCACTCCTGCTTCCAACAGGGTGCTGGTGACAAGACCTGGATGGTTTCATCCAGATCTGCACCAAAACACGAACCTTTTTTAATATCAATTGGAAGGGGGAAAATAAAACCCGATTTCAAACTGAAAACCAGGATAAAATACTGCACTCTGGAATGCGAGCTCTCCCCAGGAACCACAGATCCTCTCAGCTAACAAAAAAAGATGTAGCTGAACTAATAAAAACAGTCAGACAGCAAAAAGGGACCACATGTTCCGCCGAGTGTGAGCCAAACAATCGGGATTTCACTGAAATCTTGCTCTGACATCATCCCACAGAAAGCCTGGAAAAGCTGGAGAGCTCAAACTACCGAACTGGGAAATCAGGGAGAGCTGGGAGCTGCATCCTGACAGCTCAGAGCCACTTCAGGAGCCACTTTCACGAGGAAAAACACTCAGATTCCTCATTCTCCGGAAAAAAAAAGGGCTTAAAATCAGTGCCCCTGGGCTGGGTGAGCTGGGCAGAGCTGGAGGGCTCAGCCACCCCCTCATCCCGGCTGTGCCAGAGCCTGGAGAGCCAGAGAATGCCCACGGGCAGCTGGGGAGCTGCCTGGTGAATTTTCCTTTTGGAATGGCTGTGCAAATGAGGCACTGGCACAGAGTCAGTGCCCCCAGAGCCGATGTGATACACGAGATTCACGGCTTTTACCTTTCCTTGGGCTCCCCCTCTTCTAGGTCTTTTTTTATTCCTTTCCTTTCCTTTCCTTTCCTTTCCTTTCCTTTCCTTTCCTTTCCTTTCCTTTCCTTTCCTTTCCTTTCCTTCCCTTCCCTTCCCTTCCCTTCCCTCCCTTTCTCCTTTCCCCTTTCCCCTTTATTTTTCCCTTTTCCCTTTCCCATCCATTCTGCCTCCCCAACTCCAAATGAAGATGAAATCACTTTTTTTTTCTGGTGGCCAGAAAAACCTGCCAATGATTACAAAGGCCCTGATTTCTCCTGAGTTTTTAATTCCAAACCTGTCCGGCAGATCTGTCTCCCCCAGCAGTGGTCACTAACTCAGGGATGAACCCAAATCCCACCTTGGGAAGAGTCCCAGCTTCATTTCCATGGGACGGGAAAAAGCTTTGGCAACACCCAAACAGCTCAAACTGCCTCAGCCAGATTTTATAAATTGATTTTCATTCCCTCCAGTATTGCTCTACTTGTTGGTGGCAAAAGCCTAAAAACAGAATTTTTTGCATTTTTTACCTTATGATTGAGCCCTGAGATGAGCAGGAATTGATGTCCCTGTGGGACTCGTGAGCATTCCTGGATCTAAAAATCCTGGGGGTACTTAATTCCCCCAGCCTTTAAAAACACAGTTCTGGCTTCAGGGCTAAATGGCAGCAAGGTCTGGAGAACCAAGAACCCTAGATTTTAAAGCCAGAGCATCTCATCTTTTGAAATAAATATTAACTGCCCTTATTGTCATTTGGGTAAAGACATGGGGATTACAATGATGGAAATTTAAATTTAGGTAGAATTTGGGCCATGAAGTTGGTGCTTATCCCAATGTTTGAGGCCACAGGAACTGGTTTTTCCAGATCATCCCAGGGATGTTTTTTAAGATATTCCCCATCCCCTTAGTGACTTGTTCCTCAGCAGTTTTGGGGGAACTCCTGGCTTTTGTGTGTCCGGAGAGCTCCAGAATCCATGGAAACTCCAGGCAGAAAATCTGGCAGTGCTGGGAGCAGCTGGACCCCCGTGCCTGGCTGATCCCATCACATGAGGCTGTTTGCACGTTGCCCTCCTTTCATTTGTGGAGAATCCAACAGAAAACAGAACAAAAGTCTCCCATTAATGATTTCTCCTCGCTGAATGTCCCAGCTCCCCACAGAGCCGCTCCGCTCCCCAAGCTCTGCTCAGCACTCACAAAACACAATCCTGGCGTCCCTCCCTGCTGATTGTCAGCATTTTATTGTCATCTTTCTTATTGTGTCCCACTCAAAATGAATTTACAGACTCCTCTGGGCACCAAAACACGGAAAATCAAAACACTGAGCCAAGCTTCGTGGCGTTCGAGTGAAGCTGAGTTGATTTTCCCCACCTGCAAGGTCTGAGGTCATCGAGATTTTATCATTTTCAGGCCCTTTTGACTCACAGCTAAAGTAGATTTGAGGCACTCTCCAAGTGAAAAGCATGAAGTGATTCAGTCCCCGCACCTCCCACAATCAAACCTCGCAGTTTAGCGGGCTCATAATTAGTTCTAATTAGTGTAAACGAGTCTAGCCAGATTATACTGGAACATGAAAACGGCTTTAATTTGACTCAATCACTCCCCATGTGAGCCTGTCACAGTTTGTTTGTATCAGGAAAAAACCCAACACAACCTCAAATAGCAAATAATGTGGAAATATGGCAATCTTTGGGATTCCAGGGTGCTTTTAGCTGGGTGGTCCATGGAAAAGAGACAATGGGACAGGTGCTGAAATGGATGGTGTGAGCTCCTCTCTGGAGTCAGCCTGTCCCGAGGCGAGGGGGGAAGGATGGGCTGATGGAAAGCTCCAGCCAAAGGTTCGTGGCACAGCAGGCAGTCCCAAAATCGTGGGGGCCATAAATGAAGGGAATATTTCATGTTTGAAGGCGCTCCTTTCTCTCAGAGATCAGCCCTTTTATCTGGGGCCGTCCATGAGAGAGCAGCCACACGTTGAGACAGTGGAGGGAAAGCAGATTTGGCTGGGGATTTTGGGGTTTGATTGATAGCTGAGCTTTGCTCTTTCCCCAGAACATAAAGAGTCTGTGGCTCCTCTTTCACAAACCAACCCCTCTGCTGCAGGGAGGGTGAGAAACTTCGCTGAAATCTGCCGTCCAACACCGCAAAGCCCTCCTGGCCACACACTGGGGCTGCTCAGCAGGGATTTGGGGACTCTGTGGGAATGCAGTGTCCCGTATCAGAGGGGAGCTCTTGGGATCCAGGAGTAAATCCGAGACGCTTCTTGCGAGTGGAGCTGGAATGTGTTACCCTGCATCCCAAATCTGACTTCACTACATCTTAATCAGCCTCATCAGAGAGTAACAGGAAAAAGCCAGGCTTAGGTTTCAATGGTTGTGGCACAAAACATCTTCAGATATTGAATTTTAGCTTGCAGACACCAGGAATGCGCGTTTCAGTCTGAATGGGAATTAGATAACTTGGAATGCTGGCCCGAAAGGGAAGGAACAGAGTTTCACCTCCTTTCTGCACCACGGACGTGCTGGGATGTGTCTTCATCCCCCACAGTGCTGGGATAGAGTCCAGGCTCAGCTTTACCTCGGCCCTGTGCTCAGCCTGGAGCTGTCCCTCATCCCGGGCCCGGCTGGGAGAGGCACGGAGCTGATCCTGCCTGGCTGTCCCGCCCTGGGACACAAATCCTCCCTGGGGACAGGATCTGCCTTCCCTGGCGTTAACCAGAGAAATCCAGAGACTGTCCCTGCACCAGGCACTCCTCTCCTTGCAGGGAGAGCTGTGGGGCAGCAGGAAGATCCTTTCCTTTCCTTTCCTTTCCTTTCCTTTCCTTTCCTTTCCTTNTTCCCTTTCCCCTTTCCCTTTTCCCCTTTCCCTTCTCCCCTTTCCCTCACACCCCGCTGATGGGAAGGCTCAGGGGATGCCCCTGTGGGTGGGTTCTGGGCACCCAGTGGGAAAGGCAGCACAGAGGACGGAGAATTGCTCCGGTGTCCCACTAAAGAGGCCGGGGAGAGACTTTATTTCTGATTTCAGCCGTTTTTCTGTCCCAGGTGCGTGTCTGCGCTGAGGAGCCACCACAAAGCCCTCACCAGACCTTCCCTGCGCTCTGATTGCCCAGCCTGGGCTGCCTTCATGCCTTTCCTCGGGTGTCCCGAGCTCCTCCTGCACAAACAAAGGCTCGGGGCTTCCCGCGGTCCCGCCGCTCCGCCGGCGCTCCGTGTGCCGGTGCCGCGGAGCAGAACCGGCCCAGGGCCGAGCTCCCGCGCCCGCTGCCCTCCCCTTGGCCGGGGAGCACGGCGGAGCCGGGCCCTCGCCTGTGCTCTACCTGGCTTGCAGATAAAAGAATCCCTCTGCCGAGCCTGCCAGGGCGTTCAGCCGGACAAATCCCCGCACCAGGCCCTGGAACGGACATCAAAAGCCGAGGGAATATCGTGTCTAGAGCCACAAAGCTTCGCTGCTTGCGTTGCTCCTCCAATGGATTCAGACAACCTCACAGAACTCCAGGCCCCTTTATTTCTGTCTCTCATTGTGCTGTCTCGCAAATAGTGGATTCCCATTATTCTCATCCTTTTTTTTCTTTCCTTTTCTTTCCTTTTCTTTCCTTTTCTTTCTTTCCTTTTCTTTCCCCCTTTCCTTTCCTTTCCTTTCCTTTCCTTTCCTTTCCTTTCCTTTCCTTTCCTTTCCTTTCCTTTCCTTTCCTTTCCTTTCCTTTCCTTTCCTTTCCTTTTTCCTTTCCTTTCCTTTCCTTTTCCATTCCACCTTCCTACCTTTTTTTTTGCTGATTTGATTCTCCCATGCCCCTGCATTTCTGCCCTCAAAGAACAAGAACAGCAAGAACAGCACTGCCCAGGCATGGCAATAAATCCTTCAGTGCTGCTCTCCCAGGAGCCAAATCCAGGTGGGACAGAGCCCCTGAGCACCCCAATTCCTTGGGCAGCAGATGCCCCAGGGATTCTATCAGTGACAACAGCCACCAAAGAGTTTTTTTGGGCTTCCTGAGCACCTAAATATGGGGATTCAGGTTTCTCAAGCAGAAGTTTAGAGCCAATCAGTCCCATTTTTCACCAGAGGCTCCTGCAGGAGAAATCCTGGGAGGCCACGGAGCTTTCCAGGACTTTGGAGGTGGAGGAAAAGAGATAAAAGCCCCCAAAGGATGATTTGCACTTTCCCAGCGTTATAAATCCTTGTGGCAGCTGCTCTTTCTCTAAAGGCATTTTTAATCCAAGTTCACTTTCTGGTTGTTGTTTGCTAATTGCTGCTGGTGTTTAATTATGGCAGGGCTGAAATGACACAGGCAGCCACTAATCCACATCATGCGGAGACGTTCTCCAAAATTCTCCTCCAAACATTCCTGGCGGTCCTTGACAAACACGGACAGCGCTCACTTGGCCCCAAAGTCACACTGCAAATATTTTCACAGAAGCAAGGATGAGCAAAATCATCCCAGGGCCAACCCAATTCATTGCACAGACTTCCACCCATGTTTAATCTGGAGAGATCCGGCTGTTTTCCTGAAATCTCTTCCCAACCCGAAGTGAAATTGGGACCAAGCCTACTTGGACCATCATGGAGTGAAGAAAAATATGCTATAAATTAATTTTTAGGGAATTTTTCTCTACCTGCTACTGAGAGAAAAGTGCTGTTGCCTCCACATTCAGGTGCTCCTCAGTGCTCTGGGTGAGGGAGAATTAACACAAATTGGTTTTTTTAGGAATGCAGCTCCTGGTTTGGGAGATGCAGCTTTGAGTTCCTTCTTTGCACAGATGATATCCCTGTCCCCCTTCAAAAAAGAAACATTTCCTTAATAATTGCATTGTTATTCACAGTGATGAGATGTGCAGATAGCAGAGGATGGGGAATTCAAACCCATCTAAGGAGATCAAAACAGCAAAAATTCAGCCTGGAGAAGAGCAGAGTTTGGGGTGAGCCAATTGTGGATTTCCAGGGCCTGAAAGAAAGGTGGGAAGAGGGATTTTATAGGGACATGCAGTGCCAGGAGAACGGGAATGGCTTCAAACTGGCAGAGATTTGGCTTGGATGGGAAATTGGGAATAAATCCTTCCCTGTGAGGGTGGTGGGGCCGTGGCACAGAGAGTTTGGGGATGAATCCCAGTATTCCAGAGGCTGTCCATAGGCTCCGGGCATGTAAATTCTGGATCCAGTGCTGCTGGAGGAGATCCCAGCCCCAGCCTGGGGTTTGCAGCTCCCCAGAGCCGCCTGCAGGGCTGGGCTGGGGCCAAGCCTTCCCAAACAAGCTGGATCAAGCCTAAGCTGGTTAAATACTGAGCCTTTGATAAGGTGGCAGGGCAAGGAAAGCTCCTGGAAGGGAAGAGGGAAAATAACGTCTGTGTGACTCTGGAATGACGTCTGGGCTGGGCTGGTGGCCAAAGGCCAGGGAAAGCAGGAGGGAGCAGGAGCTGGCGCAGTGACCAGGAATATTCCTGCTGGAAGAGAGTGGGGGGCAAGGCCGGGCTGGGGGTCACAGCCCTGCCAGCACATCCAGCAGGGTGGGGGGTCACAAATAAGTGGTAACAAGAGGACAAAATCCCCTGGATTTAAATCCCCCTCAGCCTGTCTGGAGTGTGCATCACGCTGGTTCAGAATTCTCAGTAGGGAAAGAAACCAATCTGATTTAGGGAGGTTCACTCAGTTTCTTTTGCCCTCCAGATTTTCCCCTATTTATCCCCTTGGAAAATCCTTGTTTGCTTTTGTTGCCTCAAGAAAGCCTTTGAAGGCTGCAAGAGGCACAAATTGTCCTTGGAGCCAGGATCAGTTCTTGTTCCTGCAGGTCCCTCCCCAGCTGATAATCCCTTGTCACAGCTTTGAAGTAGAAAATCCTCACTCCTGGCACCCAGGACTCCCTGCCAGCCACCAGGGAAGGTGTTGTGACTCTCCAAATTCCTGCACAAACACATTTCTGGGTCGCTGTGCCGCTGTGATGGATATTTAATGGCCCCGCCACCTTCAGAGATGCACTGAGAAACTGCAAGCAGAAAAATAGAGGGGGTTTTTCCTTTCCTTTTTTCCTCATCCTCAAGTTTAGGTGACACTGATGGATTGCCCAGAGCTAGGACAGCCTGCAGAATTCTGTGTCCTCAAAATCAAAACAATTATTCTCTTAATAAACCAGGTGAGTTTCTGTATTTCAGAACTCCCTTTTCCACAAGGAGATTTCCACTGTCCTACACCCTCAGTCAGTGCTGGATCTTCCTTGGATGTTATTCTTGAAGGAATTTGTGCCTGCTCATGCTGGGATTTTATCCTTTGAATCCATATTATTTCCTGTTTCAGTCAATTACAAAGTTTTAAGTTTATTTGTGAGCAACAAGAGACAAATCTCTGCCTTCAGGAACTTTTTTGTGGAAACCAGAAGAACGACAAGGAGTTGTTTTCTTCCTCTGGATTTTTCAATGTATTTGTTGCAATAGAATTAAAACTCACAGTGTTCACCCGAGGTAAAAGTTTGCAGTTTGTATGTTACAAAAATTCGGGAATTCACGGGAAAATTAGAAAATCTTCAACCCTGCCTTTAATCAAACCCAATTTTTCTGTTAACAGTTTCCAGATTCTTATTGTAACTGGTGTTAATTTTTCTCCACTTGTGACCATCTCGCTCCAAGCAAAGCTCTGCACCTTTCTGTGCCGCCTGGAAAAAAAATGATGAACAGCTCAGATTTAGTAAATGGACCTTGCTGCTTTTAAACCCCTCATAAAATCAAATATTATCTTAAGAAATCCTAATCAAATTAATCTTCAACTCCATCTTCCCTCTCTTCACCCTATGACTTCACCCCGAGCTTGCCTGAATATGACCTGAATCTCATTTACTTCCCATTAGAAAAAAAAATGCAGTGAACTTCTAAAAAAAATAACCTTTCAATTACCTTTTAAACTCCTCAAAGAGGACTCGTTTTGGCCATGACATCATCCCCTGATGGTTTTAGCACATGGGCCACATTCCCTGGTTGACCTAATTTATCCGAGCTAATGGAGATAAGCAGAAAGTGAAATATGAAAAGTCCTTCGCAGCCATGGGTGAATTTGGATTATTTTCCATATTTATCTCCCAACAGATGCCCACTTTTCCTGGAGAACAGCACCGGGAGGGTGGGATGGTGTGCAGCAGGTCCTGGGGCATGGAGAAGCTGAGTTCCACTGCAATAATTTGGTTGGACATCCAGAGAAATAATCCCTTCCCAAGATCCATCCCTTCCCCCTTCTCAGACACCGATTTTACCATGGGATGAATCCCTCTCCAGAGGGATTTCCCTCCCCTCCTGATAACAGGAGCCCAGGATGACTGATGGCAGAGCTGGAAATGTGTAAATCCAGGGACATGGATGCCCCTCTCAAAAACTTTCAGGGTGAAAAAAAGGATTTTTAAGAGCTGGACAAATCTCAGAGGCAGAGGGTGTTTAATCAGCACAGGATAAACAGGATCAGGTTCAGCTCCAACCCACAGGCTGTGTGAAAGTGTCAGCTTAACCTGATAAGAGTTTTTATCTTGTTAGATCAGCCCAGCCCTGGCTGTGTGGCATTCTGTGGCACACTCACAGCTGTCTGCAAGCAGACTCATAAATAAACTGTCTAAAATACCCTTAAAACCACTGACAACAACTGATGTAATTCTGACCTTTCCAGATGCACATCCTGAAAATAAGAGCTGCATCCTTGGCCCAGAGACCCAAAACACAGGGACTGCTGAGAGCAAGTGTCAGGGTTCTATTTCATCAGAGGCCTTTTGGATGGAATGATTTTCCATGGTTTTGTCATCAAATTGTTGTTCCAGGACTGAGCCCAGGCTCGGAACTACAGCAGGGGGATGGAAAATATCAGTCCTTGGTCCCCACTTTGCCTCCTGAGAGGGTGACAGGAGAGGCAAGAGACCCAGTCACAGGCCCTGCACCGTGCCGGGAAATACAGCACAACCCCATCGCTTCAGCACGTCTTGTTCTCCACATGATCTGGTTTTGGAGAGGGATTTTGCTCTTGTTGAGGGTTTTTTTTCCCCAGAAGAATTAGATAACAACTTCATAAAGCTGTGGCAGACTTATCTTGTGGAGCAATGTGGTGCAGTTTGAAAATTTGTCTCTGCTGCCGTTGCCAGCCGGGTGCTGGTGGCAAACCCAACCTTTGCCATAAATCCCTGGATGTTGCATTGCAACAGCACACGGGCATCGCTCAGACCCAGAAATAATACAGGGTTTGTTCTTCCAGGTGGATGACATCAAAAACTGTCACCTGAGCCCTGTCCTCAGCCCTGTGCAGCTGAGAGGAGCTCAGCCATGAGCTCCAGTGGTGGCAAGATAAAAACCACATTGAGGTTTTTATTTCCTCCTTCCCTCCCTTGTCTCTGTAGCTTTTCCTTCCTTACCCACAGCAAATCCCAGCTCCCCTCCAAGCTGCCCTGCTCTGCAGGAGCCACTGCCGAGCTGCTCCTGTCACAGATCAGGGTATTTAAGGGACACTCAGCATCAACATTTAACGTGTGTGATCATTCTGGGTAACTCTGCCAACCCACTGCCCCTGGTTTCAAATCTGCTCACCACTCCCAACCGCTTCCAGGCTGTTCAGCTACTCCTTAAAACACCCCAGGGAACCTCTTGTTTTGTGGCTCTCCACGGATTTGGTCCCTGATTTTCATCCCTCCCAGAGAGGTTTAATGGGTTTGATCCAGCACCAGGAAGGCCTCGCTGGAGAGAGAATTAATGGGTGCTCAGCACAGGAAAACCCTGACCTAGAAAATGCCATCGATCAAGGGGACAGGACCAATTAAAGGAGCCAGGCTTTCAGCACAGGCAGCTTTAACATCATCAGGATTTCCTCCTGAATGTACTGTTTGGAAAAGGTGAGCGGAGCTGGGGCTGGTGGCAGCGCGGGTGGAATTTGTTTTTCCACGGTGGAAAGTGATCTGCCACTCTTGGGAATGCTTTCCCAACACCAACTGCAAAAACATCCATGTTGCCAGTTGCCATTAGGGATAATATTGTGACTGCATTTAAACTGGGAGAAGCCAGTCCATCAGTCAAAGGAGGATTTCAGGGGATACGACCTTGAGTGATGTTCTGGCTTAGTGAAAACTGTGGGTTTGATCATTAATAATATTTTGCATGATCTATATTTTTTTATTTATTTTTCATTCAAAGCAGACTTTGTCAGCCAGGGGAGCAGAACCCTCTCTCATGTTCCATCTTTCTCCATTTTAACACAAGCAAGAGGAATCTCTATGAAAATACCCCGTGTTTGCCAAAATTGCAAAGATAACATTCCTGAGAGTGAGGCTGGATTCACCTGAGGTCTCTTCGAGTTCTAGGATGGTGAAATTTGCAGTCTCAGCAGCTTGGACAGCAAAACAGGGCTAAGAATGAGGGATTTTTTCCCTCCTGGAAATGCCTCATGGATCTGGCTGCAAAAGCCTTCCGTGGTTAATATTTCATGGAGACGCAGCACACGGGAGACTCTTGCCCTGTTCCCAAAGAACTGATCCACCTCAGCATTTCACAGCTCCCTGGGAGAATTCCATCAGCTGGAATGGTGGGAAATTATGGAATTGGCAACCCAGGAGACTGAAGCCACTCCTGTTCCATCTCAAGGGATGCCTTCCCACCTCTTGGAGGATGGCTGGGTCCTTGTAGGCTGCAGCTCAGGGAGATTCATGCACAGACCCACCTGCAAGTGGTTTATTTTTGTGTTGAGGTCATGGAACTTGACCCACCAGGCTCCTTGGCCTCATTTGGTGATTAATTCACCCATTGGCTTTGCTCTCCTTGGCTCCCCTGCGTTGTGTTTCACTGTTTGACACCTGAACAGCTGCTGGCTTTTCCTTCAGAGCCTTGGAAGAGGCAAAGTATAAATAGGAAATAACATCCCTGAAGGTTGGAGGCACAGTAGCCCACAGAATCCACATCCAACCCATTTTCCTCCAGCACAGAAACCCCTCAAACACACATCCCGCTGCCTCCGGCGATCCCAGGATTCCCCGGAGCACCAGAGCCCAGCCCAGCAGGGTAAGTGATCAGTCCAGGTTCCATGAAAGATGAGTCCCTGTGGGAGTTTGGTTCCTCTATTTTTCATGCCATTCCGCTGCAGCCAGATTTATGTGTCAGGAAAAACATACAAACGGGATCCGATTTACTCGCACGAGTTCCTGTTGGGTTTGATTTATGTTTGGGTAAATAAAGACATATGTCTTGGAGGGCTTGGGCTCCGGCTGCCTTTCTCCTCATGGATCTCTGGCTAATTTATCAGCCTCTTTCTTTGCTGCATTCCTATTTATGAGGCTTTGCAAGGAAGGCAATGCTGCCTGCAGGGAACGCCATGGACAATTTGAGGTTTAATTTTGGAATAGTTTCGCACTCAAATTTGCTCTTCTGTCAACCTTTAGCTGCCCATCCTGAAAGAACTTCACAGAGGCTCCCTGAACCACGATCTGCAGGGAAAGGGACAGCCCTGCTTGTTGTTTTCTAAGCCATGTGGCGAATTAATTATCCAGTGAGGCCAAAAAGTCCTGGTGGGTCAAGTTCTGTGATCTGAAACAGGCTGAAAGTGCCTTTGTTACACCCCCTAATTAACCATCTCACCATAGACCAGTTGTAGCTGTCTCAGGCACAATAAAATGAAGCAAATCTTGCTCTTTTTCAAAAACTGAATATTGAAAAAAAGAAATGCAATGATTTTATTTACAGTTTTTTAACAGAGGCTGGCAGGATCTCCTCCCTCTTGGACAAACCCTGGAACTCACCTGAAAGATGGGAATAGTTTCCAGCCAGCTGTCAAGTTTGTGGATGTTTTGTGGGAGTTTGATTCAATAGATTTTGGGGCCTTTTGAATGGTCTTTTAAATTTATTTATTTTGAATAGGATTGAAATTTAGGATGGCACTTTTGTTTTAAGCTGCCTTGGCATTTGGTTTGCAGGAATGCGATGGGATGGGATGGGATGGGATGGGATGGGATGGGATGGGAT
>VWZW01002574.1:75139-92011 GCA_013397115.1 Edolisoma coerulescens
GATGGAATGGAATGGAATGGAATGGAATGGAATGGAATGGAATGGAATGGAATGGAATGTCCCTTCCAATAATAGCTCCAGGGTGAGTGTAATTTAGAGTAGAACCTCCTGTGGGACAGCAGCATGGGATGTATCAGCAAATGGATTCAGGAAGGGCATTGTAACACCTCATGGATGGAAATAAGGCAGGAAATCATTCATTCAATCCTTTAATTGACAATTTGGATGCATACTTATTAAATATTCTTCCTGGAGACTGAAAACTTCCAAACAGAACTCATGATTTCTGCACGAAGTCAAAATAGTTGAATTTTTAATGTTAGATGCTAACAAGAACCTGAGTTCCAAACAAGGAGAAAGCCAAAGAATTTGCAGGAATTATCTAATCAGTCCTCTCTAGTAATGAGCACATTTAGGGAATCAGCATCTGCTCGTGGGTAATTCATGAACAGGAACTCAGACAACCCTTTTAATGTGAATTTCTGCATGAATTATTCACTGAACTTTATGTCTTGTGGTACATAGTCCCTGTTTTGGGGGGAAAAAAGGGGATGTAGACATGGATTCCAGGGATACTCAGGGTCTCAATCTCCTTTGCTTCCCTGTGAGAGTGGGGGATGAGGAGAAAGTGCTCATTCACAGACCCTTTCCTCCCTCACCTGGAACTTGGATCGATGACACCACTCTGGGCTCTTCCCAAAATGATTCCAGCCTCAAAAATTCAACAAAATACTCATCCCTGCAGTGGGATCGACATGATGGGAGGAGAAGATGGGGCCCTGAGGGGGAGTAACCAGCGGTTATATGGCAAATGTCCATGAGAAATAACAAAGGTAGCGATGAGAAAACAGAGGAGGGAGAAATGAGGTGCATTTAGTGGTTCTTTTGCATATTCGTGTTACAGTAATCTCCAAACAAGATTTCTGGTAATTTATAAGATGAAAATAGGATAAAAGAGCTTATTAATCTTGAACTATTAATCTTGAAGAGCATTGTTGCTGCTGAGAGCAGCATTTCATGCCTGTCCATCTGCCAGACACCCTTTTGCCATCCTGGCGGGTGTGAATAACTCTACACCACCCCTCACACCATTTATCGGAGCACAGACCATTCCCTGCAAGCCCAGGATGGAAATGCTGAATTTATCCCTTTTCCTTTCTCCTCCCGGGCTGCTGGATGTGATTTCAGATTGCCAAATGATCTCCAGGGCCATTGGACATCAGGCTCATGCCCAGGTTTGGGCGTTGAGCTGTGTTAAGGAATATCTCAGATCCCACCAGAAAGAAGAATTACTGGATGTCAGCAGTGAGCATTCCTTAGGTCGCAAAGTTTGTTTGCTGTGACACCAAATCCGAGTCACCTTCAAGATTGATCCCAACAATTTTTCATAGGTTTGGCATGGGGGAATCCATACAGAACACCTGGGGCGTTCCTGTTCTTACAGGACAGAATCCAGCCCCCAAATACTCCATGCGTTCAGGGTTAGGGGATTTTCCATCTCAGCACTCCCTCGTTTATTAAATGGTATTTCCTTGGACCTCATCCTGGTGGACTTGGCTCCATGGTGGTGGCTCCAAGCAGTGCTGATGACACTGGAACACCTCTTTTCCTCACCTCCAGGGAGTACAGGACTTGGAATTCCGGGATATCAACACCAAAAATTATGACATCACTTGATACTTGGTGCATTTCAAACGCCCTCAGCTATGCCCTCTCCATTTTGCCCACTGGAAAAAGCCTCCTTTTCATCCTCTGGAGAGAGCTGGAAGGAAAATTTCCCTCAGCCAGTCCCTGTCATCTGCAGTGCCAATAGGGAAGCGGGAGAAAGAGAAGGAAGTTGCAATGATAATACCAAAATAATCCTGCCATGTGTTAGAGCCATTACCCCCTTCTCCCTCCATCCCCAGATGTGCCGTGTTTGCAGAGAGATTCATGGTTGCATAATGAATCAGGAGGGAAACGATGTGAGCCACGAGGATGATGTAAGGAAAGGAGAAAAAAATCAGGGAAAAAAAAGAAAAGAAAGGAGAGGAGATTGCTGAAGTCTTTTGGAAGGGAAGGAGGAAGCCTCAGAGCAGGGTTTTGGAAGTCTCCCATCAGCCAGATGAGCAGATTGCTGCAGCAGGGAGGAGGAAAATCAAGAGCGTGTGAAGCCATCGAGGAGAGGAATGAGCAGCACGGCACCAAATCACAGAGCTGCTGGAAATCCAGATTGGCAAAGAAGGAATTTTCAGGCAGTCTCTTAAAAAGCAGCAAAATGCAGCTTTGAGTTGGATGACCACGATGTGTGGAGTTCTAGCTGTTGTCAGAGGAATAAGTCAAAAATAGAGGGGGATCCAGTAGCTCCAAATGAAGAAATTGGGCAAATTTGGCTGGGAGACCCTTCCACAAACAAGATTTATGACTTAGGAGAAGGGAGGCCTTTGGCTAAATCTCCCGAATGTTTCATTTCCTCCAAATCCTCCTAAACTTTCATTTGAGGGGCAAATATTGGCAAACGCCTGAGGGGAGCGAGCCGCTGTAACATTTCAAAATCACATTTTTCTCCCCACTTCCAGCAAAGTTCTGGAACTATTTTTGAACGAGTGGAAAGCGAACACAAACCCTGCCCACAAGGAGGAAAATGAAACCCTCGGCTCAGCTTTAGGAGCAGCTGTGATGGTCCCCTATATCTCTATTAGCAAAAGTTGGGCTTTGAGCAGAAAAGGGTTTCTCCCGGCGACAGGTGTCTTTGATTATTCCAGGAGCATTTCCAGCACTTCTCATCCACAGCATGGATATTTCCTCAGTGGGGGGTCCTGAGCCGTGAAAAGGAGCATAAATCTCTTGTTTTGGGGATGAAGAGCCCACAGGAGAGGCTTTTGTTCTCCGTGAAAAATCAGCCAAGGCGCAGAGCTCCAGCGGAACCAAAGATATCCCAAAGGCCAGGCTGAGGGTGAAGGTGCAAGAGGGACCTCTTGGCCTGGCTTTTGGGGGGAGCTGAGCTGCACCTGCCTCTTTTGGGTCCCCCAGGAGCTGTTCCCGTGCCAAGCACAGAGTTCCCTGGCCACACGCATTCCCTGCTCCTGAGGATGCCAGGATGGATGGGCACGGCACCAGCTGGGGCTGCATCCAGAGCTGGGAACAAAGCGGGATTTAGGTCCCAGCAACCAAGGAGCTGCCTGGTCAACACTGGGCTTTGTGCCTCCTGAGGATGGAAAATCTCATCCTTTTGCTTCACACGGGGCAGGGGGAGTTCAGGGAGGGAGGAGAAGCTGGAGGAAATGGGTTCCAACCTGATGCTGCAAGAGAGGAAACGGCAGAAATGAGGAGCACTGAGAAAAATAGCAGATATTTAATGAATTATTCCATTTTTTGGGTTTTGTTGTATTCCAGATTGTAGGGGGATTGTCTCAACTGAGCCCAAATCCAGGCTCTTGAGTTAAAGTGATGCAGAAAGCAAAGCTGACACTGCTAAACATCATCTGAAGGGCTCAGTAGGAGCCTGACTCAGGGCTCATTGCTATGGCAAGGAATTAAGAAACATGGGATGATTGTGTTACATTTTCCTGGAAGGAGCCAGGCTGGAGAACAACAGGGAGCAAAGGTATTACTGGAATAATAAAAAAAAACGCCAAACAACCCCTAATTATTTTTACCATGGTAGAATATCTCTTAACAAATGATTATTCTCTTATCTGTGGCAGTGCTGGCTGTTCGAACAAACCCCTTCTTTAGGAGAAGGGATGGATAAAAACAAGGAAAAGTGACTTTTAAATTTGTGTTTCTCCTGTTTTCAATGGCCAACTCAAAATTAAATTCCACCTCCCCAAGCTCCAGACCTCCCCAACATCTCATCAGCTGTGCAAGGAGATAAATCCTGGCATCCAGCTCGAGTTTCCAGCCTGTTCCTACCTATTCTGATATTGGAATCCATCCCCTGGCCACAAAACAGCCACAGGAGCTGCGGGAGCAGGATCCAGGCACTGGGTAAGGGATACAGGGATGAAAGGGAAGGCACAGAGGGAGGATGCTCTGCTGGGAACCAAACGTGCTCCAAATGCTCCTTTTCCTCCTCGTTTTTGCTGACAACCCCAGCAAGCTGTGGCATTTCAGGATGAATTAATCTGGGATTAATTTTGGGGATGGAAATCAGAGCAGAATTGTTTCCTTTTGCAGAAAAGGGCAGGAGTTCTAAGTTTGCAGAACATACACTTATTTAAGTCAGAAAAGAAGATGCCACAGTGTAAAATAAGAGCAAAAAAGAGATTTTTTTCTTTATGGAAAAGCCACCTCTCAGTGGTGAGAAAGTTTTAATGAGATTTTGAAAATCCCTGATTATTTCTAGTAGAAAATGATCTCCTCTACATCCTCTTCATCTCCAATGAAACCGACGGGAAAATCAATGCCTCAGGTTTGAAAGAACAAGTTTATATAAAGAAATCCATTTATTCTTTTGCCAATCTAATTTGAATTGTGTTATATATTAATTTTCTGTCACGTATTTGGTATCCAGCACCGTATTTTGCCTCACTAACCACTCCTTCAGATGTATTCCAGTATTAAATACAGTAATACCCTGCAAATAAACTCCTAGAAAGAGCTGAAGTCAGTTAAATGTTTTACAGAGTCCTTCAAAAATCTGTGGTTTAAAACTGAATTCATGATACAAGGACGAATTATTACTGTTACAGTTATTTTACCTTTGTTAACTTTGTGATTTTCTCCTGCTGAACAATTCCGGCCCAGGATAAACCGAAGAAATTACAAATTTCTTTTTCCAATGGATGTCAAATCTTCTGGTTCTCTGCCCAAAAAGGATTCCAGGGAGTTCAGATGTGCTGCACAGATCAGGAATGGCAATTAGAGGGAGGATCAAAAAGAACTTAATAAACCCAATTTTCAACTCACAGGGTGAGACCAGCAAAATCAAACTTAGGACCTGACGAAACCGTGGCAAATTTCACAATTTCTGACAAAATTAGGGAACAAATTTTAATGCATAAAAAAAGAATGATTTTATAACTGGCTTTGGGAACCTTTTATTAACTAGGCCAGTTCAAATTTCTCCCCAGTACTCTGCAGCCACCCACTGCACTGGATTGTGTCCCACTGCTGCGTTGGATGCCTTGCTCAGCAAATTGCTGGGCCTCGGCCCAAAAAGGGGAAAAGTCCTGAAAGGAATATGAGGTGGGAAGGCGAGCAAAGTGAGACCTACAGCCCTCGAGTGCTGAGTGGGAACCAGCCTCATTTTCTTCTTCAGCCACATTGTCTGGAAGGCTCTGAGAAGGCAAAACCAGGCCAGATTTTCCAGCTTTAGCTCTGATAATCACCAAACACCTGCTCCATCCACGTGGAAGGGAGCGCTGGACAAGGTCTGAGCACATCTGGTTTCACTCAGCTGCTCTGGAGGGTTTGACGTCCTATAGGGTTTGACAGAGCAGAGAGTCCAGCGAGTCCTCCAGACAGACAGGCCCAGTTTGTTCCTTTGGACTGGATTTTACCTGGCTGGGCTGATTAGTTTCATAAAACCCTAATTAGAACCAGCTCTTCACGTCAAATGCAATGACATTAAGTGGGATGCAATGACGTGAAGTTGAAAACGAGGTGAAATGTATTTACACTAAAGGAATATCTAGAGAAAAGAAGGAGCCTATAAAAGCTTCTCTCTGTATCTGATTTTAAGTCAACTGAACCTGTCTGAAAGCATCAACTGCCTCCATTAATCTTCTCTCTCCACGAGAACTACTCTGGAACTCCAATGTGCTACAGGATGGACCTCGAGTTAGCAGAGCTATTAGGGAAAAATGAGTTATTTCAGTGGGATACTCCAAGGAAATCACAGCAAATGTTCCTCGGGGTGGAATCTGCAGCAAGGGAAAATTTAAGGACAATTTAAGTTCTCATCAGATAAAAATCTCGGTGTAAATTTGACAAAGAGCAGCCTTCAGGGAAGCAGGAGTCTGCCTGTTTATCTGTCTGTCTTGTTCCTCAAGAGTCTCAGGAATTAAGGCGTTGCATGATCCTTTCTGGCTCATTTTGATCAGTCCTCATTATCCTTTTTCTGCCCCAAACCACAGCAAGAAATTAACCTGAATATTGGCAAGACATCCCCTATTCTTCCCTCCAACCCAAGTAAAATATCCCCATCCCTTTATTCACCAGCACACACATTTGATGTCGTTTTCTTTTCCTATTTGCAGAGCTACTCGAGGATATTGGTTCTTCCATTTAACCACAGGGGCCCTGGAACAATCTTTAATGCATTTAGGATGTGGTCATATTTTAGGATGTTTTAGAGGATAAAATCACACTTGAGGGCTATTTAAGCCCTTGAAAAAGTGCAGTGGACCCCGCTGGAGGGGCTGCCAATCCCATAAGTGTCCCTCCTGCTGGCCCTGGGGCTGGGAGGGTTGGGGCAGGGGTGGGAGGATTATTCTGCTGTGAGTTCACCTGTTTACCCAGGCTGTTATTTATTGAAGATCAAATTGACTGAAAATCACTCCCGACAGAGAGCTGGCAAGGGATGACATTATGAGGAGAGCAGAGCCGGGGGTTTAGAGCCTCAGTTATCTGTGATTTAGGGATCATTAGGATCTCTTTAAAATTCTTGCAGCCGGCCAAAACAACTAAAATTAAAGGCAGGCTGTGCCTTACATTAAACAATTGGGGAATAGACAAGAGACACCGTTCTGCTGGGTTAAACCTTTTGTTTGACATCTTTAAATTCCTTTAATCTTTCTGAGTTTAATTTTGCCAGTTTGAGTGCACGAGGGAAAGGCTTATTTGTGATGGGGGAAATATTCCTGTGAGTATCTTCTCTACGATTTTTTCACTGTATTTATTCTTATTTTGGCCTTCAACTGGAGACCAGATTATAACAGAGGAAAACTGACAGGCATCCCATGCCCCCAAATATGGGTGTCTGAACCAGTTCTGTGGACAAAGGGAGAATCCAAGGGCTGAATTTTGGACTCTAAAGGCATCAGATTGAATGAAAACACCTTTGCTGTTTTGAGTGCAGTTGATTTTTAGTGTGGTTACGAGAAGGACACTTTAAAGTGCCTATTCTTGTTTGTAGGGAGGTTTTACAGCTATTTAGGAGTGAAAAGAACAGATTGAATACTGTGAAAGCAGTCTCTAGCTCCATTTTCAACAATTTCCCAGTTGGTGTGGGCAACAAATCTCTTCAGAGCATGGTTTGGCACTCTTGGAGGGCAGCAGGAGCAGGAAAAGCAGGAGTTCCACCAGAGAAAAGCCCCACTCTTGTCAAGCAAAGCCCCCCAGTTTTAGGGTTGGTTTAGCCAAGTTTTAGTTGGGTTTAGCCAAACCTGCCATCCACCAGCAGAGCCATCGATTTTCTCCCTCCTTTTGCTTTGTTTTATTTGAGCAGAGCATTTCTGCCCCTGCTGTTTATCCCCTCGGACAACTGCAGGAAAAAGCCCACTTGCACCCCTCGACCTTTCTCCTCCCCGACTGACAATTCCCTTCCTCAGCCTCCAGGCATGGCTTTTTTTTGGGAGTGCCTTATTTAGACCACATGAGCGGCATTCTGAGCTTTCCAGTAGCCTCCCAGCCCCATGGAGGATTTATTTACATTGCATAAAATTAGAGGAAATGAAGGGGGATGTGTTTGAACGGAGAGCAACAGCCTCATTCCGCTTGGTATAAACTCCCCTCATGGAAGGGTTTCAGTCAATGTCAGCTTGGGGCAGGGAGGGGAACAAACTCCACTCCTGGGCATTTCCAGGATAATGGGGAATGATGCCTGGCTATAAAACACACTCAGCGACTCTCTAAACAAAATTATTTGGTGGATTTCAAGTGATTTTTGCCGTTCCATACCATGGATCCAGGCTGAGTTCTTGGCTTCCTGTCTCACCAAAGGATATCCCACAGAGGAGGCCTTTGGGGTGAAGAAAAGGAAGAAATTCTTATTAAATGAAATATATTCTATGTTTAAAAAGGTGCTTGTATGTGGGGGACAGAGGAAAGGTTCCACTGGAAGTAATACAGATGGGGGTCCACAAATAAAACATTTTTACCAATTACAAATTATTCAATTCCATTTATTCGGTTGTTTGTACAAATTACAAATTATTAAAGTCAAATAATTTTGTTTTCATTGGTACTTGCATTCATTCTCTGAGTGGAGAAGAATTCATCAGCTCAGGCTCTTCTGAGTCTATATTTCAATGTCCTTCTGCCTTCACTCTACATCCCAAAGGTAAATGCAAATGGAGTAACCACAAAAGGAAGTTGATCAGATCCAGGTCTGTGTTGTGGAAAAGAATCCCAAAAATTTAGCATTAAATCAGTTAATTACAAAAAAGAAAATCAGTTAAAACATAGTAGTGCAAAGTTTTTTCTAGAGCAAACAATTACAGACTCCAAGATGGATCTGGGTAGGGAACCTGGAAAGGAAAAAGCATGGAATAAATTCCAGACACCCACAGCAGCATTGACGGTAACCTAGAACAGATCCTCAACCCTAGTGCCAGAGTTATTCCAAAACACATTTATGGCTCATCGTGGTTGGTGCCAACCCAAATTTTCCCCTGCCAAATTTCACCCCAGTGTCAGGGCTGGGCCATCCTTGGTTTGGACGTGCCCATCATCATCCAGCTTTTAGAAATCCATAAGGAAGTGGCTGCGCTTCCTGGAGCTACTGAATGTTCCACCAAAACCTGCACAGATCACTGTGGAATTGCTTATTAGGAAACCATTCCCACATTTCCCAGGGTTTTATTCCTGGGACAGGACAGTGATCAATTCCTCTTCAAACCAACTCTGCTTTTAAGGATAATTTGCAAACACAATCAGAAAAAATTGTCCAGAGCACTGAACAATTTGGATCAAATTATTATAGGCTACAACCTCCTCCGGTGTTAAATTTCTATAAATCTATATATGGAATTCTCTCTCATATGTATATGTATATATATGTGAGTTATATATAAACTCTCTCATATATATATTTGAATCTCAATATATGAACTGAGTCAAATATATAAAAGGAAAAAAAAAAAAGGAGGAATGGCACTTCTCCCCCTTTCAGACATCAGCTGGAATTCCCTTTAAAACACCTATTTTTTCAAAAGCAGACGCTCCAAATTTTCTAAAATCAGACTTTTCCAGCTATGTTTAAACACATCTAAATCACAATTCTCCCCTCTTTCTCTTTTTAAACCAAAAAACTTTGGAAGATCCCATGGATTTATAAACCCATTGGAAGGGCGGCCATGGAGGCTGCAGAAAGAAGTTCAAAACGGGATGGAAGGAGAAGATGAAAATATTCAAAACTAATATCAACTTACAGCAAAGCACAAAAAAATAAAGAAAATAAACTTTCTTGTCCAGGGGTAGGTAAAGACAGAGCCAGCTTTGATTTCCTGGCCATACTTGAGAGGGAAGAAGGAGAGAAGTCCCAAACCGCAGATGATCAACAAGGACGGGGATTCTGAAAAGAACTTATTTGTTTGTAAACCCTCCACGGAAGCAAAAAGCGTGTTCTGCTAATGACTGGGAATTTAAACAGCTTTTTTTTTTAAAAAATAAGACAAATAAATATCCCTGTGCACCTTCAAGGCTGCTCTCATCAGCATAAACCACTATTCAGCAGCTCGAGCAATACCTCGCATTCAAGGTCAAGCCAAACCTCCGTGAAAACAAACAATTTCTCATCAGCCTTTCCAGCAGGAGTAGCTGAGAACAACAGATCAGATGTTGCAGGAAAAACGTCGGAAAATTGGGGAAAAACATTGGAAAATTGGGGAAAAACATTGAAAAATTGGGGGAAAAACGTCAGCACAAATATTCGGCCTCCGCCAGACGCCGTTGGTTGGCTTTTCCTGAAACGCAATTTCGCCTTTTCCTCAGGGATCCTTTGGAGGCTGCAGCTCTCTGGGGCTGGAGGCAGGAAGCCTCAGGAAGTGGCTGGGAGCCTGTGGTGATGTAACTGTCACATTGCCCCAGGCCTGGCTCTGTTGATATTAGCCCGGGCTAATCACCGCGCTAATTGGGCGGCCACGACGCGGAGCAGCTCGGCTTTCACTTCAACTGCTCACCCAAATGAGGTTTGACTCAAATGTAATACTTTATATCAACACACGGGATGGCTGTAAAAATAATTCCACATGTGCTGGTGCCTCTTTTTAATAAGTGTCTTCCTCAATTTTCCCTGCTGGATGAGGCACTCGAACGTACACGTAATTAAGGTTATTTAAGGGATATCAATTGAAAAATGCACCCGCAGGAGGCTGAACATGACTGATGGAGCTCCCAGTGCAGCTCCCAAAAGTCAGCTGCCAGAATTTCCTGCAGCACTTCTACAATTTGATCTTCCCCACATTGCCCGGGACAGGAACAGCCTGGAAATCTCTTGCTTTGCTCTTTGTGACGTTGTTCGCCTCAGTACAAAATGGGTTTAGAATGGGAGATTTATGGTTTGGTAGCAATTTCTGAGGGAATGGTAGGGGATAAAAAAGGCAAAAAGCACAGAGAAAAGAAGAGCTGGGCTCGTTTTGTGCAGCTGGTGGAGAGACAGGCAACACCTTTCTGCTCAGAACTGATGGGAGAGTCCTGCAGAGCCCCAAGACAAAAGTGTGCCCAAAATAAAATGGAAAGACACTGGGAGAAGATCCACTGCAGTAGAATTTTCATGGATTCATGGAGCATTTTGGGATGGAAGTGACCTTTAAAGGCCACCTAGTCCAATCCCAAGAACATCTTCCACTAGACCAGGATGCTCAGAGCTCCATCCACCCTGACCTTGAACATTCCCAGGGATGGAGCAGCCACCACCTCTCTGAACAACCTGTGCCTGTGTTTTACCACCCCCATGGTAAAATATTCTTCCTTATATCCAGTCTAAATCTATGCCAATTTAGTTTAAAACCATTCCTCCTTGTCTTAGGCCCTGCTAAAATTTTCCCTCGTTTTTAACATAAACCCCCTTTAAGAACTGAAATGCCACAGTGAGCTTTCCATGGAGTTTTCCATGTATTTTTTTTCTGTCGTCTTTGTGCTCTGTCAAGTTTTCCCAGTGTTCCTAAAAGGAGAGATGTTTCCAGCACAGGAGACAACACATGAAAATATTAATTTAATGCCTAATTAGCCCGGGGATGCTTTGAGGATGCATCACCCTGTGCTCAGAGATGTCACAGAACGTGGAACACTGGAATTCCAGCATCCCAGCGCTCACCATTCCATGGACAGGTGATGGAATCAGCCTCCTCATGGAGAGCCAGCAATTTTATGGCAATGGATGTTTCCCATGTTTCTACTCCAGATCTTTAATCTCAGCAGGGCTCTGTCCACCAGGGAGCCTGTAAATGGTTTGATAATGAAGAAAATCCAATGTGTGCTTTGTCCAAGATCAAAAAAACCAATAAGAATTCCCAAATCCAGTGATAACCAATGGTTCTCAGAGTGGATCAGTTAGTATTTCTATGAAAGGCAGCCCAGTTTTTGTATTTGTATTTGTATTAAATGCACTGAGCACAAGAAAATGAGATTTGGGTCCTTCCACAAGACACAAACCCAAATTCCTGTTGCTGATTTTATAATTCTGTTGCTTGTGCCAGCCCTGCACCCCCACGATGATGGCACAGAGAACCCACCTCGTGCTGTGATGCCATTTGGTGGCTGAGGCAGCTGGAAAAGGCTCTTCTGATTTGTCAGACAGGTCTTGATAAGGCAGGAGAATTTTCCAGCACAAAAAATACCAAGAAATAGAAAAGTAACCCCCTTCTCCTTCAAAACCACACAGAGCTGGAGACATTCAGCAATGCGCAGCAGAGCTTGCTAACAACCTTCCCAAAAGCCTTTTTTTTTTTTGTTAAAAACCTAGGAATTATTTGTAAAATATTTTTACTTTTCCTTGCTCCACCTTCTCCACCTTCTCCACCTTCTCCACGGCTGATTTTCAATGGAAGGCAAATTCATGGCATTTTGCAGATGAATTTTTGCTCTGCCATCTACGTTTCCGTGGGGTTTTACACCCAGATCTTAGGTCAGGCTTTTCTTGGTCAGTAGAACATCTGAGATAGAGCTGAGAAAACGTCTCAGGATGGAGAGAAGTCCCCCCTGACACCTTTCTGTCGCACTGCAGCTCCCTCTGCATCCAAGTGCTTCCCTTCTCTGCAAAGTTGTCATAAAAATCATTACGAGCCCCGAACAGATGTGACCTCAAAGAGCAACTTGATGGAGGGGGAAAAAAAAGAAGAAAAAAAGAAGAGGTGGGGAATATAAAATAGCCTGTGGTGAAAATAACAGCAGGAAAACATTATAAAATCTGAGCCGTAGCTGGCTGGCTTCCTCCTGATTATTGCTTTCTCTTTCAAGGGCTCACTTTTCTGAGAGTGAAGATGTTTGGGGGTGATTTTGGGAAAGCAATTTTAACACTTGGCTGTTCTAATGAAGCAAAGCTGCTGCACGGAGCTGAGATAACCCAGGGCTCCAAGAACATCCTTGGATTTAAACAGAGGTGTCAAGGAAATCTCACCCTTCGTGATTTTTGTTGTGGTGTGATCACAGCACCCTGACTGCTTGTGAAGGGGGTTTTTTGATATCAAAGGCTCTGCAAACTCCTGGCACGGGAGTTTGGATTTATTTAGAAATAATCTAAATAAAAAAGCAACCAAGAGTTGCTCAGATCTGTGGTGAGGCTGGAGCTCAGAGACCCAGCTCAGCCCCCTGGGCCGAGCACCCCCAGCTCCCCTGGCACTTAGGAGAACCTCAGGACATGGAGAGAGACCAGGATTTTGGAAAAGAGCCATGGGATGGTTAAAATCTGAAACACATGAGGAGCAGGTTTAAATTGTAGCAGGGTTTGCAAATTGCCAGCACCTCTTCTCCACTCCCAGGGCACCGCTGCTTCCAGCCACCAAGGAAAGCTGGGATTTCACCTCAGCTGGGATGTTTGGATTCAATGCATTGGGTTGGATCAGGGTCAGAAATAATCTTTTGGGTAGGAGAACAAATTCTCCAGCGTGGCTGGTAAGATTCGGATGCAGACACAGCTGTCCTAAATTGGCTGGGACTTCAGCGAGGTGTTAGAAATGAAATAAGAAATCTGCTGGGCCCGTTGCACCAGGCAGTGCTCAAGCTCCAAACTGATCTCACTGTTTTTCTTACAAGGCATTGATATTTTTTGCAGCTGATGGGGTATTTAGATCAATGCAATGGAGAAAAAAAGTATTTCAAAGTCTCAAGTATTTGAAAGTCTTTTGAAAGGAAATGATACTCGGGTGGTGAGGTATGTGCCAGACACGGGGGGCAACGAACACCTTGGGCTTGCTCTAAACAGCAAGGCAAAAGAGAGCATTGATACTCTGAATTTTGGAATCCGTCAGCACAAGTTGCACTTTATCCCAGGTTTTTCAGAGCCTTTTCATTCTTTTCCCACCCTGGGTCTGGGGCTGACTTTCACAGTGGAAGCCTGGTTTGCCAAAGCCATTTTCTCCAGGATTTTAAACTTTGAGCTGTCCTCTCCAGCTCCCTGAGAGCTGCAACACCAAGGAGCTGTGCACGAGGAGGGCCTGACATTGCCCCACGTTTATCACTGCAGAAATCTTTCACTCCTCCACAGATCTGACAGTTCCTGTCAGATATTGGAAAAATCCTTTCCTCTTTTAGCACCACTGTCGGATCAGACCTGTCTGGTCGGTTGCCTTTTCTCCCCTTATTCCATCACCTGACACAACTCCCCTTTCCCAACAGCACTTTTCCCAGTTCTTTATCAGATTTCTCTGGTCCTGGCGATGCTGGAATTAGAACTGGACTGAAATTCCAGTGCGGGGAGCCAGGCTGCTCCTGCAGCTGGAGGTTTTTGGCACCTCAGCTCTGCTTTACATGGAGAGAACAGCCCGGACCCAGCCTGAAAGCAGCACTTTGTGTCAGGGCTCTGCTGCACGTGGATCCAGCAAAAGGAATTTGGGGTTAAACCGACCATCCAGTGGACTCGTCAGGATCTGCCTCTGCTCTGAAACCGCTCCGCAGCCAGAGCTGAAGTCAGCTCCTGCTTATCTGCTGCATACTGAGCATCAAGCGAAATCTCCTGCAGGATCTGAACCCCGCCTGCCTGCTCAGGATTTCCCGGGAGCTCTCCCGGCTGCAGCAGGATTCATTCCCGGTCCCGGGGGAATCCTTCCCGAGTATTTCATGTGCGAGCGAGCGAGCCCAGCCCGGGCTGGGGTAACTCAGCCACGGACCCCGGGCAGGGTTTCCAGCCCGGCAGGGAACTTCCCTGAGTCAGGAGGGAGCGGAGGGGGTTGTGTTGTTGTACCACCAGCGCTGGGGGAATATTGTTTTGTGTTTGGAAGCGATGGCTAAAGCAGATGTTGGGGGCTCGCTGGCGTTTCGGAGCCTGCGGCAGGCAGGAATTACCCTCCAGGATGAAAAGTGACCTCCAGCCAGCACTGGTGCCTTTAATCCGGAGCTTTGTGCGCTGCTATCGGCTCCTGATCAGTTTTAAATCCCCTCCCTCTCACTCAGCCTTTCCCTTTCCCCGGAAAGCTCGGCTTAGCAGGGCTCGGTTCCTCCCTCCTGAGGAGCTCCATCACTTCCAGCTTCTCCCTCTGACTGCAGAAACACCAAAGAGGAACTTTCAGCAACTTTGCCGTCCTATAAAACCCCTAAATCCGTGCTAAAAAACCCCAGCACGTTGTCTCAGACCCATATTTTAGCACTGAGCTTGCCAAGTCCATGTCGCAATTTTTTAAGTCGTCGTCTCAAGCAAGGATAAATCTCTCAGTGCCCATCCTTGAAACACCTAAACCTGGAGAGCCAAAGTCTGTCCTTTACCTGGTGATTTCAGGGCATATTCCCTGCTTTAAATTCTCCCTGGAGAGCCAAAGTCCGTCCCTCACCTGGTGATTTCAGCACAAATTCCGTGCTTCAAATTCTACTTATCTACACAGTGATTTTGAAAGGGTTTATATCCCATTAAAACTGGCAGGATCTGACTATTCCAGCTTTTCCACCCAAATTTGACCAAAGCAGTTGAAACCAGGTGTGTTCCCTGCTCGTGGCTCATCTCAGGTGAGGTGACAGAGAAAAGCAAGCTCAGATAAAAGGTCTGACCATGATTTTGCTCCACTCCGGGACATCCCAGCCTGACAAAAGACCTTGAAACTCACCCAGGATGGTCTCACACTTTAATTATTGATCCAGTTATGGATTCTCAGAGAGCCACTGAAGCCCAGCTAAAGCTTTTCCTATGTTTTTTATGTGAAGGAGCCCCAACTGAAAAGGGTCTTTGCTCCAGGAGGAGCAAAACTCTCAAACCCTGTGGGAAGCGGACGTGTGGAAGCGCTCGGAGCCGCGTCCTGCAGCATCCCGGCGTTCCCAAAGAGGGCACTGATGCTCTGCACAGCGCACGGGGACAGCCGAGAAATCCTTGGCCAGGCATAAATCTCCGCAGAGAAATCTGTCTTAGCACGTCCACCTCAGGAAAAGGGGAATTATTACACTTAATTAAAGTGTATTGACACCACATGTGGCCCCACCTCTTGCTTTGGGCTTCATTAATGACAGCAAAGCTGCAGCCCCGGGGCAGAGGGTGGCTGGGGGTGGCTGCGGGGCCGAACAGGACCCACCGACTGCTCCCAAACTCTTCTAACAAACCTCACTTCTGCCTCTGAGTCCCATTTTCTGGTCCATATTTCAGCTCCCTGGCTGGGCTGGCCGAGGGGATCGGTGCAGCTCTGTGTGCTGCTCCCTGTCCGTGCTCCTGGAGCCGTGCGTGGGCCTTGCTCTGCGTTTATCCCCAGGAAGAATTTGGGAAGCTGTTCTTTTTGGGGTGCTGGGTGGTGTTGTTTTGGTTTTGCAGGAGAGCTGATTCAATAAAAGTTGTACACAAATGAATTCCTACTCCAGCAGAGACTTTTGTCTAACCCACAAGAAATCTCGGTTGAAACAGAGAGAATTTGCTTAAATCTTGAGTTTTGTGCCCAGATTTATCCCTGCCACTGAGGATCCCTCATTATCAGTGAAATCCTTTAGGTCCAACTTGCAGAAGAAGACTGGGGCCTTTAAAGGAAGGGACTTCCTGAGGTCTGAATTTTAAAGAAGGTTTCTAATCATTCCTTAGCACCTAAAAAGGAATAATCCAGATTCACAGACCACATTTATTTCAGAACTTCTCGTTCAGGTCTATGGATCAAAGCCCACATTAAAGTGAAATTAAACCAGTCTCATTTCTTTGTTTAAATATGGGAATTATTGACCCAATTCCCAGTGCATTTAAATCCCTTATCTTGTGTTTAATTCTAGAAAAGAAGCAGGAGTTTCAAGGTTTAAATTCGGTTTTTGCATTGGTGTTTCAGTGTGATTTTGCCCCCATCCCTCCCTGGCCCTGGAGCTGTGTCCTTGCAAGGGAGCCTTTCCCATTCCCTGCCTTTTCCTCCTCACCAATCCTGTTAAATCCTGAACTGAGCAGGGACAGATTTTCCCTTCAGCTCCCTGCCCTGGGATGCAGGAGAACAGACTCAGGAGCACCTTCCACATCTTCCTTTGCTACTCCAGGAAAATCAAGGGTGGCAGAAGTGGCATTTTCTAAAATCTTGGAATCATTTCCTGGCAGAGCTCAGCCATGACTGGAAATTCCCATAAAACAGTGGCAAGGGTTAATATTATCCCTGCCATGACATTTTGTCTGGTTCCCCAGGAGAGCTCTCCATGGTTTTCCACTGAAAATAATGACTCCCAGCTGGATATTCCAGTTTCACCAGCACTGGATATTCCAGTTGGATCAACACTGGATATTCCAGTTGCACCAACACCAGATATTCCAGTTGCACCAACACTGGATATTCCAGTTGCACCAACACTGGATATTCCAGTTGCACTCACAATGGATATTCCAGCTGCACCAACACTGGATATTCCAGT
>VWZW01002574.1:92252-139104 GCA_013397115.1 Edolisoma coerulescens
ACCAACACTGGATATTCCAGTTGGACCAACACTGGATGTTCCAGCTGCACTCACACTGGATATTCCAGTTGCACCAACACTGGATTTTCCTGTGCCAGGAGCTCTTGGAAAGGAGCTGGAGTTGCTTTTGCACACTCAGGAATGACCAACGCCCTCCGCCCGTGGCCAGAGCTCCAAGCCAAAGGCCAGGATTCCCCACCAAGCTGTTCTGGAGTTGAGTCCACACCAAAATCTCATGGAAAAATAGAGTTTTACATTTAACATTTAACTCCCAAATCAGCCAAGGAGCTTGGAAGGAATGAGGAGCTGCTGGAGCGTTCCTGGGTGGGTGTTTTCCTCCTGGACCCCAGCAAGGAGCAGAGCTGGGAATGTCAGACAAATCCCAGACAAGTCCCAGTTCAACTTTGGATTTCTGTGGTTCCTTCTCTGATTTTTTTACCCACCTGTTGACCTGGACAAACCTAAATTATTTAAAACAAAACATGGGCAAAATGGGGGGTGGAATAAGGTGATTTCTAAGGCCCCTCCCAACCCAACCCAACCATCCCATGATTCCATGACAATGCCTGTGGGTTTGTAGGAATGACAGACACTTTACAAAAACACATTTTGTCAATTTTCTTCTGGGATTTTGTCCTCTGAGTGGGAGTTGTAACTGCAGAGCACTGTCAGCAGCTTTCCCACTTTGAATTTCTATTTGAGTCATGCAAGAACAAAAAAAAAAATCTTCCCTTGGATTCACAGCTACACTGGGATAATGGGATCATGGATTGCTACAAGAGCACAGAGCACAAGCAAAGGGAAGACTCCTTTGCCTCTATCAGCCCAAAAATCTTAAAATCCTGTTCCTGCTCTACCTGGTGGGAAACTCTCTGTAGGCTGCCAAATTTGATTATTTGTGTTGAAAATAAACTGATATTTTGTGTATAAGGGGAAAAATAATCCTTTTTTAAAAATATTTTGCAGATCTTTTCAGGCTGATAGAAAGAGAAAGGTTGCCAGAACAAGAAAGGGCTGGAATTTGTGAAATGGAATTCTGACTTTCCAGGTGAACTGGTGTGATTTATTTATTTATTTATTTATTTATTTTTCAGGTGTTCATTGTCCAAGGGGAGCTTCACAGGGCTGGAATTGGAATTATGCAAAATACCACCAAAGCAGCTCCTCACAGCCCAGCTGGGAATGTAAAACTGTGTAATTCCCATTAGAAATGATTGGAAAATCCAGAGACTGGGAGATTCCCAAGCCATGATCCCTCATTCTTAAAAAGTGGTGAGTGGATGCCTCTGATATTTTGATATTCCTGCATCAGGGATGCTCTGGGCATGTCCATATCGAGGTGATTCTACACAATTCATCTACCCCAAGCTGCAGGAAAAATGCAAAACTCAAATATATTCAGGATTTTAAACCCTCAGCATCCTGGAGCACACAGAATTTAATATTTTTACAGGGTGCCAGCACTGACAGATTTATTTGGCTGCTCATGATTTGCTCAGTGAGAATCGGCAAGGCAGGGAAAACCCAATTTTTCTTTTACAAACAGAAATTTGGGGCATCTCAGGAGTTTTCAAGGTAATCCTGTGAATTTATAAGTGGTCCTGACGGGTTAAAATCCTCAGGAAGCAGCGTGGCCATCGGTGAGGTCACAACTGCCCTCTGGGGGGGTGAGGTCCTGGCAGAGTTGTCCAGGGAGATAAGGGCCTGTCCAAATAAACAGCGGAGCAGGAGGAGGATCAGACCCTTTGGAAGAGCCTGGCTCTGCCTCATGCTCACTGTCACTTTTATTTTAATTCTTGGAAGAGGTGGAGGGAATTGTGTGGCTGGAGTTGATAACTGGGGAGTCTGAAGAGGAAAGCCGAGGGAATTCTGCCTTTTTACACCAGTTAAAAGCCTGCTCTGCTGGAATTCCACACCTTTTCCCCAGTTGTAGAGCAGTGGTGGGTTATTCAGTGGAGGTTGCTGGGAATTTTTCCCATCCAATATGGATAATCCAGCAAAAAAGGAAGGATTTAATGAACATCATATTTGGAAAACACGGGGTATGCACAGGTTTGAGCGGCCCAGTGCTGGTGTGACTGGGATTAAGGGATCACTGAGGGGTTGGAGCTCTGCAGGAGCAGGAGCAGGATGGGGGGACCATCCCTGAGGAGTTAAAATCCCACCAGGACTCTCCAAACCCACCCGGGGCACCTTGAGGCCACAGTCCAAGGATGGGGAGTGACCCCACAGCGCTAAGAACAAACCCCATCCCCAGCAGGGAGGACATGCAAACGTTTCCCCCATTAGATCAGGGGAAATCAGCCTTTGGGAGATCAGAAATCTGGAATTCTCAGTCCCAGCAGCAGTGCAGGGGAAGGCAGGGACATCCCTGCGGGGCACAAACCCAGAGCAGGAAAATAGGAGCGGGGAAAAAGGAGCTGAGTCCCCTCTGCCTGTCCCTACAAACACCACACACTCAGGAGCATCTATTCCCTGGATAATGATTCCTTAAGGAAATATTGAGAAATCCTGAAGCAAACAACAACTCTGCCATCTCCTCTTTTTATTTTTTTAAGAAAATGGAAGAGATGACCAAGGGGCCAAGCCCGTCCTGGAGGGCTGTTTGAAATTCCCCACGGTACAAACAAGTCCTGAGGACTCCAACCACTTTAAAACCCCTGAAAGTGCAAACCTGTCCTTAGTGGCTTGGAGAGAGCAGAGCCTTTCTCCAGCTATTCATACCCCGCAGGCTTTGCTGGCTAAAATATCACCCTGGGCACGCTATTTTTGACCCTCAGTCTGGAGCAGAGCAGCAGACAGGCACTGCAGATGGTTATCTGCGGTCGAAAATCCAGAAAATATTGTAAAAGTGTGTAAATCCGAGGAATCTGGACAAATTCCAGCTTCGGTAATCCCTTCTCCCAGTATTCCTGCTGCTGTTTCAATTGGAAAACCATCCCGAAGTGCTGTTGCAGCCTTGCTGTGTGTAAAACCCAATGTTTGGCTGCTCCTCTCCTGGAATAATTTGGAAGTTGTCCTGTGAGGAGCTCTGGGATGAAAAGGGCTGCAGGAATATATGATCGTTGTCATTAATTCTGGCACCACTCAAGACCACCAGTATTTAAAATCAATTAACAGGCCTTTTCCTATTATCATTGGCATTTCGTTTGCATCCAGCTAGGACAAGTTAAACCCTCATGAAAGTTAAAAACAATCTATTTTTGGAGGTAATACAGCAGCAGTGAAGGAGAGCTGGTGAATTCTCATTGGACTTTTACTGACAGGAGTTTTCTGGAAATAAGTTCACACGTGGAAGTTTTGGATGGGGGAAAGGGTGAGATGACATCCAGTAAAGTGATTTAACCCTGCTCACTTCACACCCTCAGCTCATCGTGTTTTTCCCTTCAGGTTATCATGAAAATACATCAAAACAAAGTCTGTTCTAAGCTTAAAATACTGCGAGGCAGAGCCTGATTCCTCTCTGGGTTTGGCTTGTGGCAGCCAAGGCAAGGTTGGGTTTCTGTAGCTGTTCCCAGGTCTCTGTCAGCAGAGGGAATTTTATTCTTTTCCATGGCTCCATGTCCAGCTTTGTCAGCAGCCAGGACAGGACAGGATTAATGTTTGGGCCAGCAGCTTCCTGAAGGGATGGAGCATCCCCAGCTCTGCCTCTGAGAACTCTGGAGTTTCCATCATCCCCGAATTCAGCTGCCTGTTCATGGGAAGTTTTAGCAGAGCTGTCTGTGTTGCGTGGGAGAAGTATCCAAGTCACCTGGAAACCTCCAGTGATTTGGGAATAAAGCAGAAAAAAGCTTTATCTGTGCTCTGATGCTCAGCATTTCTGAAATAAACCTCAAAAAACCCAAAGTAAATCCATTTTTCAACACAAAATGATAATCAATCCAAGGAATACCACTAATAACAGCTCACAGCAGAGTTTTGGGAGCTCTTTTCTTATCTCCAAGCACACAATCAGCACCTGACCGGGGCAGGATCTGCACATTTCCTATTGCAAGGCAACAAGGAGCATCTGGAAGCAGCTGGAAATAATTCAGGAGCGCAGTGCAGTGAAAAGGAGTTTGAAAACCACACGGTCTCGATGATATTTTCACAGTGCTCCAAGCAATTTACTTCCACCAGCTCAATGGTTTCAAGGCTCTCCAGCTCCAAATTACACCCCCAGCACCAACGCCAGCAGTGGGAAAAGTCAGAGCATCAGGCCAGGGGAAAAACAGCCAAAGGCCTCGAGGAAAGGGCAGGAGATTTAGGAACGGCATCCTGCTGGATTTGAGGGGGATCAACCCAAATCCTCTCCTCTCAGTCAGTGTCTCCCTCAGATGGGTCTCGTTATGAAAAATAATTTGCGTTTTCTGCCAATATTGCAAAGCCCATTGGAGCCACCCAGCCCGTGGAACCCCTGCCCGTGCTCTCCGCCTTGCTGGGGTCCAGAGCAGGAACCTGTGTGTGCCATAAATTGCAATTCCATACAGATTATCCAGGCAAAACTGGGACTGTGAGGAGTCTGTGTGACTTGTGACCCAGGTAAAGTTTTCCTTACCACAAAAAGCACCTCCAAACATGGATCACAAACAGAGCAGGAGGGACTGTGCTGATGCACTCCAGGGAGTCAATATTCCAATTTAATTTGTGCTTTGCATTCCTCTGTGCAATTCCTCAGGGAGCAGGACCATTTTGTTTGCATTCACCACCCAGATGATCCTTTAGGGTGGGATGATCAGCTGTAATGAGCATTTTCCCCATCCTTTGACTCAAAGTGAAGGAGAAATGAGGGATTTGGCAGAGTGAAGGTCACCCAAAACTCCAGTTGTTGTTCTGGAGTGATTTTGGGCTCAATGTACTTTGCAATCTTAGTGGCAGTGTGGAAGGGAAACTCAGAGGAGATAAATAAGGAAAAGGCAAAAAGCAAACAAAGAATTTTGGCCTGTGGGTGTTTTCAGCCCTGGAAATCTGAAGCTGGAGATTTTTCAAGGGTCTGAACACATCTCAACTTGAGACATGTGAAAATTAAAGAAATAGGTAGAGTTATACATATTAAACTTGTTATGTGTTTAAAAAATTGAAAATCCCCATCTAAAATTTTGTGTAGAAGTCCCACAGAAGTTCAGGAATTGTTGGAAGGATTGGATGGGGAAAACTTGGAGACAGGGGAGGGACAGGAAGAGCCCCACAAGTGCAGAACCTCGGGAGAGACTGAATTGAGTCAGAAATACAACAATGGAGAAGGGAAATAATTCCCCGAGAGGGACATGAGGACAGGACCTTGGAAAGAAAATAAGTGAATTTTAACTCAAGGGGAGAAGGAAAATCTGGAGAGCGTGAGGAGGCAGATGGAGCTTTGGAGAATAAAATGGCTTTGCTATAAAAATGTACCTCACGTTATGACTGCAAAAATTACCAAGTGAGAAAATGAGCAAAAGGCCAGCTCGGAGTGAAAAGAGAGCCTGGCTGCTCTGAATAATTTTTAAAAATGAATGAGTGAAGCTTTGCAAAGCTGGGGGGAGGGGGAGTAAAACCAGCAAGTGTTTAAAGTAAATTTATCTATGAATGAATCAAGAGAGAAAATCTGAGCAGAGCACTTGCAGACAGAGCTGTCTTAATTTTAATCATCTCTAAAGGTCAAACACTTTCTGTCTAAGTGATTTATACATGTCCCAAAGTAAGAATCCAGATTTTCTCTCCTCAAGGAAGAGATGAGTTTCTCTCATCATAAAAACAAAAAAAAGAACAAATTTCCATGAAAAATGGAAATTTTAATCAGGGTACAATTAAAGGAAAATCATGAAACCTTAGTGAATTTCTAATCTGGAACTGGTGAACATCACAAACATCCTGCCAAACCCAAATATTTTGTTGTCACTTCTTGTTGAGAGGGGTTTTTTTGAGCTAATAACATTCTGGCAGGGCATAATAGAGATTTAGAAATCTCTAAAACCCACGAAGGATGCTCCCTTTGTAATATTGAACATTCTGAAAGCAAAGTTAGGGGATGCAGAGCATTATAAAAGTTGAGAAATGAAAGGGGGACTGAAAAGGCAACAGAAGGTTTGAAACTTGGGAAAGAAAAAGTTCCAAGCAGAAAATTTAAAGTGTATAATTTCTGTAATTTGCCAAGCAGAAGCTCAAGGCTTGGTTACATCACAATAATGTGATTATTGGGTCTAAAACTCACTGCGACGTGGACGAAGGTTGAAATTAGTAGCACATTTCTGATTTATCATTTTAACCAGAGTGGAGAGATTCAAGCCAGTGCAGGTGAGGCCACTTGTGCTGCCATGGCACACAAAAGCAATGAAACATCCCCTAAGAGAAGCTTTTTAGTCCACTGGAGAAAGGCATAAAACCAACAAATTAAAGCCAAAATGAAGATAAAAATGGAAGAATCAACTTTTTCAATGGATTGTTCCTCTCTGATCTAATTTAGGCCCCTGGATGTTGGCTAAACCCAGCTCTTTGGCCTCGTTACAGGCCCCAGGGTGTGAAATTGTGTGGCCTTCACATGGAGGTGAGGAGATTCCCTCTCCCACCACACCGACCGTGGCTCCCCCCGGGCCGGGAGCGCTCTGTGACACAAAATCAACACAACTGCACGTCCCAGGGAATGTGAATCCACAGAAAAACCCGGCAGCAGGGCCAGGCCTCCCTCAGTGCCACGGACCTGTCAGGAACCGCCGCCCTCACCGGGTATTTTGGTATTTTGGACAGCGGCAAAGAGCCACAAACGTGGTTTAAAAACTAAAAAGGTTGACAAAACATATTAGGCTGAGGTCAAGTTTCATTGAATCATTGCTTGATTACAGAGTGTCCCATCTCCAGCTTCACTTTGGAAACCACTTTTTGGTGTTTTCAAGGAGCTGCAATTATTTTTGCAGGGTTTGGAAACGAGTTCTCCGTGGGATTTTGGGATTTTTCGATCCTGTCTCAGACAGTTCTGGTTTAAAATTAAACCTGGGCAGACTCTGAGCCCAAGGTGCCTGGGCTGGGCCAGCTCAGGGGGGCCAGGGCACAGGTTTGGGTGGCTTTATTGGGAATTTGGCTCATTCCCAAAAGCATTGGGATGCAAAGAAAGCAAAGAGGAGAAATTGGAATTTGGGACTGACTTTAGCAAAGAATGGCAAGTGGGCGAAGCACCTTCAGTGCTGGAGCTGCCAGATTGAAAATAACAAAAAAAAACCCAAAAGATAAATAGGGGAAGATGAAATAAAACGACTCTGGGGCTGATTTTAGCACCAAGAGCCTGCAGGTGAATGATGTCAGGACCAAAGTCTTCCATCTCATCGTGGTCTGACAACAACAACCACCAAACAAACAAAGAAAAGGACAAAAAAAAACCTCACCCCGAAACAAACTAACCAAAATAAAAGCCCCAAAACCAAACCAAACCAAAATCACAAAACAAAACAAACAAACAAACAAAAAAACAAACCCCAAGCCAAACCCAAGAAAACCAAAAACCCACCACCAAAAACCCAACCCCACAAAAAACCCCCCAGATCCAGGATGTCCCTGCAAGGCTGAATTTTACTTTGTGTGGCAGAAATTGCCCTGAGCAGAGGAAAGGGCACATCCCGAGGAAATCTTGGAAGCTCTGCTTTTGGAGTCCAGATCTGCACTGCCGTGACAGGACGGAGCAATTAGGTTCTTTTGTAATTAGACAATTAAGAAATTCCAGCAGAGGGGCTGTTAATTGTCCATCAGTGGCACCCACAGCTGAAGATTGCCCTAAATTTTCTCTTGCTTTATTTCTGTATTTTAAACACTTCAATTATGTGTGTGCAGAGGGAGTTTAGTCCAATTTTAGGAATGGTTTTAACTGGGTTTACCTGTTAAACAAACAAAAGAAGTTAAAAATCACTGACAATTCCAAGGCTTTATTTCCCTTTCTATTGGAACCCTGGAATTTCCACCAGGGCAGATCAGACATGCAAAAAATAATGAGGTAATTCTGGAATCCAATCATTTATTTAAGCTGAAAGAAAATCTGTTAAAATAAAATTATTAGATTATTCATCTTTCAAAAGATTGAGTCATACATCTCCAAGGCTTGTTTGAAATTTATCTGAATCTTCAGGGACAAACTGAGTCCTGATCCAAATCTCCTTGGCTCTGAACGAAGTTACACGAAGGTTGAAGTTGGAGCTTTTAAGGTGGCAAAATTTGGCCCCAAAAAAAGGTTGGAAAATCAAAACCTTTCCTGTTGCTGCTCCATAGCAGAGATTATGAGAGCCAGGGATCAAACTGAGGTCTGAGGGAAGGTGATGTGGAGGGGAGAAATAACCCAGAAAGGCAAATTCCTGCTTTTTCTGTTCTATTGCATCTCACCTGTCTCAAGCTTTCCCAGGAAGGTGATTAAACCTGGCCTTTGTTTCTGGAAAGATGGAAATTTTATCAGCATCAAAAACCCACCCAGGTGCTCAGACTAAACTTGAGTCTAAGCAGCTTTGGAGACTGGGCTCCCAAAAAAGCAATAATGGCAATTTTTAACCAATTTTATTCAGGACTGGGCTCCCTCTGAGCACTTTTTGGTTGTGGTCAGCTCTCATTTCATGGGTTGGGCAGCTCCTGCCTCCCTTTCCATCCATCCTGAGAATTCCAGGGGCGTCTCTCTCAGGGAAGAGCCCCTACCCTGTCCTCAGCAAGGTTCATCCCCCACGCGGTTAAATCAACTCAGGACCAAACCCAACCACGAGGTGGGGTCTGCCAGGGATCACAGAGCAGCCAGAATCTTTGCTCCTCTATTTTTGGGTGTTTTCCCTAAAAAAGTTTTTCAATCCCCACCGAAAAAGCTGCTCCACCAACCCCATGTGTGCTAACGAGGTGAAAAACTTATGTCTTACTTTGTAATTACAGGATTTGAGCTGCGGCATCAGAAATTTCAGATCCATTTCATAAAAAGAACCAGATCATTCTATTTAGGGAATATTCCCCCCACACCACTTTTTCCCCCACCCAAGATAGACATGAAAACACCTTTGAAAATTTTTTTTTCCCCCCCTAATTCTGGTTTCTTTCCCGGGTGTAAGAGCATTCGAGTGAATGTAATTACATCTTGCATTGGACAAGCCAAATATTTGATCTCATATTAATGTGTTTTCTCTCCAGCTTCTGGAGAATGTGGCTTCTGCAGCAGATGCAGAACATTTTTAAGAGCTGGGCAAACCCAATATTTATTTATGTGTTTATGGATTTGTGGGAGTGCGTGTGCAGATGGAAATGGAAATGTGGGACATGGCAGGACACGGGGAGTGGATTCCCACTGCCAGAGGGTGGGGGGAGATGGGATTTTGGGGAGAAATCCTGCCCTGGGAAGATGGGGAGGGGCTGGGATGGAATTCCCAGAGAAGCTGTGGCTGGTCCATCCCTGGAAGTGTCCAAGGTCAGGTTGGAGCCATCCAGGATAGTGGAACTCTCCCTGCCCATGGCAGGGGTGGGATGGGATGGTCCTTAAAGCCCCTTCCAACCCAAACCAATCCATAATTCCATGAAATGCTGGTGACAGAAGAGGGGAAAAAAGCTCCTAATTATGAACACTTCCCTCTCCCCCTGAAATATTTCAATTTTTTGTGAAATAAAGCCATGAATGTTTCTGATCCTTATGGCATTGGGAACGAAAGGATCAATTACAAAAGGAAATAACGGCTCCCAGTGGTGCTGGGAGAGGTTCCTCCACCCCTCTGAGGCCCTGACAATCTGAATTCTTGTGTTTTACACCTGGAAAGGGATTGGACCTATGGACTGGACACCCAGAATAATAAAATCCCAGGATGGTTTGGGCTGGAAGGGACCCTAAGGCCCATCCCATTCCATGGCAGGGAACTTCCATAGCCCAGGTTGCTCAGCCAGGTGCAAAAACAGGGAAAAAGAAGAATCAAAGAATCCAAGGATGCAAATTTCCTGCTGTCCTTGCCCACATCCCAAGGGAGCTCCTGACACATCCTTTATGGGCTGGGCAGAAATTGGGTGGAAAACCCCTCTTGTGGCTGGGTGTTAATGGGAGGCAGTGGAAAAATTACACTGAAATATTTAATTGATGTTTCACGCTCCAGCTTTGGGCTTGGAATCCATTTTCCAGCATCCTCGGGAGGCTTTGTCAATGCTGCCACCTAAAATTTGCATGGATAAATTATCTGTGTTAAAGAAAAAAAACACATAAAGAAGTTCAGATCACTGACTTGAGGGATAGCAGTATCAGGTAATTGTGTTTATATGGGATTATAATCCCAGAGGAGCATAGACAGCACCATGGGAGGGCATCTCTAGTCCCTGGTCAAGGGATTCAGGAATGGCGCAGGAAAAGTTAAAAAGGAAAAAAAAAAAGAAAAGTTTTATTTCTGGAAGGTGCTTCTACAATTTTGGAGGGTTTTAAGAGTTTTAGCAGCAGCAGCACATGATTCTTGACATCAGCACAATCAGAGGGGTGTAATCAAGGTAATCAAAAGCTTAAATAATCTCATTTAAACACCATCCTGCTTTGCAGAGGGATGGGAACAGAAGTGTTTTTAGTTCCTCAAGTCAGGGATTGCCCTTCATGGCCCAGACATTTCCCAAACAGAACAAAACCTATGGAAAACTACCAGCAAGTGCAAAAGGGAAATGTTCATAATTCTGTTTGGGAATCCAGATTAAACCAGGATATCTCTGGGTTCACACACTGCTGCCTTCAAGCCACATCAAGGGATCCTCCTTCCAAAACTAATATCCCTCATTTTTAAATTTAACTGTATGATTTTCCCCCCATTTTCGCAGCTCATGATTCAACGGCAGCTTCAGAAATGAACAGATAATTAAATTTTCACTTTTCAGCCCTGATGCTTTGTTTGTTTAAGAAGCCTGATTAAGAAATGAGCGGCCCAGGAGTTGGTGTCACTCCAGCATCTCCTGATGGTTCTGGGAACCACCCACATCCACCAGCAGGGAGATTCCAGAGAAATCCCATCCCCTGGATGGAACAGCACCAATCAAAGAAAAAGCTGGGTTTGTTTGAATTAGGGAAGGGAAAGCAGAGAAAAATAAACTGCAAACCAAAGTATGTTCCTACTTCTGCTCCTTTCCCCCGGATTGAGGAAGAGACCCAAACTTTCTGCTCATTAAGGACAAGAAACACCTCTCTGCTTCCCTCAGCCCTTGCAACTCTATTTAGTCTTGATTCAAAAATCATTGAGAAAAGGAAAAATCAAGGATTTTTGTGCTGATTCCCATGATTGAGCAGCCCATCCGTGTTTAGCCTGAGGAGCACTGAGCTGTGTAAATACTTTTTTGGGCTTCAGTGGCAGAAAATAATAGGGTTCAGTAAATGGATGCGAGAGAAAAAGGTTGTAATTATTCGACCAAAATATGGAACTCAGCTTGCTTAAATAAATATCCTCGTGCCCAAAGCCAGCAGGGTTTTTTAATGTATTTTATCCCATTGCAGGGATAAAACGAGGATGTAAATGCTGATAACAGGAGTTAGATCTAAAAAGAACCCTCGACATGACAGGAGTGAGGGGATGAAATGATCCAAACCCTAATTCCCTCAGGAAAATGCTCTGGAATGAAGGGCAGACTGCTCAGTGCAGGGAGAGGGTCCTGAGGGCAGCCCAAAGCAGAGCTGTGAGTGCAGGCAGGCAGGAAAAGGGGGCAGCTCCAGGAAAATCCAGGGAAAAGGCTGAGCCCCGGGTGGGAGCCAAATCAATCTTGCTGAGGGACAATAAATGCCTGTGCTGGATGCCCCTCAGAGATGCTGCAATGAAGGTGACACTTCCAGGGAGCTTTGGAATCACATCCAGAGGCTCCTGCAGCAGCGACCCCTCGGAGCTGCAGAAAACCGGCTCTGTTCAAGGAGGAAAAAAAGGGATCTAAGGGAATTCCCCAAATCTTGAGGTTTTGAAGTTGTTCCGCTCTCAAAACACTTTCAAATATCAGTGCTGTACCACAGCTGGGATTTCTTTCCCCCAGGAAATCAGGATTTCTGCCGTCAGCTTCAGGCAGCAGCAGCAGGGCTGGGACAGGACCTTCCGTCCGGAAAAGCTGTCGTTGTTTGGGTCCCCTGCATTTTTCTCCACGAAATCCATGGAGATGCATTTTCATCCATGAAATCCAGGTGGGTTCAAGGACACGCAACTGTTCTTTTCCCTCAAAAGTGGAATTCCTCCCTGCAATACCCACCAGTGACACCCCCAAACCACCTCAGGGCTGGGCAGCTTTCCCCACATGGAATCGTGGAATGGTTTGGGTTGGAAGAGATTTGAAGATCATCCCATTCCAGCCCCCTGCCACGGGCAGGGACACCTCCCACTATCCCAGGTTCCCGTCGAACCTGGCCTTGGACACTCCCAGGGATGGGGGAAGTGTTCCCAAGTTTCCTGGCTCCTGGAGTTTGAGTTCTAGGGAAGGAAGGGGCTGCAGCCACTGAGCTTCACTGGGACCGTGGTCTGAAGGGCTGAGCCAGCAGTGCTGCAACGTTCCCTGGAATCCTCACTGAATTCCCAATATTCCGAGCCTCTGGATTGCAGGGAATAGCAAAAAATGAGGGATTGAGGTTCTCCACAGGGCCTTTGCTGCCAACCCTCCTCCGTCCTTCCCTTCCAGAGAGAGAAAAAAACGAGAATCCATCAGCAGCATTAAAAAAAAACCCTAAAATTGCAACTCTCCATTCCACGTTGTTGCAGAAAAGTAATTAAAATCCAACTGCTGCCTCCATCCCCTGGGAGCAAATTTTTACTGGAAACGAGAAGGAAAGGTGGTTGGACTGTGGAAACATTTACCAGCTGCAGGTATAATGCCGTGTCTGTTGTCAGAGGGAACATTTCATTGGTTTATTTCTGGAGGATTATTTAGAGGGTTGTGGTCTCCATGTCCAGGTCTGAAGAGAAAAAAATAAAAAGGAGAAAAAAAAAAAGCCAACCCCAGCCTCTGAGGTGTGCCTTCTTTCTGCAGAATGGTGATTTGTTACGTGTTTGTCTGAGTTAAATATAGCAGCCAGGCCTTCGGCACAGGCCGGTATTTCATGCTGCTGGCTTTTAAAAAAGAGAAGGAAAAAAAAAGGGGGGGAAAAAGGAAAAAAAAAAGAAGGGGAAAAAAAGAAAAAAAAAGAAAAACCGAAAAAAAAAGAAGGAAAAAAGGAAGAAAAAGAAAAAAAAAAGAAGGGAAAAAAGGGAAAAAAGAGAAATGAAATAAGAAGGGGGAAAAAAGGAAAAAAGGAAGAAGAAAAAAAGAAATTCTTGTTTGGATATAAGAAAAAAACACAAAAGAAAAAGAAAAAGAAAAAGAAAAAGAAAAAGAAAAAGAAAAAGAAAAAGAAAAAGAAAAAGAAAAAGAAAAAGAAAAAGAAAAAGAAAAAGAAAAAAGAAAACTCAGAAAAGCCACATTTATGAGGTTTGTTTCCATTTTCAGGTGTTCAGTGTTGGAAAATTCAATTTTCAGTGACGTGATGGGGCAATCCCAGCCACGTTTCAATGCTCTCTGTTGGCTGTTCTGTCTCCAGAGGTGATTTCTGATCCATGGAGGTTCCCAGCTCAGAAGGGACCGGTGGCGCCTCAGGGGTTGGAGAAGCTGTTCCAGAGCACCTGGTGTCTCCATGGATCTGCCTTCTTCTTCCCTCTGAGGGTGGGGAGGGGCTGGGATGGAATTCCCAGAGAAGCTGTGGCTGCCCCTGGATCCCTGGAAGTGCCCAGGACCAGGTTGGAGCAGCCTGGGACAGTGGGAGGTGTCCCTGCCCATGGCAGGGGTGGGATGGGATGATCCCTAAGGTCCCTTCCAACCAAAGTCATCCCATGCTAAGTTTCAAATTGAAATCAAGTATTTGAATGAAAATATTGCAAAGTCAGGGGGATGAATCCCCTCACTCAGGAGATTGCCTTTGGAAGCTGTTTGATTTAAATAATTTAATTGCAGTATTAAGCCTGAGTTAAATAAAACCCCAGGACTGTTCTCCTTCACCTTCTGAATTGGAGTTTTCCCATATTTCTGTCGCACTTCCAAACTTTGACATTTCCTCTGCTGCCATGAGAAGCAGGAACAGACAATCCTGGAGTTATTTTTGCTGCTTTCAGTGAGGAGAGAAGGAAACAGGATCCCCTCCATTCCCACAGGTCTGCACCCTCACCATCATCCCAGACCTGCTCATAATTTGTCTGCTCCCAACCCCACAAATCTCTGCCAGCTCCAGACACACAACACTGCGAGTGTTGAAGGATTGAAGTCGAGCTCTGATTTTGACGCTGGGTTCTCCCAAAAATCCTGCTGGATCCCGTTTTCCCTGCCCCAGCACAACACACCTTTGCCAGAGGGTGTTCAGAGCTCCTTCCCCAGGAAAGCAGTGGGAAAGGAGATCCCAAAATATCCTGGAGAGCAGGGATGGAGCAGGGCAGGGCTGGAAGCCTCAGAGCTGATGGGTGTGCCAGGGATGGATGAGAGGAGCAGCCTCACAAGGAGAAAACGAGAGTTTCCTGTTGGGATGAATCCTTCTCACTTATCCTGTTATTCTGAGGGGTTTGTCCAGGCAATCCCCACTTCCTTTTTCTGGCAGAGTGCTGGGACTTCAGGACAAAGTGCCATAAACACCATTGGAGTGCTGGGAACAGCCCTTGCAGTTGGATTTCTGGGGGGATTATCCAGGAAAAGTGAGGAATGAGCATGGAAATCAAGCAGCACAAGAGCCTCAGCCTCCATTCAAATGGCAAATTTCCCTTTTGCAGGATATAAATAAATAAATATCCAGTGTTTTTCCCTGATATTTCAGTGGACATTGCATTTTTCCTCTGCAATCTCCATGAATATATTTAATTACACCTACATGTAAAAATATATATAAATATATATATGCTTAATATATTTTATATATATAAAAAATATATAAAAATATATATTTATATGTATAATTTCCTATTTCTCTAAAGCTCAAAGCTCAGAAATCCCTCACCCATAACCTGCTCTCAGTTTCTGAATTAACTCTGATTTATATTAACGCTCTTTAATAACCTGCTCTCCTCTGCCCTGCACTCAGAGATTTCAACTGTATCCAAACTCTGGAAGGAGACTCTGAGATAATAAAATTTGCAATATTGCAGCAAATTAGTATTAATTATTCTTATTATTCTTGCCATTTCTAATAATAAAAAAGCAGATATTTCTATGAAAAAAATTGATTTATATTTACTACTGCAATGAAAACAAGTTTAGACACAAAAATTAGACTTAACACCAACAGAAACAAATTTTAAGGGATGAAATATTTCATGTTAAAATAGGGGGAATGCTGGCTTCGATTTTTTTTGAAAGGAATTCACTCATTTCATTTTATTATGGAATTTTTGCCGTGCAGCACTGCAAGAAGCTCGCAGTCTCACAGCTGGGGAGATCCACGGGGCTTCCTTTGGGCTGGACATCTGTCAGTCAAACAAATTCCTGAGGAACCCATGCGTCAAGGCCTTGAGGAGAAATGAAAGCTGACAACTCCAGCGTTGGGAAATTTCCTTCCACAAAAACACAGCTCTGACTGCCGGGGCTGCCTGAGGGTCCTGGAGGGGTTGGAAGTTCCTGGAGTGTCTCACATTCAACTTTTATGCTAAAACAGTTTTATTTTCCCGAGGGTGGTGTGTGAGGAGCATCCCAGCCCTCACCTCCTCGTGGATGTGGCACCTCCTCAACCCATCCTGTTCCCACCTGGATCTACCTGACTGCTGAGTGCATTCCATGAATGTCTTAAAATATATTTACAGGCGTTTTTCAGTTCATTCCCCTACATTTTTCCATGAATGAGACAGGATTTGTAAGAAGTAATGTTGCTGGGAGTGGGGAGCCTTGGTTTGCCAGCCTGGCTCAGGTTCCTGTGACAACAGGGCCATGGTTTGGTGGGACTCCGCGGTGTTTGGTTTATGGTTGCACTCAGTGACCTTTAAAGGCCTTTTCCAACCCAAATTACGCTCGGATCCCATGGATTGCTGCAGGTTTTGCTGCCTGTGCCAGAGCCCCGTGGAACCTGATCAGCCAACAGGCATTCGGGCTTTGGGCGGCTTCCTTTCGGAGACACAAACAGTTTAATTGGCTAAGCTCATAATGAGAGTTCTCCTTTTACCCAGGAGAGCCCCCTGATTTCAAAGATCAACGCTGGAAACCCAAGCTCTGGTGCTGGGCAATGTCAGAACTCCTCGGATTTGGCAATCAGGGAATTCCAAAGGCTCCCTCTGGCTGAGGATGTGGAATGGTCACACACTGGAGTTGTTTGTCTGCTAAAGTCACCGCTGTCCCTGGTTCCAGATCTTCAGCAGCGACAGGAGGAGAGGAAACAGCCTCAAGGAGTGCCAGGAGAGGTTTAGATTGGAAATCAGGGAGAATTCCTTCATGGAAAGAGATGTCAAGCCTGGAACAGGCTGCTCAGGGTGGTGTGGAGTCACCAACCCTGGAAGTGTTCAAAAAATGGATGAAGGGGACACTTGGGGACAGGGTTCAGTGGTGAACGTGGTGGTGATGGGTTGGTGATTGGACTCGATCATCTTGGAGATCTTTTCCAGCCTGAACTATCCTGGGATCCACCTTTCCCTGCCCATTTTCCTCCTGCATTCCAGAAGGAACTGTAAATCCTCTGTAGAAATGACCATATTTTCATCCCCTGCTCTGGCCAAGACACATTTTCTTTTGTAATATTTACAATATTTACAATAAACACTGGAGTTTCCAGCTCCTCCATGGTCCATGGGCTGTTATCCTGAAAACAAAAATTGTTCAAAAAACAACAAACCAGCGGGAAAAATTTCAGCCTTTAAAGAGACCAAGGACTCAGCACTGAGGAGAACACGGAATTCCTCACACATTTTTTCCCCATCCCATGTGGGATCCACCCCGTGGGAAGGGGATGGTGTTGCTGTAGATTAGCAGGCGCTGCCATCAGAGGCGTTTTAATGAAATATTAACGGCCCTGCTTTAATAAGAATTTCAGCAGGACCTAAATGAAGTCATTGGGAGGGAGATATTGTCCCATTAAGCCCAGTAAAACCTTAAGCTCCTGTCTGGAGGAGAAGCCGTGGGCAGTTAAAGTGACCATCAATTTCAGCAGCTGATGGTCTTTACAAGTCTCTGAAGTGTGAAGTCCCAGCCTGGCTGATGTATTTCACTTTAATTTCCTTTTGGAAAACAGAGCTGTGGTTAGTGGGGAACCTCCTGCACGCTCCCACACGGGCGAGGAGAGCCTGAGGAGCTCAGGGAAGGAGGAAATTATTTAACCCTTTACAAAAGCTATACAATTTCTTTAGTTAAGTAAAGAAAAATAAGCAGAGATGGTTTCTCCTTTAGTTCCTGTGTAAAAATAAACAAAAGTTGTGCATAGCTAATAACCAGGTAAGGGCCCCTTGCTAATATCTCTTCCAGCTCCTGAAAACTCGCTGAAAAATCTCTTTTTTTCCCCATTTCCCTGCACTTCAAGTGAGTTCTAAGTCAGCAGCTCGTGCCCTCTGTAGAGGAAGAAGATAAGAATCGTGTAATTCCATCTGATTTGCCATTTCCAAACGGTTCCTCTGCCACCAGACCACACAGGTACATGGAGGCTCCTTATCAGATGGAGCTCACTGGGGGTTTGGGGTCAAACCTGAGGTTTTCAGGGTGATTCTGCTGCCAAAATGGGCTGAGAGGAGCCAAGATGATGAAACAGAGTCAAGATAATACAACAAAAAATGTAACAATGAGAATATCCACCTAAATAAGGTTTAAAAGAGGGAAAGTGTTCCCTGCTTTAACTACACCATGGATATATTGATATATTTTATATATATAGACACTGATTATTGCAGAGATTGAGGAACAACAACAGGAATGAAAACACTTTGGGGATTTTCCTTTATGTTCTTGGAAATCAATAATTTAGGAATTAATTATCATCATCAGGAGCACCCTACTTGCCAAAAAACCAGCAATGACAAATGATTTATGACCATCTAAGAGAGGGACCTGCAAATAAACAAACAGAATTTGGGGCTGGAAGTTGATTAAATGCATTTTTCAATAATTTCTGGATTTGTGATAGGGATTAAAATATGGGAGCTCAATTATCAGACATCTTCCTGCATCTTTGGTCACTATGAGAATTTTATCTGCTTTAAACCAGCATTAGTGGTGTATATAAAATATCAGTGCACGTGCTGTCAACAGCCTAATCCTCAGCAGGCTCAAAGAAAGATTCCCTTTATTTCAAGGCTGCTTTTCCTGTGTTTATTATTGGAAAAAAATAAAAGTTTATGTGTCTGCTGGTTAAAAATTCAATAGAAATTCCGTAGAATGTCAAACAATGCCACAAGCAAGTCCCAGAGTATCCAGCTCCGAGGCCAAACCAGCACATGCCAGGACTGATCCCAGCTGGAGCTGGTTCAGGGCCAGGTGAGCACGTGCGGCTGAGCATCCAGGCGTGAGGAATTGTGCTCCAAAGGGAATCCCCCATAAAACCCTGCCCAGGGAGAGGTTCTGGTTCTGGTTCCTTGGGAACTGCTCCTGGGGAAGCCTTTGCTCAGCACTGGGGTTGAGTTAAGCCTGGTCTGGCCAAGCCTGAGGAGAGTTTGTCCCTGGGAGCTGTTGGCACTCAAATGGGAAGGGAAGATCTCAGATGAGTTCTGGATTAAATTTCCTATCGAAATACAGATTTTCAGTGGCCTTGGTGGTGAGGAGGTTTCCTGTTAAAATGGTTAACTGCCACAGATGCAGTTTGGATGTCCAAAGCTTGGAAAGCTTTTAAACCAAGGGCGAGGTGAAGAGGCAGCAAGAGAAGGAACAGAAAATCAAAAGGAGTAAAGAGAAGTTAATTTCCTATGGTTTTGTAGGAAGAGTTTTATCATCCTGGTCGGTTTTCTGTCTGAAATACTCTTTCTAGAAGAAAAAAAAATCACCTCAATCTGTCTAGAAATGCTCGTTCTTGTTGTTCTCCTGCAAGTCTGTCCTTAAAAATCCTCAGAACTGGTGAAGTTCTGTCAGTCCATGTTTTTTAATTGACCCTGGAGTGATGCTGCTGCAATATTTCCTGTGCTTTGTCTCTTGTGGGGCTGTTTGTGAGCCTGGAGAATGACGTGGGTGTAGGAAAGTAAAAAATGATAAAGATTTAACAACTTTCCAAAAAGTTTGTCTCAGTTGCCTCTTTCTTTACTCAATTTGTCTGTCCAGGGAGACGAGATGTGCATCCCACGGGATCCCTGCTCCGGGCAGCAGAGACATCCTGCATCCTGATAGTGAAATCTGGGGGAGCATCCTGTCCCTGGAAGTGGAAAAAAACCAACCCCCCCAAAGGTGTGAAAGCTTCCTAAACGCATCAGAAGTGGGGAGCAGGGTGGTGGGCAGGAAGTCAGGAGCCTGGTGAAGCCCATTAAGATGGAAAAAGTGAAGTAATCCAGCACAGTGGGCTATTCAGGGCTGCAAAATTGGGAAGGGAGAAAAGGGGATGGAGGCAGGGTGATTGAAATTCAGCTGGAACTCCGGAGTCTCCGGGCAGCAGCTGTAGATCATGTCTGGCAAAGCAAGTGTTTATTTGGACAATAATAGCCTTGAAGCCTCCTGATAAAACCATCTCCCTGCACTTCCATCCATAATACTGCCAGAGGTTTCCTTAAGTATTCTCTTCTACCGGGATGTAAAGCAATCCCTGCTCCCGGCGTTCTCGGCGGAAGTGGGGGATGAAAATGATTTCCCTTGCAGTGGGCAGGCAGGGAGATTAAAAAAAACAAAAGGGTTTAAAACCTAAAAAAAAAAAGGAAGGGTCAGTCTTTTGTTCAGGTTGGTTTTTTTATCCACATCTTTAATTATTTCCTTGGAAAAACAAACGCGGCGATGGATCCTGGGCTCCTGAGGAAACACCAGAGGAAGGCGGCTGTTTTCCGAAGCCCTCTCGCCATGTGGCTGCTGCTGGGTGCCTTTTGTCTCCCTGGTTTCCTGAACATGGATGGAAAGCGTGGCCCTTTCATAATCCAGCCCCTCTCCCTCCCCTGTGCCTTTGTACAGTCGATAGGAGAAAGGAACCAGCTGCAAAAAAAAAAAGCCTTTTCATGTCTCCCGTGCTCCCTGACCCCCCTTCAACACCTCGGGGTGCCCGCCGGGATTTCCAGGATTTCTTAGGTTACATTATGGCAATCTCCTCCTCCTTGAACCTGATGGCAGCTTGGGCTCACAGGAACAGCTGCCTCCAGAATTTTAGCGCGGGTTTTTGGGAGGGGAAAAAAAACCAAGGAATTCTGAGCTGTTTTCTTCTCTTCTAAGAGATTCGACTCGGCCTTCCCAAAATAAGAGAATGTGGAAATGGGTGTTGAGTTTAAGACGTGAATGAATTAAAACAAGCCTGGCTTTAAAATCCAGGGTTAAACTCAAATATGGGAATTCATCAAACGTGTGGATGAATATTAAGGGCAAATTCCACACTGTGCTTAACTGCCTTGTAAAGCATTCGGTGCCTTCGGTGCCTTGAAGCAGTTGTAAAAAAACCCAATGTAATCCCAAATCCAGGATCCTCATCCCATAGAGAGTGGGGAAAGATGAAGGAAATTGAGGTATTGGATGCCAGGGAAGTGATTCTGGTCTGTTCTTGACCTTTAAGTTGTGATGCAACTGGAAAAGGCCAGAAAATGCCATTTTCAGGAGGAATTGGAAAGACCAAAGTTACAGCTTTTCCTGTGGCTGCCAATCATCCCTCAGGCTTTATTGGAATTTATTCTTTTTAATTTCCAACAGGAATATTTACAGAAAAAAAAGAAGAAATGTCTTCTTCTCAATGCAATCCTATGAAAAGGCTGCTCCTTTTTAATGGAGCCACCCAGACAGTGTCACTTTCTTGACAGATGAATATAAAACCTATTTAGATGTATTTATAGATAGATTTAAACCTGGAAGGTGATGCTTGGTTATGTAGTTTGATATCAAGAAGATTAAAATCCACTCTGTAACCTCTTACCAAGAGAAATAATCTCTACTTAGCTGAAACAGCTGCTCTTGACTTGAAGGCAACCAGGCTTTGAGAACTTTCCGCCTCCTTAAAAATTTGTTCATCTCCCTGATCTTTTCCTTCTGGATTTGGGCTCATTTAGGAACTGCTGCTCTCCTTTTGTGAGTTATTTTGATGTTTTTGTGCTGTTTCAGCCCTCTCTGACAAACCTACACAGGTCCCTCTCCAAGGCTCTTTCTCAGGGTCTCGGGATTTTTTTTGCACCTTTTTCCTGCAGCTTTTTTTTTTCCCCCACACATCTGTTTTCCAATCTGGAGCCCAGAATGGGATCAATCTGCCCAACACTCACCAGGAATGTACATCATAAAAAAGACAGAGGCCACATTGCAGGCGAGCCGTCAGCACGGCGCAGTGACCGATATATAAAATATCGACTCGGGCTGCAGAGAGCCCAGCTCCATTTGGGGTCTTTTATGAGCTGCTGCTCCAGAAATGGACACCCCAAAATAAAAGCTGTGGTCAGTGATGGTCCATGCTCAGAGAATATCAGGGAGGTTGTTGTGAATGCGCACTTAAATACAAATTTGAGGATAAAAATCTGTCCAGGGCCAGGATTTGAACTCGGATCAGCTCAGAATATCCTGGGATTCTGTGAAAAATGGTAAAAGTAGGAAGTCTTTGGGAGGATATCATTAAACATCATTTCTTTGTATTTATTAGCTGCTTTATCATATTCTTGATTAATGAGGGACTTGATTTATCAGAGATCTTTTGGGACAGCGACTTTTGTGCAGTTTTGGCTTCTTCAATATTTTGCGGTTTGGGTTTGGCCACTCTGCTGGGTCTGTTGGCCTTTTCCACATGTTTTATTCCTGAGTTGTGGCAAGGATTGGGCCAGCCTGGAGCCAGGCAGTGCCATGGGGTTGTGTTTAGTCTATCAGGGTAGGACTGGGATCCGTCTTTCCTCCCCTTCCCGTTCCACCGCGCTGGCGGAACCGTAAACGAGGATTCCAAACGATGCTGCTGCTTCCTCGGACACCCAGGGAGCTGTGGGTCGGGAAGGGCAGGAGGTTTCTGGCTTCTTGCAAATATTTCTGGCCCCTTGGAAATTTATTCTGTAGGTCAAGCACGAATATACCCAGAGAGCCACTGCCCCATCGAGCAAAGACTCTTAAAATTCACTTCATGTTTCTCCCACAACAGCATTTCCCTGGTTTTGCTACTGAGGAAAATATTTCATCTAAAAGCAGGGGAACGTCCCCTTCCCTTGTCTAATCAGCTGCTGCTTTATATCAAATTAGTGATTAAACCTAAAATGAGGGGAATCATTGGCCATTTTTCATGTTGAGGTGTTGTCATTCCTCCTGCAAACATCAGGTTTTTGACTCTGTGGCAAAAAGTTTGGGCTGCCTGAATATCCATCTATTCAACACTTCCAAAACTCATTTTCTTACCAATCTCATGGAAATAAAAGATCAAATCAGCTGCTGAATACAATCAAGACAAGAAAACACAACCTAAATGGAAAGATTCAATTCTACCAGGCCTGAATTCCCCAGGGTTAAAGCAGACAGAAAATTGATGTTACTGCTGCCCAGGAATTGGTCAAAACCAGAAGGAATCAAAAAGTCCTGCACTTTTCTTAGCAATCCAAACAGAACCAGCGACAAATAATCTGCAATTTTCACCTTCACATCGTTTGTGGAGGGTGGGTTTGGCCTTTCCAAATTACAGCAAAGCTTTGAGAGCGCCCATGGAATAATTCAGTGGAGAAATTGGGCCCAACCATCATCAGAGCAGTGAGAAAACAAACACGAGTGGATTAACATAATTGCTTAATCAACAGCGTTCACTGAAGGGCCTGCAAGTGTGTGGAATTAATCATCTCATTGTGAGGAGCATTCTGAGTAATGAACATAATGAGAACTTTGCACAGCTGGCAACTATTTTAATCCATTAGCCAGCAAAATAAATAGGTCTGGAAAAACAACATTTCCTATTATTCTTTTACTCTCTAACCAGGCTTGATAGTGAATATTTGGGTTAATTAGAGGAATTAAAGGGAGAATCATCTTCCAAACCTTCTTCCTGCCCAGCTCTGAATGACAACTCCCTCCACAGGAATATTTCCCTCAGTCATAATTAATAGATTCTACTTTTCCTTGCTCATTGTGTTATTTTGGTGAAACCGGTAGGATTTTTACTGGGAATGTTGCAGAAAATTCCTCTGGATGTTGACAGTCTGCAGCCAAATCCTTGAATTAGGCATGAGGATGATGGTGCAGTGCAAGGGTTGGGGGTCCTCTTTTCTTCCCTGTATTAATCCAGGTATGAACTTGGTGGTTTCTACCTTGACCCTCCTGAGAAGATGAAAGTGAATCTGGACTGTCTCAGGCACTGACGAGCAGTTTGTGGGGATAAGGAAATCCCAGGGGAAAAATAAACCAGAATTCCAAATGCCTCAGGAGAAGAACATTTGAAAATGAATCTGAGACATTTAGCTTTTGTCTCCAAGTTTTGGGGTCAGTTTGGGTGCCACAAACCCTCCTTTCACCCCAGCTTGGCCTGGGGAGGTCCTGCTTGGTTTGACTGGAATTTATTGTGCTGTTTTCCAAAGGCTGACGTCTTCCAAGGAAATATTTATCCACGGCCATCGCTGACCTGTGATGACTCAGTCAATCGCAGGCTGGCAGGAAAAACCAACTCACACCCAGGGATTTGGGAGACAAAGTGCTCCCTCCTGGCTCCAGCCAATCCATCTCTGCTCCAGTGCAAGGGTCACTGTTGGAACACTGGACAACAGCATCTTCCCTCTTCCAGCTGGCCAACATTTCCCCAGATTCTTTAGGAATAGCAAATACAGGGATATATAAAGCATCTATAACACCACCTTTGCGTTTTTTTCAAGCGTGATTTTCTCCTTTAAGAGCATGAAAATGAAGAGAAAATGTTAAATAAAGCAAAGAATCCTCAGCATGTTCTGAAGTTTGGCAAAGGAAGCCGAGGGAAGCTTCTTATCTGTGGCCATCCTCCTCCAAATCCAGGCTGTCTCCTTCGAGCACTGTGTTAAATACTGCAAAAATCCTCTCAGAACTGATAAGGAAAATGTCAGTGGGATTTTTCCCCCCCCTTCCTGAAGTGTGATGTTCAGACAGGGATGTGATCCAGCCTGGAAGTGCTTGAGGGAAAGTACTTAATGCACAAGCTTTGAAAGAAAACAGAATTACAGCATGATCACCACAGATTTCTTGTTTGGCTGTTGAAATCAGGAAGGAGGAAAGGAGTTTTCTTATTGGGGAACAGTTGGCAAAAATAATAGAAAATAAATAACCATATAACCAAAATAAGCAGAAGACTAAAAATTTTTCTCAGTAACAAACATTAACTCTTAATAAAAATAATAATTTTAGAAAATCTTTCCACTATTTCTCCTATTGGAGACAGGATGAGAGGGGATATTTTCTCAGGACATATTTATGGCCATTATGATTAATCTTCATAAAGCTTTGGATAATAAAATCATCTGGAGAATGAGTTCGAGCTTATAAGCTTAATATTATTACTTCAAAATTGTCTACAAATGGGCTTCTGTGTTTTAAAACCATAAAATGAAGGAATAAAGAAAGCTGGTAGAATTTAGAATCCTTCAGGCTGGAAAAGCCATCTCCGACTGGAAAGGCAAGGCCAGATTTTTTTCCCCCATGAAGATTTTAATTAAGATTTTATTACGAGGATGTCTTCCCTAAATATTTAGAATTGCAAGCCAGACAATTTTGGTAAGAGATCATCAAGTCAGTGACGAAAGGAGATCACCAGAGGCATGAAAAGTGCAGTTATTGGGCAGGTAAAAGATTTTTGGTTGGGGTAAGAAGTTTTTCTGGTGTTCCTAAAAATCTAAGGCAAAAATTCCTCCAGTTTGTAGAAGAGCTTGACTGCTGATGGTAAGGATATGAAATATTTCGTTTTGAAAGCAGTAAAGGTGACTTGTTTGCACCCAGGGGTTTATCCTGATCAATGAAAAGGAAAATTCCAGGGAGATAAATGACAAACCTGGCATTTGTTGTCTGCTTTTCCCCTTCCCAAAGGACTTCACCCTTGTACAGGAACGTTATTCAGGCGTTGCTTATCATGGGGAATAAGGTCTAAAAACTGAACTCAGATCTTTTTATTTCAATTGTTTGGTTTTCCACTTTCTCCAAGCCCCAGCTGGCATCTCCACAGCCACCAGGATGCTCAGTGCTAGCTGTGCTGGAGAACCAAGACAGACCTCAGCAGAACTGGGAAAGTCCTGGCTCAGAAAGTCTCTGATTTTACTCCTTTTCTGAAAGAGAAGGCCCCAAAACTGCTGGGCCAAGAAATGGGATAGCCCATGGATGCCTCTGGAGGCTGCAGGACCAGGTTCAAACTCATTTGGTTTCTGTAAATTCCGAGTGTTCCTTCCCAGGACGCTTTCCCAGACCCAGTTAATTGGGATTAGGACATCCATTACAGGAAACCACTGCCAAGACTGGGATAGTTTCTTCAGATGTTCCTGCAAGGCTGAGGTTTGTTCAGGATCTGGTTGGGCTCTAATAACCAGGAAGGGGCCGAGGTGCTGCCAGTTCCTCCTGTGATCCAGACTTGACCTCTCTTCCCACCCAAAATCCTCGTGTTCTGCTCTAGTCCTGTTTAACATTGGTAATACAGGTTTGGGACATTCCTAAAGGCATTTAGGGATCCACTACAGGGGAACTGGTCCAGTATCCCCAGAGCCATCCTCAGGACTTGTTTTGGAGGCAGAAGATCCCTGGGAGTTGTTGTTGGAGTAACTTGAGATAAAATTGTGCTTTTTCTCAAATTTTCTCTTGAGAAAACCCCAATTTTCAAGATTTTCTCAAATCCCTGAGTTGAGCTGATTTTGGGGTGGATCACAAAGGAACCTTTCCCCCATGGCACATCCCAGAGGTAACCCTGAGTGCTCAGGAGCCTCTGGCAGATGTGTTTATCCAAGCTCAACCATGCAGAGCTTCCCTCCCGCTGCTGTCCGCGGATTCCTCACACGGAGCTTTCTGCACGGCTGCCCTTCCTCGTAAACCTTTGGAATAAAAACCCTCCCCACCATTTTTTACCCCCTTCTTTTTATTTTTTTTCTCCCCTTCCTCTACCAGGCTTTTGGGGCTTTATCTCAGTCCTGGGGCCGTGCCTGCTGAGGCCTCTCAGAAGGCTCTTTCTGGCCCATGTTCCCGTTGGTTCAAACACGTCCCTGCCGAGCCTTTGAGCTGAAGGCGGAGATGAAGTCAACAAGTCAAATATGAAAATAAATAAAACTCCAGTTCAAACAAACCACTTGCCTCAGTAAATAGCTCCTGGCCCCTTTTCAGGGCTGGCCAGCAAATCATCTGGGCTATCTTGTTTTCCAACAGCTTGAAGGCCTTCAAAGCTTACCTTGTTTTGGAGCACTTAATTCAGCTCGCAGAGAAGTGCCTCAGATATTGTTGGGTATCGATGATTCATGATGGCTCTGCTGCAAAATGAAAGCTAAGGAGTCTAATCAATAAAATAATTGAGTCGCTTTGAACTGGTTCCAGGCCAATTTTTCTTGGCAATTTTCGCACTTCCTGAATTATACTGACCCAAACCATGAATAATGATCTAAAATGACACAATATACAGAAACCAGCTGTTAGATAGACACGGGCAGGGTGATGTCATTGGGCTACTTCTAATCTGGAGCCTTGGATGTTGCCAGTGGTGATGTCACGGGCTTGGCAACCCACGGGTTGAGTTGGTTAAGCACGAGCAGCAATGTGATTTTCCCCCGGTTCTTATGGAAAGAATTGACTCGTGCTCATCATCTCCTGGAGAAACGGAAGGGCTGCGGGCTTGCATAATTTATCCTACCTGGAAGAGGGTGTAAATGGAACCAGAATCTACTGAGAGCCAACTCATCAAGAACCCAAAGCCAAAGTGCCTTGGACTTGCCCAATGTTCTCCCTCCCAGATCCCATCCCGAACTCCCAGGCCCTCAAACCAGCTGGATTTAAGTGGCCAGCATGGTGAGGTGTTTCAGACCAGCCAGATGTGTCCAGGAGCAGCTGCCAGTTCCAGATGGGGGCCTGGATGCTCTGGTTTAATTTCAGTGAAAGCTCCACCAGGCCTCATACGCTGGATCAAGTCCAGCCCTGCTGAGGATAACAGCAAAATTCCATATATTTGGAATGCTGTGAGCATTCTGGGTTGGAATTCTTTCCCCATCCCAGTGATAAAACAGGGTGGGCTAGAGCAAAGCTTATCTGCCAGGAGATTCATCAATATCCATTGGTATTTGTTTCAAGGAAGGGTTAGGGACTCCCATAGGGTACAGAGCTATGAATAACTTGTCCATGGAGCAGCTCAGCCTGGTCTCTAGGACTTTATTAAGGACTGAAGGCTGAAGTTTTCTGTCCCTTCCAACTGTTGGTTGTTGCCACCTTGATCTGTTGGGAATGTGTTTATTCCAAATGTTCTTCCTTCCCGAAGGTCGGGGATGGTGTCTCCCATCACCCACCTGGGCTTGGTCAAACAACAGTGAACAAAAATTCAGTATTTTTGTCTCATCTTTGCCATGATTAAACAGAAACCCAACTTCTTTGTGACTTCTAGGAGAGAACACTTTAATTTTCAGAATATAAAGAACCATTAGTGGGTGGTGTTCCACAAAGTCTCCCAAGCCAGGCCTGAAAAGATCTGAGTTTCATTTAAACTTTGTATAAAATTTCACTTAATTCCTGCTTGTTTATCAGGATGTGTAATTTAATTGCTCTAAGTGACTGAAAATGTATTTCTAGTTGGATGGAAATCTGTAAACAATCTGGAACTTTCTTATTTTAACAACATTTTCATTCTGCCTTCAGGGCTTCGTAAGATAATCAAATGTTAGTTTTTCTTTCTAAATGCAGTAGTCCCGTGCACATCGCTTGATAGGAAAATTCAGCCACGAAATTCCAAAGTTCAGCTTTTAAACCTGAAGTAGCCAGTTCTGACTTGCAAGGACAGCTTCACATCAGCTCAAACACAAGAAATTGTCCCACAAAAAATGCTGGTTGTTAGTGGAAAAAAAACCCTGAAAGTGTTTTTGAATAGGTTGACTCAGAAATCGTGGAATCACTTAGCTGGAAAAAACCTCTAAGATTGAGTCAAATTGCTCAAAATTCAAATAGAAATGAATGCACAAATCTCTGTGCAAAGAAGATTTTGGGAATATCTCCCCCATTTCTATCTGCTCTGTCAAAATCTTCTGTATTTCAGCTCTTTCAAGCACAAAAATGCTCTCAGATGATAAAAATACTTAATTTTATCTGTAACAAATATAAAGTTAATCAGTTTTATGTACAGACAGATTCTGTCCTCTGAGAGGGCAAATGGTAGAACATGTGAGGGATTTTTGCTGTGGTTTAAAGCAGCAATTTTGGTGAGGTGAGAATCCAAACTGATCTCCTGATCGTACATTCAGGAATCTATAATGGACATATCTCCAAATTAGCCATTAATTAGAGCTGACTCTTCAGTCAGCCTTGGCATTTCCCATTTTAAAGGGCAAGGAAGAATTTAAAAGGTCACTCTTGGACCAGAAAAAAAAAGCAGGGCTGTGCCTTCTTCCCTGAAGGAATCAAGATTTGGACTTTCTCAGGTGGCTCAGGAGTAAACACCTCATTTTTGAGCTCCTGCTAAAGCCCAGGAGCACCCAAGCCTCGGGCTGGCCACTGAATCGAGGCTTTTGTTCAAGTCCTGCTGATGGAAATCTCTGCTCCCACTGCCCCGCGTGCTGCATTGCCATGGCAACAGCACAGTTGATGCCTGCCTGGTGTTTTCCTTGGCAATCCATCAAAGGAGTTGGGAACGTGCGAGGTTTGGGGCAGGAGAGGCGGCCTGGGCTGCCACAGATCCAGGGGGCTTTGCTTTGGGAAGTACCAGCCTCGGGCACGGAGGATTTTCTCTCTTTTCCGTGATATTCCAGCAGGCAGGAGTCACAGAACTCCAGAGTCACAGAATGGTGTTCGCCATGGGTCCTTAAAAAGAGAGGGATTTGCGGCTTCATTTTTAACCTGAACAATGAAAAATGCTTGGAAAAGAAATCCTAGGTTTTGTTTCTAGAGCTGCCCAGAGCTCATACTCCCTGACTTCCAGCCAATTCCTATCAAGAGATCAATTCAGGGAATCTCACTGATATAAATCCCAAGGAGTTTTCCTTCCATAGCCTAAAGTCCCTGATTTCCACCCAATTCCTACCAAAGGATCAGTGCAGGGAGTCTCACTGATATAAATCCCCAGGAGTTTTCTTTACAGAGCTCACAATCCCTGATTTTCACCCAGTTCCTATCAAGGGATCAGTTCATGGAATCTCACTGATATGAATCCCAAGGAGTTTTCCTTCCAGAGCCTAAAGTCCCTGATTTCCACCTAATTCCTATCAACGGGAATCTCACTGATAAAGACCCCAAGGGCTTTGGAATAACAAACCCCATCCAGCACCTTTTGAATCCAAGGAAATTTTGACAAATAAAAATGTTTACAGAACAATTTTCCCTGACATTCCCACCTTTACAGGTTGCTTTGGCTTGGATAAGATTAACGGGAAGGATTTTTCCATGATTTCCATTGAAACAACTGAGCTGTGCCAAGGGTTTTGTGTTCCATCCCCAGTGGAATCAGATTGGAAAAGGACCTGGGCTAGGAGGGAAACCCAGATTTGTTTTAAAGTCTGGCAAATGTGAAATTCCTGCTTTAACAGCAATAGAATAACAAATTCCTTGCAAAAATTCCATCTATTTTTGGGATACTGTCAAGCTATTTAGGCCCCAAATGCAAGTTTTCTAAAACAAAAGGAGAAAAGAAAATGGGGTTATTTACAAGGTAAAATTGTGACTTTTATCAAATATTTAAACTCACATTCTACAACAGCTTCTCCTTCACTCACTCCTGAGTGAATAAACCCAGTTTGTTCCGTGGGGTTCTCAGGTAAAGTTTAGATTTTATACATTTAGCCCCAATGTTTCAGTGCTCAGCAGGAGTGAATTTCATCCCAAAAAGTGTGTTACAAATAATGCTTCAGAATTTATTACAAATAATACTTCAGAATTTATTACTAATAATAATTCAGAATGTCAGGCTGCTGGATACTTCTGAATGCTGTCATTTGCACAATGCCGATGTCCTCAGCACCGACACAGTCCTGGGGGTTAAAATGCTGCCCAGATAATCAGATATTGATTAATTAAAACCACCCCCTCCTCTGCAAAGCAAAGATCATTTCACTCAACTCCTCCTAATAGACACAGCCCCATTATTCTCTTTTTTTTTTTCCTTCCTCTTTTCAAAGAACTTTTGATGCTCTTGATTTCTACCACCCAGAAAAAATGGGCAAAAATGCTCATCTCAATTTCCCTTTTTTTGGAGGAGGGGAGACAAATCTCCATCTCTAAATCTGCAGCCCATTCGGGACTTCAAATGCTTCACTTATCTGGTATTGTAAACTCGGGGCCGTGGAGTAATACTCACCAGACAAGTCATAAATCATGAGCAGAGACAGGTGCAATAAATACCGGTGTCAGAAAGTTACAAAGTAAAATTATATTGTTTTGACAAGATGTCCAGATGCGTTGACAACGGAGCAAGTAAATGGGCTCGCTCTGAGGGGCTGAATTAGTGCAGGGGAGGCAGAGGGAGGGAGGAAAACCCCAAAAAGACCCAAGAAAAATAACCCAAAAGCTTAAAGGCTTATCAGGAGAACGATGTAACTACTGCAAAACACCGACGAGCACATTCATTTTCTGGGGGACTCTTCCTCTTCTTTCCCCAGTGTTCAATCCAGGGCATCTCCAAAAAAAACCCCATTTTTGGGGTTTGCTTTGCTATTTTAGGGTAAATGGTGATTGACAAAGAATTATTCTCTTTTTTGCACTGCATCATGTCCACTTAGGAACTCCCTGACTGGGTTTTCCTGTGGTTGCAGCAGCGTTTGAACAGCTTTGATGTGTTTAATGTTCCTGCTCCTCCTCACACGAGCTTTTTATATAAAAAAATCTGGGACAGGAAGCCCAATTCAGCTCTTCATCTCTACTGGAGAGTTCTGACATGGTTAAATATGTTTCCGAACAGACTCAAATTTTACGTTAATGTGGGGCTTCTGTGATTTTCTGAATTAGGCCAGAAGGTTCAGCAGTTTCCAGTTTGCCAATTTTGAGCAATTTGTCAAAGATCAGGGAGATCTTTAACCCAACCCAGCTTTCAACCCAACCAATTTCCCCAGCCATGAACCCACTCCTAATTCCTTGTTTGTACACAATCCTTCAGGATTCTGGATTTATTTTTTACTTCCATGTATTTGATTGAACCTTTTTGCGATGTTTCTAATAGAATATTCCTGCTGAATTCTACTTTTGGAATTAAACTCTGGATGTGCTTGGATTTTTTTTTTTTGCTGCCTGGATTTTAAATCCTCGGGAGCAGAATTCTGTTTGGGGAAGGGATGAGCACTAAAAAAAACTCCCTGTAGTGGGATAATGAGTGGAAATAATGTAGGGATACCTCACTAAATGATATTAGAATGTGTTTTATCACTGAACCAACAGAGCCATCCCTCCTCAGAAATTTTATACATTAAACCAGCAAATCATGGAATAGTTTGGGCTGGAAGGGACCTTAAATTTAATTTTTTCCCATCCCCTGCCATGGCCAGGGACACCTTCCATTATCCCAGGTTGCTCCAAGCTGGCCTTGGACCTTCAGGTATCTTTTTACCAGTACAGTTAATCTTTGCCCCATTGCCATGCCTCCACAACTCCCCAAATTGAGCCATTTTCCCCGACAAATTACAGCAGCAGAATCTTAACACGGAAAGAAATCTGGGCATTTCTGCTCAGGTGGAACTTTCATGCTGTTTAGGAGAAAGTTGGACGATGCTTTTGGCTCCCAGATGAGGCTGTTCCGTGGATTCTGTTGGATTTGGAGCTTTGGGCTGCCAGGCCAGACATCAGCACCCTGTAAAAAAACCCAATATGTTTCTGTTGAAAGGAATGTGCTACCATAAATGAAGGCACTTGAAGGTCAAAGGTCACCAGGAGTAATTAGCCCAGGCCATTAAAGGAAGAATAAAAATCATGTTTTACAAGCTGATAGAAAAGAAAGTTGAAAATATGCCTTGGAGAGAGAAAAAAAAAAAAACAACAAAAATGCAGCAGCACATGGTGGGGTGAGTGTTGTTCATGTGCAGTGGGGACATGCTCACATTTATTTTCTTTATGAAAATCTGCTCCTGGCCCACTCTGAGCACGTGTTCTGCTGAAAATTTGGGGAAAAAGTCAATTCTCCCGTGCTGTGTATAATGTTTTAAAAGCTACCTTTAAATTGCTCGAGCCTTTTTATCATCACATTATCTCCTTCCTCCATCTTAAAACCTGTTTGACGTTGGAAAAATACACAGAGTTTGACAGCCAGGCCGAAGTGAAATCCGAAGATATCCTTGGAAAATGTTGGGCTGTTTCCCAGCAGCTCTGGGGAGAGCTGCAAGGAAGTTGTGCGAGCACAAACAACCCCCAAAGGCCAGGAACAACCCCCAGGCCCAGGAACCTGATGGATGACTGACCCATTAAAGACTCTCACGGGGCTCTACCATTGCCCACTTTGCTTAAATTAAATTAAATACATTCAAGGCTGTGCAGGCAACGCTGAAGTTGCTAAATTGGGTGAAATGGGGAGAGATTTTTCGCACAAGTCGGAGAAAAATCCAGATCAAGGTGGTGCTTCAGTTCCACACTGGTCAGCAGTGACTACAGGTTGTGCAGGAGAATTTAAACGTGGAAAGTAGCACTGGTTTTACTTTAGATATTTTTTTCTTAGCTGTTGTGGTTGTCCCATCCCTGGAAGTGTCCCAGGCCAGGCTGGATGGGTTTGGAGCACCCTGGGATGGTGCGAGGTGGCCCTGCCCATGGCAGGGGGATGAGATGAGTTTTAAGGCCCCTTCCAACCGAAACCATTCTGTGGTTCTCTGATGCCAGCAATTAAGGAAATTCCAAGAGGTTCTTCAGGAGGTTCCCTGTGTCAGGCTTGTCAGGGGTATCCAGAGCAGCTTTGTCCCAGAGAATTCCAAACACTGGGAATAACCCTGCCTTCACCACTGACATCCTGCAAACCTCAGCACAAAATTAAAACCACTTTCGATTCCCCGAGTCCTGTCACGAACGACTCTGAACAATTGCATTGACGGCCTCAAAAGAGTTCTAATCAAAAAAAGCCAACCAACTTATCTCCAGCCAGTTCAGGAACCAACTTCAAACAATTTGCTTTTCACCCACTTCCACCCCAAATCCATGAATACCCACGAGCTCCCTGTGGCTGATGGTGGGCTCTCCGTGCTGGGGGCAGGGATAACACCTTGTGTTAATCAGCTCCGAGATGGTTTCCAGCCCTTCCTGAGACCCCACTGCTGCACAGGAGCCCTGTCAGCAGCAATTACCACCAGGTCCTTGCAGAAGAAAAGGGACCTATTTCGATTATTTGCCTCTCTGGTGTTCCCAGATCCTCTTTCAAAATGAAAAATGCCATTCCGTGATCCACAGGGACGTGGCACTCCCGGAGCACCCATCTGAGCCTCGGCTTTGTGGCACAGAGGCCTTGGTGCAGCAGGAACAGGAGGTGGGATGGCAAAATTTATCTGCTGGGTTGGGATGGAGCTCCAGAGCTGCTTTGCCCTTGAGTGTGCTGCCTTTTGTGCAGATTGTGCTACTAAATGGCTCTTCCATGTGCTCAAATGAGACTAAAAGTGCAGATTTTGATAAAATGCTGCTTTTAGCATGGTCTGGTGAAATCTCTCTGTATTTAGAGGCACAGATTTTGATAGAATGCTGTTTTCAATGTGGCCTGGTGAATTCTCTTTGTGTTTAGAGGTACAGATTTTGACAGAGGGCTGTTTTCAACATAATCTGGTGAAATTCCGCTGGTTTAGAGGTACAGACTTTGATAAAGGGTTTTCAATGTGGTCTGGTGAATTCTCTGTGTCTTTAGAGGTACAGATTTTGATATAATGCTGTTTTCATCATATTCTGGTGAAATCTCTCTGTTTTAGAAGCGCAGATTTTGATAAAGGGCTATTTTCAACATTTTCTGGTGCAATCTCTCTGTTTTAGAAGTGCAAATTTTGATAAAGTCCTGTTTTCAACCTTTTCTGGTGAAATCTCTCTCTCTTGGACTGTCCCAACTTCATGCCAGGGTTGATTTCCCTTCACCAGGGATTCCTCCATGATCAGATATTTCCAAAACTGTATCTCCACTTTGAGCTGCTCCATCCTGCATTCTTAGTCTTGGTTTTAAAGCAGTGAAACCCTTTTTTTGCCCCTTTTTTCCCCACTTTTACCCCCAGTGCTCTGGGTGACCCCACGCCCACACTTCACCTTTATCACCCCTTTTTCCTGGGGGTGCTCCCAGCCTCCTGCAGATCCCACACATCCCCTGGAAGCTGCATCCCTCGGAAGCTGCATCCCCAAGCCTGCAAATTCCCCACAGGACACTTAGACATTTGCTTTTAATCCGGGCCCTGAGTTTGTAATGAATTCTGTAAACACAATCACGAGGCCTTTCCTAAAGGGAAGCCCTCTCCTATCCCAGCCATTTCTGCTGACACTTTTGACTCTGGGCTTGATCTTTGCCCAGGTTGCCAAATAAAAAGGGCAGAGGGCAGAGTTCAAAAGCGGCCGTTTACCCCTCGGATTATTGGAAATCAAAACCCGGCGGAAACGCTCCGGAGGAATGGGAGGAAACTCCTGCCCACCCTGCTCCCCCCGGAAGGATGTCATTATATTGTTTTCTAAGGTTAGCTCTGTTTATAGAAATAAACATTTGAGTGAAAACAGGCACAAAATGTTTGAAAGGCAGAATGCACCAGGGCTGCTCCAGCACCACAACCAAGGCTCGGGACGAGAAATTCCCCAAGTTCAAGCCCCTCTTCTCCACCAAAATCTCTTTTTGTACACATAATTTACGAATGATTTACCTGGGCACTGAGAGAGACACTCGTGTTTGTCTTTGAGGATGCTTAAGATGAGATAAAATAATTTGAAATTCTTTTTTAATTCAACATCTCTGTCACCACAAGGCCTTGCACGCACCAGTACAACAATGAGGCAATTCCCATGTCCTCTCTGCAGACCTAATTACTCAATGAAGTTTTTAATGATCAGATATCAGTAATTAGTGTTATCAGCTCCCATTTTAGGCATCTGAGAGAAGCTTTCCAAATTACATCTATCCCAAGATTGCTCAGAAAGGTGAATTTATGCTCCCAAATCACATTTCCCTGCTCAGTTTGAGCTCCAAGCTTCTCCAAACGCAATTTTATGTCTTCACCTGTGACTGGGAATAGCTGGAAGCCCCTGGGATGCATCTCAGAGACTTTCATGTTTCTTCAGATGATGCCCGAGCATTTCTTATCTTCACATCTCCAATTTATTTTTTTTCACTGCATTGTCCCCCTCACTCCCACTTGTCCCAGTTCCATTCACTCACTGCTTACTGACCAATCCAGAGTTTATCGTTTGCAATTCTTTAATTGAATTGATTTTCCAACAACTTCCTGATTTTTTTCCCTTTCTCTTCCTTCTTTTCCATATAATTTCTTTCCCTCCTTTTCCACATCTGGGATCTGCACCTACCGCTTTGGATTTCTGGCACTTCCGAGCCCATTTCAGCAGTGCTCCCCTCTCCTCGTGTTCATGTTCTCAGCTCTGGCTATTGTTCCCACCTCTCTTCCTGCTCATATTTAGAAGTAGGAATAGGATGAATAATTCTAAGTGGACAATAAACCAAAAAAAAAGCCCCAAACCCTGGCATTACGTAGAAGCGGGAGCGCGTGGGGGAGTCCATAAATCATTCTTCCTGCCACATCTGTTTTTGTTTTGAAGTTTATCAGCACGCTCGGTCGCAACGGGGATTTTTGGGGATAGAGGGAAGGAGGAGGAGGGCCCCGCTGCAATATTAATCTCCCAAAGTGCCTTCCAGAACATCAGAGAACGGGGGGAAAGAAAGGCTTTTAGCTGCTTTCTGCTTTTCCTTCCTCAAGGCTGCAGATAAAGCTCAGCTGCCCACGGTGAGCGGGGCTGAAAAGGGCGATTCATGAATCCCGTTATCAGCGCTCCGCAGGGACGGCCCCGCGCTCCTCGCGGGGACCTGGGGCGGGTGGCAGATAAGACAAGCCCCAAACTGATACCTGCCCAGACAAAAATGAGCTCTGCCCCCCTCTGCCTGCCCCGCGGGGAGCGTGTGTGGGCATCTTGAGAGAGACACTGGCAGTGATAAGGTTTGGTCTGCTCTAGGAGCGAGGGAAGGGGGCACAGATATCCGGCTTCCCCCTTTCCCAGAGCTTGGAATAACCCTCGCCTCTGATACAGCTGAGCTTTGCTTGACATCTTCTTCCATCCCAGCCTGAGGCTGATAACTCACGCCAGGTTTGGCTTTCCAAGAGCTGCCAGTGGATCTCCAGAGGGATTTGTGTGGATCAGTCCAAGCACACATTGTCTTCCTTCTTTTTCCGTGTTCGAGGTGCCTGTGTTTCACAGTGGGGTGGGTGCGAGCCCATCTCGTGGGAAACATCACCAGAATCCTCTTTTTCACGTGAAACCCTTGGTTTTGGAAGTGCACTTCAAGCACTCAGACATTCTGGTAAATCTCCCTGCAAAGGCCAGAGCAATGAAGGAATTTGAATTTTAAAAAAAATTCCATTGGAAGAAATGATATTTTTTATTCCCATTAAAGTACATATTAAAACCTTTTCCTGGTTTTCCCTGTGAGGGTGACAAGGCCCTGGCACAGGCTGCCCATTTTTAGGCACCCTGACAACAAAATGTCACCTCTGAAGCTTCCCTGTGCTGTTAAAGACTGAGTCCTTTCCAAAGTGATCTCAGTCGATATCTTTATTATTCTAATGCCACAACATTTCCCTTTCCTTCCAGAAACATCCACTTATTACAACTCCAGACTAAAGCTCAGTTTGGAGCCTGTTCTCCGTCTCAAGTAGGGCCAATCCCAAACCCCATTTATTTCTCCCATCATTTTGGGATGGGAGGAATCATTTTTTCCCATCTTTGGTTGGGAAGATGGGGATGTTTGGATGATTTAAATCCCCACCTGATGAGCCCAAACCGGTGTCCAGGGCTGAGCCGTGCCCAGCAGCCCTCCCAGAGGGTCTGTAACGTGTTGGGAGTGTTGTATTTAGGAACACTGATTCCCCTGTGGGTGTCCAACAGGATTGGAGGCCTTGGAGGGAGCAGGGAAGTGAGGGGGGAACGAGGCCTGATTTGAGTGACAAACGGGGATTCTGGAAGCACACGGATATCACCTGCTGAAGGTGGTGCAAGGGGCTGGGTTCCCACTCTGGACCTGTGAGTGAACGGCAGCATCAGCCTGGAAAGGGACTCCAGGTGGGACAGAGGGAATGATGGGGTTCAGATGGAGCTGGGCAAGGAGATTCAGGCAGGAGCTGCCCCTTTTCAGCCCCAGCCCCAGCCCCAGGGTGTCCCAGCCTGAACAGAGCCACTCATGCACAGGACGTCACTCTTCACTTGCTTCTGGTTGGGATTAGTTTGGGGGTTGGGGTTTTGGAGGGTTTTTTTGGGGCTTTTTCCTCCAGTTCTGTGTTCAGTGCTCAAAGTGGGGTTGCAAGGAGGCTGGAGAGGGATTGTCACAAGGCCTGGAGGGACAGGACACAGGGATTGGCTTCCCACTGACAGGGGACAGGGTTAGACGGGATATTGGGAAGGAATTCTTCCCTGTGAGGGTGGGGAGGGGCTGGGATGGAATTCCCAGAGAAGCTATGGCTGCTCCATCCCTGGAAGTGTCCAAGGCCAGGTTGGATGGGGCTTGGAGCAGCCTGGGACAGTGGAAAGTGTCCCTGCCCATGGCAGGGGTGGCACTGGGTGATCTTTATGCTCCTTCCCAACCCAAATCATTCCATAATTCCATTAAATTCTTCTCAGAAAGATCTCCCTCTAAAGTGGCAGCAGATCTGGCCCATCCCACACTTTCCTCCTCACTGCCTACAGAATTCCCTGGAAAGGCTCTGGATGAGGGCAGGTGCTCCCACACCTTGGAGACAACTGAACTCACAGGGGAGGCTGCTGCAGCTGATTTTGATGTTGCCCATTTTTCCTTATTTTTAGTCTTTTTATGACCAGTAAATGCCCTGGGACCTGCTGGGAATTCTCCTCTGCTGCCTTTGTACCACACAGCTCCTCACCCTTCTGCTGTCAGAATTCCCAGGATTTTCCTTGCAACTTCCTCCTGGTTTGGATCCATTCTCTGAAATGTGAATTTGGGATGAAAGGGTAAAAAAATCAGACAAAAAAGCCAAGTTTCATCTGTCAGCTTGTTGTCAGAAGGATCTTCCTGCTTGGAGGGCTCTTCCCTGCAAAGCTGATCCCAGCTTCTTCGGTCTGTAAATCAATCTGTGCAACGACAACCAAAGTTTGAATAAAATCGAGCTCAAGAGGCATCCAGAATATCATATTCTGCTTCAGATCTGGGACTAAATGAACAAAAATGAAGGGTTTTGTTTAAAAAATTGACACTTTTTTCCAACCAAAACAGTTCCAACACTGAGCTGGAATTCCTGTAAAGGCACCACAACTGTGGCTATTTTCCTCCAATTAATTTGTCCAACATCCATGTGCCCTCCTCCTCCTTTCCAGCTGCCTTTTGGGCAGCAGATCCCTGCAATCCAAGGTTTCCAGAGTGCAGTTCATACAGCCTGTGTTGACTCAGCACTTCAATTGCTCTTCTCACTTCCCTGGTCCGTGGGCCAGGAGGATGCTGCGCTCCTGATTTGTGGCCCAATTGATATTTTGCTTGCCCTGGGGCTACCACAGCTGCTGGGGCCTGCTTTCCACAGAGTGATTAGTCCTGACAGCTGCAGCGCACAATTACCTCGCCAGGCTCTCCTGAAATGCTCCTGGACTGGTCCTTCCCCAAGGAAATCCTGGATGTGGAGCTGGAAAGTTGAGTGCTGGAAGATGAACTGGGAGATGTGGGCAACAAGCAGGAAATTGAAGTTAAAACAGGCAGAGATCTGCTTTAATCAAACCTCGTGCACTAATTCTATTTATTGTTCATTAATTTCTATTTCTTATTCATTTATTTCTATTTATTATTCTTTTTTTCTGTTTATTTATTTCAATTTATTATTTATTTATTTTTCTCTATTATTATTATTTTCCCTTTATATTTTTTTCCTGAATTTCACTTCATAATGAAAATCCACTCCCCAAAAATTACTCCCTTCAGTTGCATCACCACAAAATTCCTTCAGCATTTGTTTACAATCACCAACTCTTGTTTCTTTCCATTAATTCTGTAACATTCACAGGAGTTCCATCACTTCACTTTTTCTCCTGTCAATCAGACTTTTCTTTCAGCTGCTTTAAATAATCAGCTGCCTCCAGCTCCCAAACTCTGTGGCTTGGTTGGTTGGGGTTGGTTTTTTTTTTTACAGATAACATTAATAAAGCTCTCCCGAGGAGCTGTTTACTGGAAACAGAGCAAATATCGTGTTCCTCATAGGCAGTGCAAATGGCTAAAATAAAAATAAACAGAATTTCCTAGGACAGGATGCCAGAGAGGGGATTGATTCCTTAATGAAAACATCCCAACAGGTTCCTTGCATAGCAAGAAGTTACTTTTCAGGAGAAAACGGTGTTCAGAACCTGAGCTGTCTGCAGAAGTTGATAATACCCCACTGAAAAATTAGGAAAATCACAGACCCTGTGGATTTCTGGAGTTGCCAGCCATTGTCAGGAGAGAATAAAAGTAACTCCTGATGGGATCAGCTGCACATCTCCAGGAAGGGGCTGCTGGTTTTACCTGCGGCAGGAGATGATGGAGAACAAGGGACTTAGATAAATCTGGAACAGGGAGTCTCCAGGTCCCCGACACCGATACATGGCACAAACTGGAATGTCCAGATCCTCACAAATTCCCCACTTCAATGCCACCCCTAATATTTACTTTAGGCAAAACACTTGGACTAGAAGGAGGTTTTGTCTCCATAATCCACCAAAGCTTCAGGAGACGCAAATGACGATGCAGAAGAGCAGAATTTATATTTTAATTATTTTTTAGTGTAGCTGTACCCATAAAATCCATCCTTTAACCCCCATTTTTCCCACATAGGCTGGCAAGAGCTTTTGGAGCAGCAATAGGAGGAGAGGGAGGTTTTTACGGAGGGGGGGGCCTAGAGGCAAATATCTTAATTAGCTGTTACCAAAATCCCTGAGCCATATGGCCACCATAAAAAGGGGATTTTAATACACTGCTCCATTTTATGTCATCGGTTGCGAGCCGTGGATTCACTCTCACCCCCAGTAACTCACGGCTGCACAGAAGAAAACCCCTGAAGTGAAAACACGGCCCATCTGTCGGCGATAGGGCCGAGCCGCGTATTCTCCCCGTACATTTATACATTTCCTGCATTGCATATGATTTCAAATATTTGCTCTTGGAACTGCAAGGTGTCCTACTGTCATAACAGTCAAGTTATTCATTAAGCTGTCAGCACCTCGGCGCATTGCTCCCACACGGGGTCCAGCTCTGATTTTTCCATTCCCCCTCGGAGCACCCCCTCACTCATCGCCGCGCGCGGTTCCCCTCAGAACGGGTGCAACTGAGATCCTCATGTCAACAGATGTAAACCAAAGCCCTACCTTTTCCATTGCCACGCTTCCAACTGCCGAATTTCCGAGGGCACTAATGGATTTCGAGGGCCAGCTCGAATTTGCGAGGGTTTTGTTCCTATCAATGTGATGCAGTTCTTGGCACGCACTTCTGAGCCCGGGGCCGTGAAGTTTTAAAAGCCGAGAAGTCGAGCAAAACAAGGATCAACCAAAAGCAAACCCCGTGATTGATTCCCAGCCCCAGTGTTTGGGAGTGAAGCTGAGCAGATGGTTTACAACAGCAAAGCCAAGGCACCAAACTCACAGATCTTTGCCTAAAATTGGGCTTTTGTGCTAAGCCTGACCTGCAGGCTGCCCACCTTCAGCTCAGGGGCAGGTTGTGTTTGTTGCCACTCCAGTGGAATAAATAAAATATATCTGAGGGTGACTTCATGCTGCTCAGTTTCTGAATTCAGCTCTTTCTGTGTGGTTTTCAGGAGCCTGAAATGGAAACTGCCCTGTCACTAAGACACAACATCATACCTGGCTTGGTTTTGTAATTTGGGATGATTAGGATGGCTGCACTGTGAGCAGAGAGCAGCTGATAGATTACTCATTTCTCTGCTTTAATCTAGGCTTAGGTAGAAGGTTCAAATTGACTGAATTTTACTGATCTTCAAAGGTGCCCTGGCCCCATCACACCATCCCGTCACTGCCCTCAGAGCAGGGATGTCACTGACCACAGGAAAGGACAATCCAGGTGCCCCCAGCAGATCAGAAGAGGGAAGACCCTGGATAAAGGCAAAAATGCTACACCCAAAAGCCCTATCTGTAGTAAGACTCTCCCACAGCTGGGATATTTGAACCATTTCTCTCTCCTCCCCTGAAATTTTGCCTGGTTTTCCCCAGTTTTTGCCCGTTTCCCACTTGGGTTCAGACTGATGAGGCACAGATGGATGGACAAGTCACAGGTATCCAAACAACGTCTCTGTTAGATTGTCATTGCTCTGGGCCTTAACTCTGGCCCTTGCTGCACTTCAGGGCCCTGTGGTTGGACCAGGAGGTCATTGCAGCTCCCTTCCCTCTGAGGTATTTTATTCCAGAATACCGAATTAGGATAAATTCTGTGTTCTATTCACATCCAGCCACAGCAATTGGGCACACCGTGAGGAACACAGCCTGTCTTGCTGCAGCCTAGGGCTGCTTTACCGCGGCCAGGGTGGCTCTCCAGGCACCAAATGCCCTTACAGTCCCTGTCCCACCCCATCCCATCCTATCCTATCCCACCCCATCCCATCTCATCCCACTCTATCNCATACCTGGCTTGTTTTTGTAATTTGGGATGATTAGGGATGGCTGCACTGTGAGCAGAGAGCAGCTGATAGATTACTCATTTCTCTGCTTTAATCTAGGCTTAGGTAGAAGGTTCAAATTGACTGAATTTTACTGATCTTCAAAGGTGCCCTGGCCCCATCACACCATCCCGTCACTGCCCTCAGAGCAGGGATGTCACTGACTGCAGGAAAGGACAATCCAGGTGCCCCCAGCAGATCAGAAGAGGGAAGACCCTGGATAAAGGCAAAAATGCTACACCCAAAAGCCCTATCTGTAGTAAGACTCTCCCACAGCTGGGATATTTGAACCATTTCTCTCTCCTCCCCTGAAATTTTGCCTGGTTTTCCCCAGTTTTTGCCCGTTTCCCACTTGGGTTCAGACTGATGAGGCACAGATGGATGGACAAGTCACAGGTATCCAAACAACGTCTCTGTTAGATTGTCATTGCTCTGGGCCTTAACTCTGGCCCTTGCTGCACTTCAGGGCCCTGCAGTTGGACCAGAAGGTCATTGCAGCTCCCTTCCCACTGAGGTATTTTATTCCAGAATACCGAATTAGGATAAATTCTGTGTTCTATTCACATCCAGCCACAGCAATTGGGCACACCGTGAGGAACACAGCCTGTCTTGCTGCAGCCTAGGGCTGCTTTACCGCGGCCAGGGTGGCTCTCCAGGCACCAAATGCCCTTACAGTCCCTGTCCCACCCCATCCCATCCTATCCTATCCCACCCCATCCCATCTCATCCCACTCTATCCTATCCCATCCCATCCCATCCCACCCCGTCCCGTCCCGTCCCGTCCCGTCCCGTCCCGTCCCATCCCATCCCATCCCATCCCATCCCATCCCATCCCATCCCATCCCATCCCGTCCCGTCCCGGTGCCCGCGGTCCCCGCTGCGTTCCCCGCCGTGCCCGGCAGGTGGCAGCGTCGGGCCGTCCCCGCCGCTCACCTTTCTCTGCATAAATAAAAAGTTTTCGCTCAATTTCGAAAGATTTTCATCGATTGGAGGGGAGCAGAGAGGGAAGCAGGCTCCGGGCAGCCGGGAATGGTGTCCTTAGGGAAGGGGAGAGGGAGCAGGGGGGGTCAGCGCTGCTGGGCACCATCCTGCCCCACAACAGCTCTGTAGCCAAGGTCTTCCCTGTCCTTTCCTGTCGTCAGTGACATCCCTGCTCTGAGGGCAGTGACGGGATGGTGTGATGGGGCCAGGGCACCTTTGAAGATCAGTAAAATTCAGTCAATTTGAACCTTCTACCTAAGCCTAGATTAAAGCAGAGAAATGAGTAATCTATCAGCTGCTCTCTGCTCACAGTGCAGCCATCCCTAATCATCCCAAATTACAAAAACAAGCCAGGTATGATGTTTTGTCTTAGTGACAGGGCAGCTTCCATTCCAGGCTCCTGAGAGCCACACAAAAGGAGGTGAATTCAGAAACCGAGCAGCATGAAGTCACCCTCAGATATATTTTATTTATTCCACTGGAGTGGCAACAAACACAACCTGCCCCTGAGCTGAAGGTGGGCAGCCTGGGGGCTTCCTGCTCTCAGAAAAGCTGTGCCTACGTTTCACCGTCGTGAGGTTGTCACTGTGACCTGAGGTCCCTGTGGGACAGGGAAAGGTGGAGGTGACACAGCTCCTCCGTGTCCTCATCATGGATAACAGGGATGATGAACATCCTTCCCCAAACTCACCCTGTTAAGGACAGACAACTTCTCTGGAACAGCTGGACTGAGTGCCCGGATTCCATATGGAATTCTGTGCATCCCACATGTTCTGCACTGAGAACACAGCAGGGCCGTTGGAGTGAGATGATCTTTAAGGNTCTGCACCTGGGGCTGTTCCACTCTCAGCACCCATTCCTGAAGAAACAAACCCTCTCGCTTGGGACCAATCTGCTTTAAGCCAGGCATAAATAAGCTGCGGGTGTTACATCTTTGGCCGTAGTTAGGCCGATTTTTTCCCTCACTGTTCTCTCTGGGCCTGTTTTTATTTCTTTCATCACCATCAAACGCCGACTCCTGCAGCTCTCGGTGTGCTCAGCGCTGCACAGGTTGGGGCTGAGCGGGGCATGTTTGCTCTGACAGGAACTCTCAGCTGGCTCGTTAGAGCCTTCAGCAGGTGGGGCAGCCCCGAGCAGTTCATCCATCTAAATACAGACGTTATTAGGGCTGACCTCGCTTCGCAGCCCCCCCGACCTTCTGCGTGATTTAATAAATGGATCCCAGCACTGCAGAGAGCAGCCCCACGCTGGGCAGCCAGATAAGAGCAATGTCATGTTAAACATTCCACAGGAGCCTGGCAAATGGCTTTGGATGGAATCAAATCCCGGGAAAAAATAGCTGATTTATTAATCCTGGCCGAGCGCTCGTCACGGCGCAGTTCTGGGGAGAATCAGGTTTAAAACCTGGAGCTTGCACTGGGTTTGAATAATCATTTTCTAATTTTAGCTCCACCGGAATGTTCTGCTGCAAGCTGCTGCTCAGCCTGGTGCCACTGGGTTTGGTTTGTGGCGTGCATGGACATGGATCGTTGTCCTCGCACGTTAAAGGGAGGAAAGATCAGATCTGGTGGCAGTGGCTTTGTTTTCTCTGGACAAAATTGATCCCCAGACTAGCAAAGAGTCAGGAACTCCCCAGAAATAAACAACAATCTTTTTCATAATTCCCATCTCCCTTTTGTTTTGGGGCAGTTGGAACTTCTCTGACGTTTGGAAATGTTGGAACGGGTGTGAAGCGAGGGGAGGTTTCCCAGTTTGTGCAGAGGTTGTTTTACAACTCAACCTGTTCTGCTGCTGAGCACCAAGGCAATAAATGCACCAGACTGAAACAGGAGGGGAAGAAATATTCTCTGTTTTTCCTAACATTTTCAAGCTCATTTCATTTTTAAGCATCGAGACAAAAAAATTGGCTTTTGATTATGTTTTATCTCTCTGATTGGCTCCAAGGCTGACCTAAAATTATACTTTTTGGAGAAAAGTTCTAATAAGTAAAAAAAAAGTTCTAAGGAACAATATTGGCTCAGGCCACCAGACATTCTTGGATCATTAGGGCTGATTAAGGTAAGTGCAAAGACTTTCATTTTCTTCCCTGTCACTGGAATCAGCAGCAAAGCCTTCTCTCCATAAAGAAACCTCCTCAGATTAAATGAAAAACCCCTGAAATGTTGTCCCACTGAGCTGTGTCCCAATCCCATTGTTCTGACGTGATTGTTCAGGGGTGACTCACCAAGAACTGGAAGTCACCAGGAGCAATCTTTCAGCCAGACCGTGTTTGGAAAGTCTCCGCGATAACTGGGAGACGCTTCAGGAAAACGCGGTCCTGTTTCTTGGAAGTGTCTGATTGCACAAACCCTCGGTGGGATTAGTAAGAGGTGGTGCTTTAGCCCGGATTTGTTCTGTCTGAGCCACGATGATGCTCGGAGCAGTGGCTGGGGGTGAGGCTGGTGGGGAATGAACTGTGTGTGTGTGACTTTTCATTGCCCATCTCGGCCATAAAACGAGGCAGCGAGACAAATTCTGGGCTCGTTATCTCCTCGGGTACAAACCTGCTCTTTCATCATCTCAGCAAGGCTCAGAAGTGAGGGTGTGTTGGGCACATTGAAGAGGGGAGGGTTTTTTCCTGCGTTTTTGGCCAGTTTTGGCCATTTTTGTCCCACGAAGTGGCTGCTGCTGCCTCAGAGGGCAAAGCCAAGAACTTCCCGACCTGCAATTCCTCCTCTGAGCAGAACAAGAAATACTAAACAGCTACAAGTGGCCACCAAACAGAGGGGATTTCTTATCTGTCAAGGAGCAAAATCACAACGTTTTCCATGGTTTGCTTTCCTTTCCAGTTCTTTATCTTTGCTCCACACGTGGTAAAAGTGAAGCAGCGCCGTAAATTACAGGAGCAGCAGCAGGGCTGAGCCAGCAGCTCTCAGCTCTGTTGCTCTTTGCCTTTCAACAGCTCCATTCCTCCACCGGGCTGCAGTCACACAGACACAGGGCAGGCTTAGATTTGGGAAAACAGCAGGAAAACCTGGTGGCAAAGGCTCAGACAGTGTCCTGTTGTCTGCAGGGAGAGCACAGCGTCCATCTCACCACCTGTGTGGGTGGATGACCCACCCTGTCCCTCAGAAGGAGCCCTTGTGATCACGAGCAGACCTGGATCTCCTTCGGGCTGTCTGTAAATCCAGCCCTGGAGAGATGGATGGACCAGGGGAGAGACAAGGGCACACAAACACCCCCACTGCTGATAATGTTATCCTGGAAAGGGAAGGTTTCCTTCTAGACCTTCCTGAAAAAGGAGTGGAGCTGGGCGAAAATGGTCTGATCAAAGTTATTTTGCTGAAAAACGTGAAGTTTGGAGATTTTTCTTGATTATGTACTCACCTGGATTTTGATTAATTAATCATTGGACTGCCAGATGTGCGTGTACACTGGGAATGCTCAGAAAACTCAGGTTTGATATCTGACAGTTGAACACTTTGATTTTTCTCCCTGACGTAGCCTGTGCTTCCCAAAGCTTCTTGGAATTCCCTTTAAAATACAACAGAGCAAGCCTGAAATGCTGAGCATTGTTTTATCCCCAAGAAGGACCTTTTGCTGTATCAATTCACATTCAAATATTTCGGTAATGAGCCCATCCAGGTCTGTGCTTGGCTTGGCAGCGAAAGGAAAATCCAGTTACTTATGGCTCTGCTGAGCAGTGCTAATTACAGCTTGTGCTGGTGGGGTGTGCACATGTGAGTCATGTATGGATCACCCCTTTTCCTTTGGAAGGAGCACAGGAGGAATTTTAACTGCAGGGATGAACAGAAAGGACCCAGAGTTAATGGTTCACCGAGGAATANTCATGAATTCAAGCTCATCTCCCCAGGAAGAGCAGCAGAAACCTTCCCTGAGCCCTGTCTCCATTTCTCAGGAGGTAATGGATGTGCTGTCCATGCCAGGAGGAGAAAGAGGAGTAGAAGGAGGAGGCGGAGGAGGAGGAGGAGGAAGAGGAGGAGGAG
>VWZW01002574.1:140118-173613 GCA_013397115.1 Edolisoma coerulescens
TGGGAGACGCTTCAGGAAAACGCGGTCCTGTTTCTTGGAAGTGTCTGATTGCACAAACCCTCGGTGGGATTAGTAAGAGGTGGTGCTTTAGCCCGGATTTGTTCTGTCTGAGCCACGATGATGCTCGGAGCAGTGGCTGGGGGTGAGGCTGGTGGGGAATGAACTGTGTGTGTGTGACTTTTCATTGCCCATCTCGGCCATAAAACGAGGCAGCGAGACAAATTCTGGGCTCGTTATCTCCTCGGGTACAAACCTGCTCTTTCATCATCTCAGCAAGGCTCAGAAGTGAGGGTGTGTTGGGCACATTGAAGAGGGGAGGGTTTTTTCCTGCGTTTTTGGCCAGTTTTGGCCATTTTTGTCCCACGAAGTGGCTGCTGCTGCCTCAGAGGGCAAAGCCAAGAACTTCCCGACCTGCAATTCCTCCTCTGAGCAGAACAAGAAATATTAAACAGCTACAAGTGGCCACCAAACAGAGGGGATTTCTTATCTGTCAAGGAGCAAAATCACAACGTTTTCCATGGTTTGCTTTCCTTTCCAGTTCTTTATCTTTGCTCCACACGTGGTAAAAGTGAAGCAGCGCCGTAAATTACAGGAGCAGCAGCAGGGCTGAGCCAGCAGCTCTCAGCTCTGTTGCTCTTTGCCTTTCAACAGCTCCATTCCTCCACCGGGCTGCAGTCACACAGACACAGGGCAGGCTTAGATTTGGGAAAACAGCAGGAAAACCTGGTGGCAAAGGCTCAGACAGTGTCCTGTTGTCTGCAGGGAGAGCACAGCATCCATCTCACCACCTGTGTGGGTGGATGACCCACCCTGTCCCTCAGAAGGAGCCCTTGTGATCACGAGCAGACCTGGATCTCCTTCGGGCTGTCTGTAAATCCAGCCCTGGAGAGATGGATGGACCAGGGGAGAGACAAGGGCACACAAACACCCCCACTGCTGATAATGTTATCCTGGAAAGGGAAGGTTTCCTTCTAGACCTTCCTGAAAAAGGAGTGGAGCTGGGCGAAAATGGTCTGATCAAAGTTATTTTGCTGAAAAACGTGAAGTTTGGAGATTTTTCTTGATTATGTACTCACCTGGATTTTGATTAATTAATCATTGGACTGCCAGATGTGCGTGTACACTGGGAATGCTCAGAAAACTCAGGTTTGATATCTGACAGTTGAACACTTTGATTTTTCTCCCTGACGTAGCCTGTGCTTCCCAAAGCTTCTTAGAATTCCCTTTAAAATACAACAGAGCAAGCCTGAAATGCTGAGCATTGTTTTATCCCCAAGAAGGACCTTTTGCTGTATCAATTCACATTCAAATATTTCGGTAATGAGCCCATCCAGGTCTGTGCTTGGCTTGGCAGCGAAAGGAAAATCCAGTTACTTATGGCTCTGCTGAGCAGTGCTAATTACAGCTTGTGCTGGTGGGGTGTGCACATGTGAGTCATGTATGGATCACCCCTTTTCCTTTGGAAGGAGCACAGGAGGAATTTTAACTGCAGGGATGAACAGAAAGGACCCAGAGTTAATGGTTCACCGAGGAATAAATAGTTCCTCTTCTTGACACTCGCCCGCCGAGCGCCAGACCTCAGCTGGGCTAAATCAGTAAATCATTAACTTTAATAGGGATTTGCCAGTTTACACCTCGGGAGGATCTGGCTCCCATATTTCAACAACGATTCTGCTCAGACAGAGCCAGCACATCAGGCACGGCCACGGGGCAGCACGGCCACACGGCTGCTGCCCCGCTTGGGACACTGCGAACACACGGCTCTGCTCCAGGCGGCCCAGAACGCGACTTTCCAATCATATATCAGCCCCTCGGAGAACCAGACTGGTGTGCCCACAGAGCTACTGTATTTTTTTAATGAATCAGACAGGAATGGTGCTTAAACTGGTTACCACTGCTTTAATTTACAGCCTGTGGTAATATAGTGACAGTAATGTTGTCATCGTTTGCTCTCTTCCTCTGTGGCATCAAGCCCAGGCTTCCACATTCTCATTTTTGGGATGGATTCAAACTCAGTTTTACCCCCACTCACTCAACCCCCCCTGATGAAATGAGATGTTCTTTAAAATTAAATAAATAAAGGAGGCCTCGCTGATAGCTCCGGGATCTGCTGGGTTTTCTCTTCTGCCTTTAATGTGCTTTTCACCCGGGGAACAGAATGAAAACGCATTTTCTCTGGTAGGAACTGGCATGTTCGAGATGGTGTCAGAATTCAGGAACATGACAAGCAAAATACAGCTGGACTGGAGGCCTCCACCACACATGGAGGAGGAAATATTGCATTCCCATGCTGTTTTCATGCATGCGAGCGAGCAGCCACATTACAAACCCTGAAAAACATTGTGAGAACACTCAACATTTCCCAGATGGGCGGCTTGGTTGAGGCTCCCCCATCTGCCTTGCCTTTCTCCACGAGAGTTTAACCCCTTGGAGTTCCTGAAGGGAAGCTCCAGTTCCTTGTCATCCCCCTGGAGGCCCCGTGGGACAGCGGTGGCTGGGCAGGGTTGTTGGAGGGCAGGTGACACCCAAGTCTTGGTGGAAAATGTGGTCAAGGATGTGCTGGTGGCTCTCAGTCCTCGTTTTATAGAGAGCCAAGCTCTGCACAAACCTCACTTGGGGCTGATTTGGGACCAAAATCAGCAGCTGCTCCTCAGCTCTATCATGTTTAATCCTGACAACATCATGGCCTTGCTGATTTTAAATCTTCTCTGAGACCTCTTGAGCTTAAACTCAACGTGTTTCCAGTAATTCCATGAAAACCTGGGAGCTCGTTCTACCTGCAGGACAGAGGAGTTGGCGGACAAACACAGCAACTGGATTTTTTGGGGAAATTTCTGGTGCAAATCTGGCTGGGGTGTGACGAGTGTGGAACACCATGCTGGAGGTTTCATCCTTGGTAGATCTCTTGCAGCCCTGAAAGGTGTTTTTCAAAATGATCTACTGGCTGATTACTCCTTGATTTTGTCATAATCCTTCCTTAATTACCACATCTTGTAGGCCTGTTGGCAATGTTTTAAGACAGATAATTTTTTAAGTTGGATAATTTTTTAAGATGGATCATTTTTTAAGGCAGACAGTTTTTAACACGGACGATTTAAGACTGACAATTATTTTAAGACTGACAGTTTCTAAGACTGACAATTCTTTTCAGACAGACAAAATTTTGTTCCCTATTAACTGGCTGAAAAAACAGCCTTTACTTTTCAGTGCCAGGCTGGTTTTTATTTAGCAGGTCACCCAACCCAAGAGCACAAAAGCAAAGTCCCTTTAAAATCAGAGCCAAGCACTTTCTCAGGGGTCTCCCACTGTTCAACAACTGAATAATGTCTGGCCCAGAGGCTCAGATGCCAAAGTCTACCCTGATATAAAGCTGATCTACCATCCAAAACCCCACTGGATGCAAATCAGAGATTTAAATCCCTGTGTCCACCCTCTTTTTCTTCCTCTCTTGCTTTCCTCTTGATCTCTTCTCTTTCTGTCCCTGCAACTCCTTTATAAAAAATAACTTTGGGAAGGAAAAATAAACACTGGAAGACACTCAGCCATGTGTGCAAGCCAGGCCTCTTCCCCCTGCCCTGCTCCCGCAGCCTGAAAGGAGCTGGAGCTCCAGCTCGGAGTGAAACCTCAGCCAGTTCTGCTCACAGCTGGCCCTGCCTGGCTGCCTCCAGACAAAAGACTTCCGTCTTTATCTGGCGCTTATTGAGACATCTCATTCAGCTGGAGATAAAAGGGACAGAGATGTGCTTTGAAATCGAACCATTAGGGCGGCACAGACATCAGCATGCAAATGCCACACGCAAATGGGTTCAAGATGAAGCTCGAGGATCAATCCCGGTGCCAACAGGGGTTTGCCTGCACAGGGACCCAGCAAAGCCCTTGTGGAACCTCGGGGGAGTTCGGGCCTGTGTTTGTGAAGGGAAGGAGGTGGGAGTTGGATGTGGAAGCGATCCTGGAAATAAATGACAATGGAGTGGATTGTTCCTGAGGAGTCCCCCCCGGTTTGCCGAAGGCTGGGTAGGTTATTCACCAAAAGAACTCCACCAAGCCATGGAGAATTCCATTTTCCAATTTCCTTTTGATCTCCCACCTTGGAAATTCTCCTAGGGCTTCGTGTGCCACTCCCTGTGTTTGTCACTTGTCACAGAATCATGGAACCATGGAACTTTTAGGGTTGGATGAGACCTCTGGAGATGACCCAGTCCAACCCTCCCCTGAGTGTCTTGGGCAGTGCTGGCTACGCACAGACCTGGTTGGCTGCAGGGAGGGACTGTGTCACACCTGAGGCTCTGATATTGCTCCTTCAAGTGTTTGGTACCCCCAGCAAAAAGTGAATTTATTTTCTCATTCTCTATAAAAGGGCAGTGTTACCAAACCCTCAGAGATCTCTGATGGAACCAGCTTTACTGTATTTTTATATTTATATTTACTGTGTTTTAAAGGCTGTGTGATGTCTCCCAGCAGAGGAGGACCAGGATTCAGCTGAAAGGACAGCAAGAGAGAGGCTTTGTTGAGATGCTGAAGGCAGCGAGGCTCTGAGGTTTTCCAAGTCCTTCGGTGATTCCTGCCAGGGTCACCTGGAGTGTCCCGTGCAGCCCTGCCTGGTGGCATCACTGAGCTTCGGGATCTGCCATTACCTGCAGAGACTAAGCCAGGCTTAGCGAAGACCTTGGGGCCGCCCAGAAGCCTCTGCCTGTGGGCAGAGCTGGTGAATAACCCTCCAGAGGTGTTTTATTCTGATTTCATTCACCATTTATGTCCCTCAGGCCCAACAAACCTCGCTGGGCTTTTCAGGGAAGAATGGAGCGTCTGAGCTCTGCATCAGGAGGAACCTTCCCCTGCCTGGTCGCTTTCCACCCACCGAGAAACAACCACTTAATAACGTGCAAATCTCTGGTTAAAGAATTACCGAGATTAGCCTGAAGCCTGACACTCATCCCGCAGGAGGGAGCTCACCGAGATGCTGTTGACAAAGGGAAACTTTGTTAAGCATGTTTAGTTCAGCTCTGCTATTGCAAGGATCCCTGAGCTGCTTTGTTTTATGAGATTTAGGGCAGAGGATTTTCTTCAAGCAAAGGGCAAAAGATTTGCTTTAAAAGCGTATTCCCTCTAGAAGGGTGCAGAGTCTCGTGGGATCTGGGGATTAGGTGTTCATTTCCTATACAAAAGCTCCATAATTGTCCAAAGGATGCCAGGATCTGAACCAGCTCCAAGTGAAACATCAAGCCCAGTGTCTGAAAAAGGGAAAAAAAAAGGAAAATTTCAGTTTGTGTTACCTGCACTGGGAGTTCTGGACCTGTGAGCAATGAAAATTTCTCGCCATGGATGTTGTTTGTAAAAGCCAAAAGATTTGTGGGATCTGAGGAGAACCCAGAGCGGTGAGGAGAGGAAACTGTGCAGAGAAACTCTGATTTGATGAATTTGAGCCTGCAAGGAGGTTCTTCTGGGAAAGTTCCTGCTGGACACGTCCTGTCCCAAACTTCTCCTGGTCTTTTGTGATTCCCGGGATAAATCCCACACACCATGCAGAGTGATGCTGGCCGGGAGCCCATCAGAAGGAGCTGTTGGTGAGCATCGCTGTTTCTGGAGCAGGAACTCTCAGAAGGCACCAGGAGAAGTTGGAGTTTCATGCTGAACCAGCAAAAAATGCAATGAAAACGTAAAATATTCCATGCCATTTCTGGTCGGTGCCATCCAAGACTGTTCAGCCAGTTCATCCCCCAACACGAGGTCAGCTTTTTCTCCAGTGATATCTGATATGGCACTTGATATTTGATAGATTTCTCTCCCAGGAGCATTCCTGATTTACGTGCAGCCGATGTTTTATGCAATTACATCTCCCATATCTCAACTTGGGAACAGGCTCCCTTACCCCGAGAGCAGCTCTTCCCCATTTATGGCCTGGAATCCTTTCTCTTTTATTGACTAAAACATTCCATGGGGACCCGAACTCTGCAGACACTTCCCCAAAATCCTCTCTCCCTGATCTGATTTTCTGTCACTTCTCCTCCAGGTGAGCCAGTTGGTGCTCCTAAATAAAATGGGATCTTTATTCCAGAGTGAAAAAACTTTGGGCTGAACAGTTCAGGTCCCCCAAAATTCTGACAATTTCACTGAAAAAAAGAAAAAAACCCTCATCCTTCAGGTACTGATTAAAATAATCTGATTTCAGAATATCTTTCTTCTAAGCAGTTTGTGCACAGTAAAATATTTGCACTTTGTTCATCTTGCCTGTATCAGCTCTTGCAGTGATAAGTGCTGTGAAAATGGAATATAATAATAATTATTATTACAGCTGTAATAATATTTTATTTAAATCACAGTTTTAATGTATTAATCATCCCCATTGCCTCTCAACAATTAAAATGTGTGATTTTTCCTCCCTTTGGCCTTCTAGTAATTTTCCCACTTTTCTCTGGGATACCCTCTGGCCACCCTGGAGTCTTTGCAGCAGTTCTTATCTGAAGGGAGACGTCAGTTCTTTATCAGCTGTGTGTGCACAGGGAGAAATGTGCAATTCTTCACTGTCCCTTTGCTGCAAATACAGTAAATATAAATATAAAATCCACATGAATTTTACCATTAAAAACAACAAATATCCACGGCTTAAACATTGCAACAGTTGTACTTTCACCCCCACACAGCGAGAACCACCGAGAGCTCCACACGTACCCCTGACCAGGAAAGTTTAGACTTTGGAAAATGGCTTTTTTCTCTATTTCTTTTTTTTTTTTTTTTTTTACCTCTGTCTCTTTTTTTCCCCTCCTAAACCCTTCACGGGGATTGCCTCTTTGTAAAGTGTATAGTCTGAGCTCGGTTTTGGGTGGCTACTCCCTCTATCCCAGGGATTCTCGTGACCATATGGAGCATCCGTGCTTGACTGCACTTCACACAAACGCTGCCCAGCGGGGTGTGGGGTGGGATACGGGGTGTTTGTTGCTGCTGGTTGGTTTTGTACAAGGATTGCTCTGCACAGGAGTTTTTTAGGGTATTCTGTGGGTTTTATAATCTTACCCCACACCAAGTAATGTTGCTCTACAAGGTGAGACTAGATGACTCCACGGAGAATATTTAATTCTCAGGGTATGTGTTCCAGAAGAGTAAAAGATTAAAAAAATTAGGGGTTTTTTCAGACATTCCTCTGTAAGATGTGCAGTTCTCTCCTGACTTGCAGTCTCAGATGTTTCCTTGTTCAACAACAGTAGTTTTTATAAAATTAAGGCTGAAAATTAATGAGCCTGGTTTTCCTCTTCATGCTGATGTTACCAAACTTCTCTGAGCTGAAATTGCTGTCACTGAGACCTGAACTGGAGCCAGTCATGATATTTTAAGCTTGGGCTTTTAAATAAAATAAAAATAAGGCTGTAGGGTTTTCAATAAAATAAAACAGGCTTCTCTTGCCTTCTCTGTCATTGATATTGAAGGGGTTTGGTGCAGGTGATCAAGAAGATAATAAAAAGTTTGTTTTACAAATCATCTTTGAAATACCCAGCGCACTGAGGCACCTTGGAAAACAAACCCTGGGGACAATCCTGCCCCTGCCTTGGGAAACAAACCCCCAGCAATTCTGCCTTTAATTACTCTGAACCCACTGATTAAGGCCAGGAGCTCTCCCCTTAATCCTGAATTGCTCCTGTTGACCCTGGTGGGGTTTGTGACTCCATCCCTGTTCTCCCGGGAATCCTGACAGCTCCTTCCCAGGGCCACCTCCGTGTCCCTGGGAGCATCCTCGAGGCAGCCCTGCCTTAATTGAGTTGCTGACATTCCCCGCTCCGTCCCTGTCTGCTGCCTTGCCAAAGAACAAAGGAACAGCCCCTTCCCATTAAGGGCGGTAATAACTTAATTAAAACCAAGTTCGCCGCGCCGCGGGATCCAGTTTGTCATCAGGAGGCCTTCCATGCTTTCCCCCTCTGGTTTTTGATAATCTATGCCAGATATTTAATCACTGGATACCCCGGTATAAAGCTCCCAGCCTCCATAACCAGCAGAAAGCTTGTCAAAATAAATTTTAACTTCTGACCGTGGTGGAAGCCCAACTAGGAGGTATTAACAGAATCAGAGCTGTCAATCAGGGCTTGGGCTCACCGTTTATATTATTAATTCCAACTCTGGTGGCATGGTCTTGGGATAACAACCATCCTAAGCTGCGCTGGTCCAAAAAACACAAACCAAGAGTGGAATATATTTCGTGCCGAGGTGACGTTACTGAGTGTCCAGAGGAACTTTTTTTTGTCTTTGAAAGGTGATGTTTTATTAGATTATTCTCATTGCCAAGAGACACAGCTACTGTCTGGCTTCATTTGCTGAGGGGTTTGCACTAATGTAAAGATTTATTCCTCACACAAAAGCAACTTAGTTAGAAAAAAGCAAAGAAATTGTTGTTTGTTTGTTTGTTTCTGGAAGTTTAATTCATGCAACATGTTACAATGGAGGCTGAATATTCTGTAGTGGGTTATGGAGTGAAAGTGGCCTCACAAATGGAAATCCAGCTTGGAGCCTTGAGTTGGAGGTATTGTTACAATGCAAACCAGCGGGAAGGATTCCAGGGAGAAAGGGGAGAAATGTGTTAATTGAGAACAATAACACGCCCAGGACCTCCAGGAGCTGGGGGCCTTAATAAAAGGAGACAATGCCATGTTGTTGCATAACCTGAATTTCAAATTCAATTTCAGCTGGAGTGGAGCACAAGTGATGCAGAGCTCTGGTGCTTTTTCTCTGCTCGTTTGTTTTTTCTCTGTTCATTTCCAAGGCCATCTTAATGAAAAATGTGTCACGGACTGTGTTAAACTGGGCTTGAACTGGGTTTTTCTCTCCCATATTAAACCATTGATCGTGGAATCAGTTTCAAGGACATTAAACATTTGAGGGGATATTTGCAAACAAATTAACATCGGTGGCACAGGTTTCCATTCCACCTTATCATGGTTTGTGTTCTTGCCCAGCATGGTTCTGTTGTGACTCCAGCTGGGGTCATGAGGAGGGACTGTTGGCATTGAGTTGGTCCCGAAGGGTCCAAGACTTTGGAATTCATTTAATCCCCTGGTTTTCTTCATCATCGTGAACAAAACCAGGCTGAACTTGCCTGGAGAGGATCCAGAATTCCCATTTTCCAGAGTGTCCCCCCTGGCCACCTCGAGCAAAGCCCTGAAGTTGTGGCAGACACACAAACCTCGGATGGCCAGGCAGAGCTGGGGATCAAATCCATTTTCCCCTCCTGTGTGGGAGGTTTTGCCTCTTTGTCTTCAAGAAAAGAAGGAATGAGGAGCAAGAAGCTCCATGAGAAAATCCCGGAGTCTGTTTGCACTCCAGCTCCAGGACATGTGACAGATCTGCATGTCCTCAGCTCCAGGTGCCCAAGGACATTTCATGGCAGCAATTTCTTACCTGACCAGAACCCTCTGGCAGGATTTGTTATATTATTTTCTGTATTTATCTGTGTGAATCACTTCCCCACTGATTTCCCACCATTTTTTTTCTTCCCAATAGTAAGCATTTGGATTCTTTTTGCCAGATAAAAATGTGTCCATTTGAGGAAGGTAGGAGGTACTAAAGATCCTGAAAATACTTATTAAAAGTTACAGATAAAACCCTAATAATTGTCAGGAGCCATGAACCTGGTTGGTGTCCAGTCCTCCTCATGGAAATTCATCCCAGCAATGAATCTGCCATCATTTTTAATAAATCTGGTGTGAATAAAACCAAAACAAAAATCCAGTCATCCTCATCTCCTCTTACTTAAGCAAATAAATGTAGAGTAGAAAGCAAATACAAGCTTTAGGATATTGTATTCTAGACCTCTGGATATTCTGGAATATTTTATGGATGAGTGAAAAATGGAGGACCTTCCCCTTCCTCCTTTTAGTCTGGGCAACACGAATTCATCATTCATGAACTTGCACAACCTTTCCTGAGCTGTGCTTGCATTTCAAAGCCATTGTGAGGCACAAACTGCAATATCTATTCTAATTTTCCCCCCCTCTCCCTGTCCAGCTCCACGGAATCCAGGGATGTGGTGTGTGCCTGCAGTGCTGGGATGTATTTGTGCATATCAAAAGCAGCAACTCTCTCAAATCATTCATTGAAAGTTCCACTTGGCTTGGAGTCTTCCTGAAAAATATGTTTATTTTGTCTTCTCGACTTACTTTTCCTCGTGTCTGAGTATTGTGCCTCCAGGAAGAAAAGCTTAAATTGCTGAAGTAGGGCTTTTTTTCAAAGCCTGCCAAGAATAAAGTGGCTTAATAAGGAAGCACACAGATTTCACTTTCTTACAGGGGGGAAAAAAAAAAAGGGAAAAAAATAAGAAAAAAAAGGAGAAAGTCATTTGGAGAAAGGCTGGAAACTTTAGGAGCAGTGGATATTTTCTAAAAGGGGAAAGATAGGAGCAGTTTGGGAAGAATATGGGGCTAACTCGCCATGAAGCTTGGAAGGGACAAGGACCCTGCCAACCAAATCGGATCCCTGAGCACAGGAGGGTTTGTGCTGGTGGGAATTCTGTAGTGGCAAGGCCATACCTGTGGGTTCAGGGAGGTGTGACTGGGCTGCCAGGGAGGATATGTCCCTGTGGGAGGTGTTTGGGACACAGCAGGGACAGTCTGTGAGTGTCACCATGTCCCTGGGGCGACACAAGCACCTGGACGGGCCAGGAACATCAGTGCCAAAGCTGCTGTCCCATCCTGCACCCTACATTCCTTTGGGGTCTGGATGTAACCCAGTGCCAGCCTGACCCCACACAGAGCCTGTGGTGTCCCCGTCAATGCCAGCCCCAGCTGAGGCCGCTCCTTGGCCACCAACCCAGAGGACACTTCCATCTCTGCGGTGCCTGAGGGAGGCTCCAGCCACCAATTGTTTTGTTTGTTTTGTCTGAGCAATATTTGTAGGAAAAACACCCCGGGAGGTGCCGTGACTCATCCTGGGAGCTGCAGAACACCCATGATTCCCGCTCCCTCCACCAGCAAGGGCTGGGATGCTGCATGAGAGCCCATTCCTGATGCTGTTCATCAGGGAAAAGACAATCCAGGCTCAAAAATCCAAGATTTAAGGCTGCCTGGAGGTAGGTGATGCCCATGTGGAGATGTCCCAGCACTGCCACGTGCTTGGGCTCTCTGATAGAGCTTTGAGTAACTCACAGTGAAGGGCAACTCAGATTTTTTGGTTCCATTTTCACAGGTGGAACAACGAGAAGTGGAGAAATCGAGTTCCTATATCAAAAATGACCAACTGGAAGGTTCAGGCCTTGCCTTGCTCAGGCCCCAGGCCGGAGCTGTTGTGTCCTCACCCAGGCCATGGGTGCAGTTGTGGCTCCTGGGCCTGATGCCACCTCTGAGTCACTCAGCATCGCTGCTCCACACCTGCTCCTGCATTTATTTTTGGAGGTTTCCAGCCCGAGTACAAATAAACAAACCCAGCCCAGGCCAGGCCACAGCCTGAGCTGGGGCAGCTGCAGCGTTCTGGGAGATAATGCTGGGAAGGGACAGGGAAATGAAAACACCAGGCAGGTATCTCGGATTAAGTGGAGGAGTATATCCGGCAATCAGTGCGTGTGGGTTTTGATGAGTTGATTGAGGGTGTTTAACACTCGGAATTGTTTGGTTTTCATGGCCAGGGGTGGAATGAATGCATTTTCTGCCTGACAGCATGGCTGCAGGAATTGATCAGAGCAGGAATCCAGGCACCATCAGGAATCCAGCTCCTGAATATTGTCAGAACATCCACAAACAAGATTTGAGTGCTGTGGAAGCAACACCATCAGCTTTATCACTGTTTGGCACTATGTGATCAGTAAAATCCAACTGCATATCCCCATCTTTTGCAGGAATTACCCAGGATTTTTTAAATAACCCAGTTCCAATGTGGAGGGGTGCCGTGTCAGGGTGGAAGAGGTGGCTCTTCCCCTCAGGCCTGCGTTGCCAAATCCCTCAAATTCCGTGTGGTGGCTCAGCACTGCTGTTGCCTTCAGCTGGTCCCACAGAACTGAGAATTCCCAGCTCTTCTTTTACTCCTTTCAGGGGCTTTAATCCCTCTCCACATGGATCCTGTGCCCACCAAGTTAAAAATATTTTCTACTTTTGGGTGAGCTCTGGAAGACCCACAAGGCAGAATCTCTCCAGTGGATGGGACCACTGGCCCAAGCAAATACTGGAATGTGGAGAGTTACCCCCATAAATCCTAATTTATTTGGATTCTGCCACCGCAGTTCTATCCAGGGTCTGCTGAAATTCACTGTATTATGTAAAGATTTCCAAATCTTTGAGCAGAGGGAGGCACTCAGGGCTGCCGTGTCCTGATTAAACTTTACTTTAGATTCATCCACTGCACAGATTTTTCAACCCTCTCATTCCACACCAGCAAAGTCACCTGTTTTCCAAGGGACACTCACTGGAAAATGTGGGCAGTCGGATTTCTCTGCGGTTCAGCCACTCCTATATTTGAAACATTGCTCTGAAAAAAAAAAACCTCGAGGCTTCTTAGACCTGGAAAGTTCAATTTGTCATCATCTCACCCCTTTTTGAAGAGCTCTCATTTTCTCTGAGTCTCTTATTTTATATCAAATCAATTTCTTCCCATTTTTATCGCACGATGACTCCACTCTTTTGCCAGTCCTTGATTAAAAAATTGCCTGCGCTGATTCATACACAGAGTTAAACTCAGCCTAGGATGGGGCAAAGCATCTGGTTGATATTTCAGCAATGTCTTGTGGTTAATAAGTTCTGCTTGAGCCACAGAATTCCTGCCCTGGCAGCTTTCAGGACTTTTCATGTGGAAATTTCCTCCTTGCTTTGCAAAGTCGGTGCCTGTGGGGTTTTTCTTCGGGTACAAAGTTTAGGGTTTGAGGACTCCACGGGACAAGTGTTGAAAAAGCAAAATAAAATAGAATCAAATTAAATTAGATTAAGTTAAATTGAATTAATGAGCATGTGGATTCTTCTCTGTAAAATTAGCTGCCACTGTGACCCACCAAACACGGCCCTTGGTTAACACCTCTCCTTACATCATGAAAAATAAATATCTGCAGCTGAATTTGTCTGTTCAAGACACGATTTCAGACAGTTTTCTGCTTGTGACCGTGTCATTAAATAGTGAATACAATGCACTCCATGGTCATGGGCTGGAAAACGACTTCAGCTCATTAAAAAAAAAAAAAATTAAAGATAAAAAGAAAAAGATGGACTATTAAAAAAAAAAAAAAAGGATTCCTGGAACGCCAAGAGCCAGCAGAAATCCAAGGAAAAACCCCAGACTACGTCAGGCCTAATATTTATCAAGAACCTGACACCAATGTGGTCATTTTTTTGCTTGTTTACTGTTGAAATGAAGTTTATTCCAATTTGTAATCTCCAAACTTTCCTTTGGGCTCCGGGGCTGGAAAGGGCACCTTGGGTTTGGATGGGGTGGGATGGAGGAGGAGGAGGAGGAGATGAAAGGAAAGGGAGGAGGAGAGGAATCAGACCTGCCTTGCCAAGAATGTTCAGTGCAGAAACCAAATTTCTGTGCTGGTTGTGTCTCCATTTCCCAGAGGTGTGAAAACTCAGGGGCTTAAAATGAGAACCAAATGAAATTGGGGAGATTTTGGGGAAAACTTTTCAGAGAATCAGGGATTACAAAAGCAGAAAAAGGCAATAATGGGCATTATCCAGGGGGCTGGAAATGATTCCTGAACTTTCTAGAAAGCAGCTGATGGCATTTCAGAGCTCAGCTCAAACCAATACAAAATGCAGAGAAAATCACTGTAAATTTACATTTAAATTCAAGTGTACATTTATATATTTACATTTACATATTTACATTTACATTTAAGATCTGCCATGAACTTCAAAGATTTCTCTAAATAAGAGCTTTAAGAGGTAATTCAGAGATGTCTTGGTGAGGAACACAGAACACTTATGGCTAAAATTAACTTTATTTTTAGCAAAACCCTTTCATAGTATGTCCTATTTCTCTGCAAGGTGTCTTAAAGCATCTGCAGGAACAGAGTAATGAATACAACTGGAAAAGGAGAGAGGGGTTTTTTAAATTTATAAATACATGAATATTTATTGTATTTATTATTATAAATAAAAAATGGGGAATCATTCTTATTTTTAAAAATAATCGCACAGCCCAAGCTTGCATAAGGTGATTTCTGTTGAAATAAGTGGAATACAAAGTACAATCTCTGCATTAGCTGCTTGCCTGAGATGCAGATGAAATGTGGCGAGAGACAGTAAAAGGATGCATTAAAATGATGTTTTTTGGCTGGAGCTGTCCTTGGAAAATGATTGATCTGCTCTCTCACATCAAATAATTCCAAAATAATTCAGTTTTACCCAAAGGTGTGTGCTGAGATAACTCACTGAAGGAGCTTCGGAGAAAGGATGATACAGAAATTATTAAATATCCCCAAACCCCTCTAATGAGACCTAATTGAGTCCATTTTAAGCTTTGATTAATTGTATTTTTGCTTCTAATGGCTCCCAGCTCGAACGGGTGTCCGAAGCAACGCTGAAATGATGAATGGTTTGTAGCCCACCACCACCAGGGCAAATTTATGGCTGCCCACATTACTTGGCAAAGGAAGAGGATTTCAGAAGGATTAAAAAAGTTGGGAGGAGGCCGTGGATGGAGGAGAGGCTCTGCTGGGAACGAGGAGTTGAGACATCAAGGTCCTCATTGTCCGAAACTGAGACAGAAACCCTCCGAGCACTCCTCTTATCTCATCTTCACGAGCACAGAGATCTTCTTCCTTTTCATCCCTCGTGCTGTTTTTTCCTGAATAAATTTGCTTTCCTATCTCCAGAAAAGACTGGATCCCAAACACAAACCAAAACATCTCCGTGTGAGCAAAGAAAAGCCAGATTTTTTCGCCGTAGGAGTTTAAGCGGGACACAAACGGCCTCTTTCCGAGCTGCAAATCTCTCAGCACAGAGTGCAGCTCTCCTGACAGCCAGCCTGCAGTGCAGCTCCCATCTCCCTCAGCATTTATGACACAATTTGTTGCTTTGGGTTGAAAGAAAGGGAAAATAAAGCTCCACAGCAAATTAAGTGTGGGCTCCTCATCCCAAAAGTGTGAGCTGTGCCCGGTGGAGAAGGAAATGGCAGGGAGGAGGCAGAAGCGTGGGACATGTGGAAATAAATCCCATTTTTCACTGCTCTCCATTAAACCGGGAGCAGTGCTAGCCACTCTATCACCTTAAAGAGGGATATTTAATTTATTAATCACCCTGCCTTGTCCAGGAACCTGAAACGGTGCCACAGAGATAATGAGGAAAAGACTGCAAGCAACAGAAAAAAGCCTATAATCAAGCCTTTGTGGCCATTTATTTGGGCAGCAACGAGGACTCCACTCCATCATTATTCCCCACACCTTGTTCACTTTTCGGGAACATTGGCACGAGTGAGAGGAACATGTTGTGAAACTGAGCAAATACTTACACAGGAATATTCCCGCCCCGTGTGTATTTACAGAAATATTCATTTGAGAGGGATTTAATGGCTGCTTTGACAGGCTATGTGCTGAAACGAGCTGAAATAATACCCTGCGACTCGGGAACTGCCTGCCCAGGGTAAATTTGGAGCTCACTTCTTTGGTTCAAGTGAAGCTGAGAGATGCAGGGAGAGCCACGCCAGGGGGGTGAAGGTGCAGGGGATTTGTGCTTCCAGGGAAATTTGTGCTGCCAGAACCTCTCCATGCTCAGCCTGGGTACCCATCCTGTGTGCTCGAGGCAAGGCCTGGCCCCAGCGCATGCAGGGCACACACGCAGCACGCAGGGTGGATGTGTGTGAAATGTTTCAATTACCTCTAAAATAATGTTTAACATGTTCCAGACATAGTGCATTAAGCAAAGACCCGAGCAGCATTTGAAGCGTATTCTGTTTTTCATTTTAATAGATTGTAAATGTATTAAACACATGTTAAGAATATATTTCATACACTGCATTTGTAAAATATTATCAAATTTATATAGGCGGAAACCACAGAGCCACCACAGGATCGGCTCGAGAGCAGGCCCATTTGGGGAGTTAACCTTTTAGCACCACTGCATCAGCAGAGAAGGGAGGATTTGATTTGATTTCGCTCAATTTTTGGTTCATTTTAAGCCCTTAACCCCTTTAGCTCTCAACTTGGGGCTCTGGATAACATTTATACCCCAACAATCTGCCCTGGAGCTCCCTGGTTTAGTGCAGAGAGAGGTGCTCAATATCAGAGCTGAAAAACTGCCCCGTAGCCATAGGATTAAATATCTGCTCCTCATTTAATACCCCCTCAAATCGTTTGGTGGCATTAAATATCCCTATTAAAAGGCAATGTCTGCAGGTATTTCAAAGCTGGAAACCGAGAGCTCGGGATTCCACTCGGCTTCTTCCCCTCTGTCCTGCAAACTGAGCAAACTGCAGTTGGGTTTTGGGGTTTGGCCAAGCCAGGGAGAATGGTTTGGGTTTGAAGATGTTTTCAGAGCCCAGACACCCTCAGGTTTCTTTGAAAGCAGAACCCAGAGCTAGGTCTGTTCCTTTGGAAAAGAATCCCATCTCCTGGCTGAGCTCAGCCAAAATCCTGGAAATCGGCACTTAACACGAAGCAGAGGATGGGGTCTGGGAGAGCTCGGCCTAAAAGTGCAGGATTTAATCCCAGAAAGCACCACTGGTCCTTGAAGGCTGTAGGAATCCAACACATTTCCATTTTTATACATGAATAATTTCAGTTATTTTTGATTCCTCTCCTTTAACGTGGATCAAAACAGCAAAGCCAGCCCAGACCCAGAGTGAGAACTGAGATTTCCAAGTTGTATTGGACAGATATCCCAAAGCTTTTGGGGCCCAGAGCAGACCTTGTCACTCGAATCTCTGGTTCTGCCTCTCTGCTGCTCAGTTTAGGAGCACAGACGGCACCTGGGGACAGGAAGCTGCCCCTTCCCAAACTGCAGTGAGGTTGGTTTTAGCTTAGACAGACTCTAGAAAGAGCCACTGATGGGTGATAAAGAGGAAAGTGATTCTTCATAGCACAGCAGAATTTATCATCAGTGCTCTGATAAACCAGCCCAGGAATTCAGCCCAAATCCAGCTTCCCAAACATCCTGGAATATTGGCCATATAATGATGTTTATTTTTGATGTGTGGGTCCTTTTACTTCAACTTTTCCTAGAACCTCCATTAGTTTATAATAAAATTTAATCATGCAAATTTATTTTCAGCTAGAAACTGGTTCTTAGTAACAAATGCTTTTCTTAATGAAGCATTAAAATCCAAATGGAACAGACGAATCAGGGAGAATTTTTTCTTACCTCAGTGTCCATCCCAGTCCAGGACAGCACCCATTGGCTTCACAGGACTCTAATCTGATTCTCCTCATCCTGAAGTTTTCAGAGAGATTTTAGAAGGGTTGGTGCAGGAACTTTCATCGGGATATGGCCACCAGAATATCCCATCTAGCCCCTGGAAAATGAATTGCAGAGGGGGTGCACAGGTGGAAAAGAAGATTCCTCAGGCCGGGATGAGGCCTTGGATTCTTGCAGGCTGCCACTGTAACCACAGCCTGTATTGACACTCCAGAGCTTATTGCCAGTGACCTGTGGGGATTGGGTTTCCTGAAGCTCAGGAGATCCATTTCAGCTCCGAGTAGGAAAGATCAGACACGTTCTGAAGCTCCCCAGAAGAGTTATGACAGATGTGTCACAGTAACTTAACTACACCCTGAAAAAATATTAACTCTGAAGTGTGTTGGTTTTTATAGGCTTATTTCACACCATTATCCACTTAACTCCCCAATAATGTCCCAGCTCTGGCCAACGAGCGGCAGGAGACATTTGCTGTGCTTTGACTTCCCAATTATTTTGTGTGGATGGGTGAGATGAAATAACAGCCAGACATCCTGGAAAAAAAAAAAATAAAACCACTCAAATATTCACCAGCGCTGCGAAAGAATTCCCTTTCTCTCACTTTTAATAATGCAGGATTTGCTTTATCACATGGGATGGATTTGTGCTGGAGGAGTTCTCAGATGGGGGAAATGTCAAGCTGGAAAGGAGTAAATTCCCCACTTTGTCACATAAAATGTGGGATTGGGGTGTTGTAAAGCATTGGCAGGGGGAAAATCTCGGTGAGCAAGGGAGCCAAATGTCAGCCTGGAGCTGCCACCCTGCATTGCCCTGATTTGGGTTGGTCCTTCCCAGCAGCTACTGTGTGACCTGGTGCAGAAACAGCTTCTGGAAGTGATTTTTCCCATCTGATAGCACTTTCCTTGTTCCTTTTCCAGTAAATGTGCAGAACAGCTCAGAGGGAGAGAGATCCCAGGCTGCCTTCTCAACACGAAAATCAGCTGCTGGTGTGGCTTCCATGAAATCACATCAGGACCTCTGGAGGACAGAGAGGATTTTAAAGCCCTGCCATGTATCCCTTACTTGACAACATTGAATATGTAAAGGTTTTGGAGACACATAGGCGTGAGGGAGTGAAATCCTAAGGAGAGCAGGACAGGCACTTGACTAGAGCCAGATATGCCATAACAGAACATAATATTTATTTAGCTGATCACACATAACCTTATTTTTGAAAGAAAAGCGCATTTAAGTTCATCTTGCTGGGTTTTTTTCCATTGGATACCTCTGAATTCCATAGGTGATTTTCAAAAATGCTGGTTTTAATCTGACCTTTGATGACTAAAAGCAAAAGCTGAGAGGATTTTTCTCTCTACTCTGAATGGAGATGCATTTGGTGGCAAAAGGAACATTGTCTGAGGGGGTTTTTCACCCTTTTTTAGATAACTGCCAGCAGGTTCACACTGCCACATAATTTTAGGAGACCTTACACATGGTTTTGAGGGAGTTACACCAGAAATGAGTTCACCTGAGAGTCTTTCTGTCCAGCTGTGGAAGAGGTGATAAAACACAAGGTTTGAGCACAAAACATGCAAGGATGGGGCTGAACTGGAGTTTCCCAGCTCTGGTGGGAGCCACACTGGGTCCTGCTGGGTGAGATTTGCTGAGGCACCACTTTGTCCTTTCGTGCTGTGACGAGATAAACCCGAATTGGGAACGAATCCACGTCTGCCTCCTGCAAATCCCGCTCAGCTCCGTGAATCCAGAGCGAATTCTAGGCAAGAGGCCACTGGGAAGGTGTCCAGTTCTCTGTACCCCATGCCCAGCTCTGTCAGCCTGGCTGCAGAATAATTTATTTCCTGCAGTTTCTCTGGCCAAGGAAAACACCTCAGGGCAGCTCTGCAGTGAGGGGCCTCTGCTGCAAATTGTGCACCCCAGGGGCTGCCCCACATCGTGGGACCTGCAGGGAACTCCCCACCAGGGCACTGGGGCAAAGGACTGGGCTTTACTGGTCCTCGTGCCTCCAGAAATCAATTTCTGACCAGTGGGGTGTGTTACCTTCCTCCCCACTCCGTAAAAACCCGTGGTTAATTGATTTTGGTCTTTTTTTTTTATTTACAACTCCAAGCAAGGTAAAATTTGTCTCGAGAAAGCTGAAGAAAGGAGCCTTCAAAATGAAATATCAAGGTGTTGGTTTATGTCTCGGAATGGATCTGGGCTGGGGGAGGGGGAAATGGGGAACTTCATTTCCTTGTGTTTTCCCTGGAACATATTTTTAAAGGGATATTGGAATAAGTTTCCATTGAAAACAACCCCCCAACAAACTCCATTCCTTATTCCCAGACCCCCAGAAATCGTTTCCCTGGAAGGAGCTGAATGTCATGTTTTATTTTAGTTCATGGAATCAGAGAATTGTGGAATATCCTGACTGGGAAGGGACCCACAAGGATCATCCAGTCCAACCCGTGGCCCCACACAGACACCCCAAAATCCCACCCTGGGCATCCCTGGGAGCGGTGTCCAAATGCTCTTGGAGCTCTGGGAGCCTCGAGGCCGTGCCCATTCCCTGGGGAGCCTGGGCAGTGCCCAGCACCCTCTGGATGAGGAATCTTTTCCAGAAATCCAACAAAACCTCCCTCACAGTGAAAAATTATCACCAGAACCTCACTTGGGGCAAAACCAGAACAACCCAGAGGTCCGTGAGTGTTGCCCCTGAGTTCAGTGGGAGCAGGATCTGCCCTTCCAGTTCCTCCTTTCATCTCCCTCCCTTTATTCCTGCATTCCCAGGGGGTCTGGAGCTAAGAGCTGTCCTTTATTTTCCTGGGATATCAATGTGGTGATGCCTGTGTGTCCTGCAGGGTGGCTGGGGAGGGGCTGGGCTCTGCTCTGGCCGTGGCTGTGACAGGAATTGTCTTTATTTGCTGGTTCACAGGGAGCTCTGAGGGATGGGATCCGAACATGAAGGATTTCTTTCTGAATTTTAACTTCCTTCCCAGCTTCCACGCAATTTTAAAGCCAAATAATTCAGAGGAGCCAAAAGTTTCATCTCCCACCTTCCTCTGAGACTGTCACACAAAGCCAGGCTGATTTTTACATCTTTTACAAGCCCTACCACCCCGAAGGTGGAAGATTTTCTTTACAGAATCCACCAGAAACCTGTTTCAAGGTTTCCCAGCTATTTTTTTATCATCCCCTGGTGCTGTTATCAGCAGGGCCTGATCCAGCAGATATTCTTCTGTCTGAGCACAGTAAACCAGAGCTCCAGCTGCTGCCAGTCAGGATGGATTGGGCTCAAATCCCAACATCTGGCACATTCCCGTTCCTCACAAGGATGTCCAGCACAGGAGCTGCTCCCCTGAAGAAAGTTCCTCATGGCTGTGTTTGCAGGAGCTCATTCCTAATGATCTAAGACACCATATTATTAAAAAATAGTGCAAATTATGCTTTCACTTACAGCAGTGCCAATGTGATATAACTCCTCTGACAGCCCTTTGTATTTACTTTGGCTTCCCCCGAGCCCAAGTCCAGTGGAATAACTGGAGTTTCTCGAGATTTACAGTGGCATAACAGAAATTGGGGCTCTGGGTGTGGAGAAGCCTTGGCTGTCTGAAGCCATAATAATTCCCAAAAACTGCTGTGCTCCCCCTGTCAGGGGCTGCTGGAGGAAGGTTTTATACAGAGGGATTTGAGGGTGGATGTTCTGACTGGGAATGAAAACGTTGTTTTCTGGTGCAGACATTAAAGTTATGAGATCTTTCAGCCTTTGGCTGCATTCCAGGTGTTAAATTCCTCTGTCCCTGTGGATGGAGAAGCCAGAGGGTCTTTCTTGATACAGTGAATTTGATTTTGATTTTTTGCTGTGCGTGGAGAGGACTTGAGCTCTGTGTTTCGCTGTCCTCAAGCAGTTTGGGGTCACATTCCCTTTGTCAGCCCTCTGATCCATCCTACTCCTTTCTTTCCAATCTTGGAGGCAGGAAGGTGTCCCAGGAGGAATGCTGAAGCTCTGTGGGCTCCAGGTCATGCCACAGGGTGGGGGTATGGATCTGTCCAGCAGGGAAAATCCCTCCCTGAGAGGCTCCATCCCCGTGTCCTGTGGGGAACCAGCGGCGTGTCCAGCCCGGCAGCCTCAGAAACCACAGCCCAGGGAGCCACCAAAGAGCTCTTTTAGGAAAAACTGGGAGGGGCTGGGCTTTGAAATGCTGCTCAGCAGTTTCCTACCTGAGGGAATGTGTGGAAGACTTGGCTCAGCTCCCACAAGGACTCGGCCCTGTTATCAAGGTTTGGTTTCAGTCAACTTGCAAGAAAACAACATTTAAATTCTGTGCCTTTTGCAGTGGGGTCTGCTCAGCTCCAGCCCCAAGCAGCTCCACAGGAAGGCTGAGGAGGGAAGATTTGTTCATTATCCTCCTCAGTTCCTCTTCCCAGCAACATCTGGGTGTGTATCCAATTGAATCTTCCAGAATCCCATCTGCCTGTGGCAGGATAAGCACAAGGGACACAAACCTACCTGTGCTGCTGGAATTGCAACTCCCAAGGAGAATTTGGGAGTGAAATCCCTGCTGCATCCCAAAGTGCACCTTTGGGACTGAAATCTTCTGGAATCACAGGGGAAAGAGAGATTCCTCCTGCTCCTACAGTGCTTCAGGACTTCCCTGATGCTCGGGCAGACACAACCCAGGGAAAGAAATTGGCTGGAATTGGGGCTGGGAAGAAAGGCAGGGTTTGTGCGGAGGTGTGGGGAGGTGGAAGGAGGTAGAAAGGAGAGCCTACCTACATTTTTACCAGCTCCTTTACGAGTGTGATACAGGTATTTTCCTATCATAAACCAGCAACGTTCCCAAGCAGCAAGTGCTGTTCTTGGCATCTCCTTTGATTCCAATTTGCTTTTCTTGCAGCTGTGGGCAGGAGTCGTGAAAAGGGCCCTGCCTTACAGGTAAGGAAGGGAAGGTTTTTGTACAAATAAATGTCACTCCTAAATTATCTGCTTTTGGAGTCCTCCACCTTGTTCTGGCCCATCCACGCCTCTCTCCCACCTCCCAGCTGGCAGCTGCCATGAAACACAGCAAGGGGATGAAATGGGGACTTGTTCCACTGAATCTGCACTCACCTCCTGCCAAGGTGGGGGACAAATGAGTGCTAAAAAATATCAGTGGGTGAGACTGATTAAGGAGTTTCCTTCCAAAGGAAGAAAGTGAAAAGCAGAGCTTTAATTTTTAAGAAATTAGCATTAATTTCTTAGTAGGTGGCTGAAGATTTCCCGTTTTCCCATCTTTTTCAGAGCACAAGCTCTCACCTTATTTCAGAAATTTTCTTAGAGAGAATGGATCAGAATCCATGGAATATAAAAATGCTTTGGAGTTGGAAGTTAGGGAATAAGAATCTCCTGTATTCTGCTGTTTGCCTCCAACTGACCTCAGTAATCTCACGTCACGTTGCTGTGCCTGTGGGTTTCTGTAAAAATCGGGATCGTCCTGATCCCTTCCAAAAACCCTGCAGGAAAACATCTGTAAAGGAAATCCAGCTGTGTCTGTACAGAGCACCACAACGGCCTGGGTGAGATACCTGGGTGAGCTCTGTGCTCCTCCCGTGTGTCCTGAGTTTTGTTCTTTGAGTCTTTTACATTAATTATTTCTGTTATTCCTTTATTCCCTCTTGTCAGCCAGACCATTCGTGACGAGGTTTTTAATACTCCTACCAAGTTCAGGATGTGGAGCTCTGTTACCAGTTTAGATTTGCAAACTTATCCTTAATTAGAGATTAATTCTGAATTGGTTCTTTCTGTTAGAAATTGAGTTAGACCAGGTTTTACTGAATTTCTAAATGGATGGTAATGCTTAGAACTGAGTGCAAGACATCCCTTATTAAAATGATGTGGATATTTTCATACAATAGAAATGACAGCAATGAACAAAATGACTGAGATAAGGAACAGAAATTACTCAAAAGTCACTCTCAGACTCAGATCAAGAAGCTGAGAAGGAAATGGCCTTTCATTAAGAGAGTTTCAGGGGGGAAAAAGGATTATTTAGTGAAACTTGAGCTTTGAGGATGTTCAGGTAACTGCTGAGGAACAAAGTTTTGTGGCTCTCAATAATTTATGGGAATTATATTACCTGGGCAAAAATATTCTTCTTTAGCCCCTCTTGGAACCTTCCACTGCTCTGCTCTCCTCTGCCTTTGGACAAAACATGGAAGGGCTGTCCCTGGCTCAGATGGTCCTGAAGTTTTGGGAAAATTCTGTATCAGAGCTCAACAACGCTCCACAATTCAGCTTTTCTACCACAGCCTCAACACCACTTCACAAATTAAAGTCACATTGTGAAAGAAGGGCTCAAATCTCACATTTCAGAACGCGAGGAAAGGGCCTCTGGCTGCAAGTCAAAGGTTGAGGGACATCCCAGCTCCCTCTCCTCAGGAGGAACTTTGGTTCTCCAGGGACATTTTTTCAGGTGTGCCTTTTTTTCTGCAGGAAATCTGTGCTCTGGAATCCCTGCTCTGCACATCTCCCTGTTAATCCTGGAGATAACCCTGACCACACATGGTTCCTTCAGCCCCACCACCCAAAGGTGAGGTTTTCTCTAGGAAATTTCTCTGTCTGCTGAACCCAATGTGATTTTTTACCAATATTCCTGAAAGCCCTCCTCAGGCTGATGGTAACAGTAAACTTCCCACCTTGCAGTTCCAGGAATAGAGCTGCTGAGGTTTTCCTGTACCAGCTCCAGAGGGCCAAGACAAACCCCAGTGTTGGTGGCTCCTCCAAAATACCTCAGGAAGAATGGGATGTTTCCATCCACCACTGTATATTGACTCTTGCCGTGCTGCTGACCTTAAATCATTTGATGACATCACATTGTTCCTTTGAATCCATGTACAAATAAGCTGCATTTCCATTAGGGAACATAAAATGCTCCATTTTGCCTCACTCTGCAAACTGTTTATGGGTTACTCGCAGCTTGCAGGGTTTTTACAAGAGAACATCCACTGTTCATTTCCTGGCTCGGCTCCAACTGGACATGTTAACTTTGCCTAATTTCCAAGACATTTCGTGGGGAAGGCTCCATAATAGAAGGCATGTTTTTCCACCAGGGAACTCAGACCACTTTCTTTTTTTTTTTTTTNAGACAAATTAAAGCTCCTTTTTATGAGCTTCTTCTAAAGGGGTAGAACAGTAGCTGGCCTTGTTAGATATTAGTGCTGCTGTTGGGAAGGGCGATCGTGTAACTGCAGGGCCTCAGGATTTTACACTTTCTGGAGTTCATTAACCAGAGGCTTCTGTATTTGAACCTGCAAGGTTTGAGCTGGACGGGGCCCAGGCAGCGAAATCAATCCAGTCCCGCAGCACAGAACTAATTGTCATCATATCCAAATGTGCAAATATACAAGAAGTCTACAGCAGCAGAGGCAGGGGAAAATTGAGGGCTTGCAGCTTTTTTTTTTTCGGGTATTATATTGCTGAAAAGTTTTTTACACGCTTCCTCGCTGCCATAAAATCCAACATTGGAAATATGTTTCCTATATGAAAAGATCTGTCCCCAATTGAAGGGTTTTATATCCCCTACATCCATCTAATCAAATGCTTTCCGCTGAAGTCATATATTTGACCACATATTGGGCCGGGGAGGAGTTGGAGGAGATTTCTCTTCTTGTCAAAGCTTGTAATGTCACCAGATAATTCAGGAGGAGAGGGACCTTTTTTTTCAGCACCTTTTTCCAGCTGCGGCACGTGAGGAGGAGGAGGCACCGTGAGGCAGCTCCTCCTCACTGCCCTGCAGAAATGAGACTCGAAATTTTAATAATAAACAATTTCTGATTAATTTAGCAAGGAATATGGTTGTGTCCAGAAGGGACAGCTGAGTTCTTGGGCTCCACCTCCCTGGCTCTGTGTCCCAAATGTGATTTTTTGGAAGGATGTTGTGCCCTGGAGCTCTGTGAGCCCTCCTGTCCCCAGGCTGTCCTCAGAGCCAGGTCAGTGCTGCTTTACAGAGCTCCACTTTGTCAGGAGTTTTTAACTTTACCTGACATCTTCTGTAGCCTTTGCAATGACAATGAGAGAGGAATCTCCTCCCAGTGACAATATTATTACACATTGACATTATTATTACAATTATCAGGTTGGCAGAGGAAAACCCTCATCCTCTAATTGATGCCCTAATTTAAATGTCTGCAGAAAAGCTGAGTTTAGCCAAAATGAAACCCAAATTCAGCTTGAGTTTATTAATAGAAATGAAACCATGAGGTTCTCTCCCATTGTGGCTTTATTGGCAGTTTAATTCTTGGAGCAGGAATGAGGGGTCCGGGTCTGATCCGAACAGATCCTTTCTAAATAAACAGGACTATATTTAATTCACACACATTTTGCAAACTCCAAGGATGCTTCCAGAGAAGGGCTGCTTTTTTTCTCGAAGGTGTTGCCATATGGTTTTAATTTCTCAGAAATATATAGACCAGCTTGTTCCCTGAGCAAACTGTGCCAAGTACGGCTTGTCAAGATAGCTGAAAATGTAATTTAACATCGACTCTTTTCCTAGAGTGACTCCTGACTTGCACAGCAGCAATGTTTCCACTTGGAAAAGTCAAATGACCAGTGAAAGGATGAAATCTAAAATATTTGTTATTTACTGGACATGGAAAAGAAAATATTTTTCATTTCTTATGCTCTAGGCACTCATGTGATATCTACAAATGCTGACAGCCTTTTTAAAAATGGTAAATAGCATTTGCTGCTGCAGTTAGGAACTGAGCAGAGTTACATAAATAAACCAAGGGCACAAAATCTTCTCTGGGCAGATAAAAGCTCAAAGCCCCAGCTGCCCACACGGGCCCTGCAGAGCCGTGGCTGTGCTGCCTCAGTGAAATGAAGCAAATACATCATTTCGGGTTTCCACTCCATGATTTCATGGCCACTGCCTTTCCTATCCTTCTCTCTATCTCTGTCCTGCGTGTTTATTTTTTTTTGACTCAAATATGAGTGTAGTGGGTAATTAAAAGTGAATCTTACATGAGGGACCCACCGCTCGAGCCAAACATTTGCCGGGTAACTATAAACTCCCAAGTCCATCCCTGCTTTGCCGTCACTGCGGTTGGTCCATTTTCACACTATTATTATTTTGTCTCAGAATTCCTGTGTTTATAAAATAGGGACAGGAACACAGACTAAATATAAATCCCATCGGCTTTGCACCAGAGCAGCTAAAAAAAGAAGCCTGGATATTCAGAATATTCCCAAACCTCCTGTAAGGTGCCCAAAGGTTGCTCAGACTGAAAGTTAAAATCGTTTTTGGAAGGCACTGAGGAGAATGAAAGATGTTCTAAGGGCGATAAAATGATTTATGGATTTCTCTGGTGATTTATCCCTGTGGGATTCTTTCAAGCGGTGTCACCCTCAGGGCTGGATGGAGGGAATTCTCTCCAGCATGGACCAGTCCATCCAAAGGTGCTCCTGATTTCTGCTAAGCTTTATGGACTGGACCTGGATACATCCACCAGTCTACTGTGAAATAGGAGGGTTCGAGCCTGGTTTTGTTTCTATATATCCCATAAAAAGAAATACAGCACGAGAAAGCCCATCCAGAGACATCAACTTCTCGGAATATCAAACCCAAAAATCCAGCAAAATATGGTTCTCTCTAAAAGGAAAAGAGGAAAGAAGGAAAACCTTAAAAGGATGATAATAATTATAGGCACAACAGTGAAAGCTTCATGATTTAAAGGTAATAGTTTGTGATATTCGAAAGAACGCAGCAAGGCAAATTTAAAGGAAAAATTGGAAATCTCACACTGCAAATTGTCCCCCATGCAGAGGAAATAAAACCATCCCCGGACTTTTTCCCCCCTGACATATTGGTGCAGCTTGAGTTGTGTGGATTAAATTAATGCAAAGTCCAGCACCAGAACAGTCAGGAGAAAACTCTGTCAGATTTATCCATCTGAGGGTCTGGCAGCTCTGAGATCTTTGATGGCTCTTCCCATCAGAGTAAAACTCATGTTTTGTGAAAAAAAAATTAATAAACTTTCTAAAAAACAGCCGGAGGGAAAAAAGTGACACTGAAAAAACCGTTTTCAATGGTGAAAGAATCCAGAATGCAGGAAAAGTTTTCTCAAGTCATATTAAAGATAAATAGCAAAATTTTTAATGTTCTTTGCTTTTAAATATTTCATTCATAAATGGGTACATACAAAACAAAAATTAAAACACAGTTTCTGCTATAATTCTCCAAATTCCACATCTTGCAACCTCTCTGAATAGCAGAGGGTAACTTTTATTTGCTGTAATAATGGTATTTGCAAAGATTTTTTTTGCTGGTAAAAGATATTTTCCAAAAGGCACTGCCCTGCAAGAATTCAGGGCTGAAAAGGACAAGGAAAAGGAAAAGGAAGGGGGGAAAAGGAAAAGGAATGAGGAAAAGTGTGTGAGGCTGTGGGTGGGAGCACCCATACAGGGAGAGTGCCATTGCAGGGCTGTTTGGGATGGTTTCCTTTCCCAGTTTTTCCCACTTGTCCCAATGCTCCTGGGATCCGTGAGGAATCCTGCTCGGGATAAACCCTCCCAGCTCCATGGAGCTGTCACATCCAAGCCTGAAAAATATGGGACATGCAAAATTGTCTTCCAGGATTGATTCCCACAACTGTGAGAGAGAACAGGGTTAAACCTGCCAGGCCAGGCTGGAACATGTGGGCCACTCACTCTCCCCCTTTTTTGGGTTTGTTTGTTGGGTTCTTGGGAAGAAAGGGCAAGCTGGGTTGAATGCAGATAAATAAATAAATCTGAAGAGATATTTTCACCGCCCTGCTGTTGACTTTGAGCCCTGCTGTTTAAAGCAGGATGTCAACAGGCCGAGTGTCCTGTCTGCTCCTGCAAAACCACCCGGCTATTCCGGGCCTGTGGGCACCATTTGGGTACAATAGACTTCCCTTCGGGAGCCTGGCTTCCTCCCAGCTTTACATATTCATGTATGGACAAGACTTTTTGTACTTTCAGCGCTGTCAACTCAGCCCCCATGAGGTTGTCCCAGCCCAGGAGCCTGAGGCAAACTGGGGAGAGGATTTCTGTGGCCAGGATGAGGGCACGGCCTCAGGAGAGCAGATTTCACTGAATCAGGGAATGGTTTGGGATGGGAGGGACCTTAAAACTCATGCAATTCCCCCCCCCACCGTGGGCAGGGACAACTTTTACTATCCCAGGTTGCTCCAAGCCCTGTCCAGCCTGGCCTTGGACATTTCAAGGGATGCAGCAGCCACAGCTTCTCTTTGCCCCTGGCTTTGCTCCCTGTCTCAGGAGGTATCTGTGGCACAGGGTGCTGGAAAGGAATAAAATCTGGCAAAGGATGGGAAAAACTTTCATGTAATTCTTGAGTCATGCCTTGGGGTAAACATGCAATTAATCAGCACCAAGTGTTCATCATCCCTGTGAGTCCACACAGTCCCATGGACATTGTCTGTGGGGTTCTGAGGGTAGGGAAAGGCAGCTGAAGAAAATCAGCACTCATTGCTGCTGCCACTCCATCTGTGCCTTCCCTAGGAGCTGGGGGAACTTGGGAATGCCAGGAGAGCAGGGAACTGTTTTTCCAAACACTCTCTATTGGATTCAAATTACCATCACATCTGTGCTGTGATCTAACACTGGTTGCAGCTCCTACTCTGGGTGCTAAGGGGGTTTTGTACCCTGGCCTGAAGATTTTCTGCCTCTAACGGAGGTACTTCAGAGGGCAGGGTTAGGAGGGATATTGGGAAGGAATTCTTCCCTGTGAGGGTGGTGACGCCCTGGCACTGGGTGCCCAGAGAAGCTGTGGCTGCCCCTGGATCCCTGGAAGTGTCCAAGGCCAGGTTGGACGGGGCTTGGAACAACCTGGGATAGCGGAAGGTGTGGGTGTAATGGGATGAGCTTTAGGGTCCCTCCCAACACAAACCATTCTGTGGCTGTGCTGAGGAATATTCTCCACCATTCCATTACAATTTGGAGGCCAATGGGAGGAAATCAGGAATTTTGCAGTCCATATAACCATCCACAACTTGCACTTCATCCTCAACTCCATTTTCCCGTTCTCTCCCTCCGCCGAGGCCACTATGACCAAACCCCCACCCTCCTCCCTTCCCAGCCTCGTTGGAAAGCAAAACCACGGGAGCAAAGCGAGACAACACTGCTGGCATCTGCCTGGAGCCTCCCATGGTGCTGCAACCGGAGCACAGCCACAGAACATAGGGAGCTTTCTCCAAAGCCCCGGCAGCGGAAATCGCCGCCGCTCTTAATTCGAACCAGAACGAGATGGGCCTGGGGTGTGCACAAAGGCGGCCTTTGCTCGTTCCCAGGGTGCTGACAGGATGGGCCAGAGTCCATCCTGTGCAGCTGATGGGAGCAGCAGCACATCCTTAAATCTCAACACATGGGCACCACTCCGGAGACCTCGGCAGAAACTTAGAAGGGAGGTTGCTGCCAGTGACACTGGGGAGGCCCCGGGGGATGCTGCAGCTGGCTGGGTAAAGGGCTACTAAAAAAGGGGTTTGGAATGGACTTGGGGATCTCTAGAAAGCTCATTCATCAATGTAAACACAGTTTAGCTGGTTAATAAATCTGTTTTCTTTCCTCCTTTTCATCAGGTGTTGCTGTTGGGGCCACTGGGTTTCGTAGTGTGATCGGCTGCTGTTCGTGAGCATTGGTCAGATAAAGATGAGGGAAGGGGGATTTTTTATTATTTCTATTAAATAGTTGGGTCTATGTGTGCTTAGAATTCCTCTTTTTATTCCATCTCTTCTAGGGATGGGTGCACTGCTATGGAAAAAGCAGAATCGGCCAAACCAAACCTCAGCCCAAACACTGACATCAACCCAAACATTTCTGAAGGTCAGGGCGAGTTTGGATAAGTAACCCATGTACCCAGTTGTAAGTAGGGCTGGTTAGGAAATGGATTTTCCACCTTCTGAAAAATTTGGAGATTGGATCTCTGTTTCTGAGCAGCTGACATTTTGATGCTCTTTTCCCCAAACCGAGACAAATTCATTTAAGTGGCAATTTTAATAGCACCGGATCACCTCATTTGTTATTCAGTTTCTTTTTGGGAAATTGTAATCCAGAGAAATAAAAATACCCACAAAATGCAGGCAAAGGAGTGGTTGGCTTTGTAAATCCACCTCCTCCAAGCTGGCTGAGCCATCTTTAAAAATCACTTCACATGATTTTTAAAGAATATAAACTCTATTTCTTGGTATTTCTGCCCCAGGTTGGGGCAGGGATGAACTTGCAGCCCCTCCGTCCTGATTTTACCTGGAATAAGCTTGATTGGAAGATTAGTTTCATTTACATGATGTGTTTGTTGTGAAAACTAAAGGCATTTGGGCAAAAAGTGATTCTACTGGGCAAAATTATTATGATTTTGGGTGTTTTTATGGCTGTAGTGGTTGTCATCCTAAAGCACAGGGCATGCTAAGGAAGGTTGGCTTTGGGCAACAGGGAATTGCAGAAAATTTGGGAAGGAAAATATTGGGATTTTTAATATGATTGAAATGATAACATCAAATAATGTTCTTCAGCAGGTCTCTCTTCACTCACAAGTTGAATATGGGACCAAAATAATCAAATTCAGGCACTTCCATGTCTTTTTCCAAAGTGTTATTATTTTATTTTTAATGAGCACTTAATTAGAGACTGAACAAAAATAAAAAAGGCAAACAACTCAATCCTGAGCAACTCAATACTGAGCTTTGTGTCTAAAGGGAACTCCATGAAATGGGAATCAGGTTAAATAGTTCAATTATTGTCCATTGTTTACACGCTGGAGGAGCGCAACTGTTTGGAATTGTTGAAGTAGTTAGGAAGGTGATCGGAACATTTGCCAGCAAATGACATAAATCCAGAATTCATTATAACGGCTTAAAAGGTTAAAAAGAGAGGGGATCATTGGTCCCATGGTTTATTGTGAACTGTCAGGATAATGGAATTTTAATCAGCCCGTTTATTTTAGGAAGGATTAATTGCATGGCGCGATGCAGAAAATACAGGGAGCAACACTGGAATCGGAGCCGAGCGTGTAATTTTATTAAAGCAGATCAGTTGTAGCATCTTAATTTCCTTGGACATGTTTATGGGGAGTCATTTGTTTGGTCAAGAGTCTTTCCTGGCTGTTCGAGTTGCTGAAAATGAATGTGGTTGCTGAGCCCAAGGCCTGGGAATCCAACCCCATCCCAGCTGGAAATGGGATTCAGGGGGTGCAGATGGAAAAGTACATCAGAGAGCTCCTCAGGGCTGGGATATTGGCTTGGGTGAAGATTATCTGGAGGCTTTCACTGGAAGAAAGGGGCAGAAGGGAGGTTCAGGTTGGACATCAGGAGGAATTTCTTCATGGAAAGGGTGGATCTGGAAGGATCTAGAGGATTTTGCTGCCCTGCCCTCTGTCTTTGCTCTCCTCCTGCACCCATGCTTCCTCATGGACAGCTGGGCTCTGCCAGGACAAGGCACTGGGAAGGTGGATGTTGTCCTGATCCAGCCTGGGAATCTCTCTCATCTTCATCAGAATTAATTCCAATTAAGTGGAATCATCTTTGCCCTATCAGCAGAACCCTGTTCACAGCAGTCCCCCAGAATTATTGAACCACAATTGAAATCAATGAAATTCAATCGAGAAATCATTCAATTCAACCAGGAAATCACGAAATCATGGCAGACTGAAATGAAAATTCATGAGCTGGTTCTAAAAAGAAAAAAAAACCACTTTATTTTTAAAAATGGGCTTTTCAGCGAGACATCATCCATGGCTTTTGCCAGAGAGCTGCTTGTACAGAGCACGTGACCACAGCTTTTGTCACAAAACCAGAGCAAACAGAGCTGGGGGGATTTGGGGGAGGCTGGTGAACATTTTCTTCTTCTCTCTCTCCTTTAAATAAAATTATTTGTTTAGTTTGAAAGCAAATCCAGGCTGGGCTGGAGGGAGCAGCTGGCACAGCCACGGGGAGACACTGCCCCTTCCAAGAGGAAAAGGGGCTCACATGACAATTTCTGAGTTACTCCAAACAAATAACCATGAAATGGAGTAGGGGAGAGTCCTCCATTGGATTCCTGTAATATTCCATTTATAGTTTCAGGCTTCTCCCAGGCTGGGATAATAAAATGTTGGCTGGCATCTCCAGATAGGAAAGGAAATATTCTCCTGGAGGTAACGCTCCGAGATTATCAAGTGGGTTTTTATTTGATATCAATAATAAATCACTACTGGGCTCATTTGATTGTAGCCAGAATGTAAAATACACCCATTAGTAGGGTTGGAGATTGCTAAACTTGGCCTGCAAACTCCTCTCTCTTACAGCACCATGTCTGTGCTTGTCATGGTTTTTGGAGGCCTTTTAGTCAGTGATGGTAATCAAATTCAACTCAAAATGCTGCTTTAGACCAGAAAACAGCACCATTTTTTCATTCGGAATGGGGCTTTTTTTTACATCTTCAAATTATTGCTCCACCTCAGATGTGTTTTAAGTGAGGAACCTCTCTGCAAACAATTCCTGCAAGGAGGCTGGATCTCAGGAAAATGGTGTTAAACACTTGTTTTGACTGTTCTCATTAGTTTTGACTCATTCGTTTTGGCCCTGTGCAGTGGTGGAAGGAGACACAGAGTTCCTGGGGTGATCATTTTTCCAAGAAAACACTTGAGAGGTGACTGTTTGAAAGCAGAAGTGGCCTGAAGAGCAAGGACAAAGCTGCTGCTTTGGTTAAAACCAAAACACAACGGCCCCATTTTTTTATTTTTGCCAGAACTGCTGCCAGAGGGGGAGAAGTTTTTGATGATGTTCCCTCAAAATCTGCAAGCCAGGCATGTGGAGAGGACAATTTAAAGCAGCAGAAATCTCTGCTTGCTTTTGGACGCTGGTTGGTAGCACTTGGAAATGATGCACGGCCTGCGTGCAACATGAGCAGAATCTCTGCCAGCCAAAAATGGCTGCTCAGCTGGAAAATCCAATGCTGGAGGAAGAGAAGCACCCAGGTGCTCCATAGGGAAGGTCTAGTGGGTGATGGCTGATGGAGCCACCCCGTTCCCGCTCCAGAAATGGGGCATGGGCAGCACTGTCAGCCCAGGGACCCCATGGCAGGAGGGGCTGGGTTTCCCTGCCCTGTGCAGGCCGTGGTTCCCCTGCCATGTAAAGGCTGTGGTTTCCCTGCCGTGTTGGTTTCCCTGCCCTGTGCAGGCCATGGTTTCCCTGCCATGTGCGGGTCCTGGTTTCCCTGCCA
>VWZW01002574.1:173780-196850 GCA_013397115.1 Edolisoma coerulescens
CCCTGCCATGTGCAGGCTTTGCTTTCCCTGCTGTGTTCGTTTCCCCGCCCTGTGCAGGCCATGGTTTCCCTGCCATGTTGGTTTGCTTGCCATGTGCAGGCTGTGCTTTCCCTGCCATGTTGGTTTCCCTGCCATGAGCAGGCTTTGCTTTCCCTGCTGTGTTGGTTTCCCTGCCTTGTTGGTTTCCCTGCCATAAGCAGGCCATGGTTTCACTGCCATGAGCAGGCCGTGGTTCTCCTGCCTGGCCGTGGTTCTCCTGCCTGGCCGTGGTTTCCCTGCCCTGTACAGGCCTTGGTTTCCCTGCCATGTGCAGGCTTTGCTTTCCCTGCTGTGTTGGTTTCCCTGCCATGTTGGTTCCCCTGCCTGGCCGTGCTCCCCACGGTGCCAGGAGGTACCTGCGGAAGCCGAAAAGCCCCGGGCTGGCTCCAGAGCCCCGCGCAGACGAGCGGAGCCAGAGGGCTGCTCCCTGGCCCCAGCACACAGCCCTCCTTTCAGCACCTTCCCCTTACACAAAGACTGACTTATCCCACCTTTCTCCCCCCCTCTCTCTCCCTCTGTCTCTGCTCCCTGTAGCCCCGGCCATGAAAAGCCCTCCACGCGCAGCCCAATAAAAAGTCCTGTGCCACCTCCTCCTCTCCCCCTCCTTTCCCATCCAGAAGAGCGCTGCCAAAAAAGGGGGGAAAAAAGAAAAAAAGGGGAGGATAAAAGGGAGAGTGAAGGCTGGGACTGGGGGGAGTTAAACCTGGAACTCATTTAGCAAAAGGGACTTTAGTTAACAAGAAAGTTACCCATCATGAACTGCCAGTAACACCTCAAGTGATCCTAAATCCATTACCCAGAGACTTAGCCCTGGCTGAGTTTGATTTTATGAACTGTGAGGCTGCTATGTTGAAAGTCTGCAAATTGGACATAAATTGGGCTGCAGAAGGCTGGGGAGCTGGAAGGGTTGGGGGGTTTTTCTCTCCCTGGTGACGTAAGGAGGCTCCGACCGCAGACCCGCACACTCCGGCCACGGGGCTGCCCAGGAGACCCCTGGACAGAGCTGGACAGTCAGGGAAAGCTCCCAAAACCTCAAATCTGGGATTTTTGGCTGTGCTGGGTGAGGAAGGGCAGGTCCCTGCACTTGCTGAGCCTCAGAGCATCCCTTTGTGTACCCTAGGAGCTCCCACTCTCCTCATCCATGAGCTGCCTTCAGCACCTCGCTTGGTTTTGTTTTCATTGGGGTTTAGTCTCCAAAATTCTGTGATGCAGAGTATGCTCCAAGAAAAGAAACCAGATTTGATTAAAGCCGGAGGCAGGGCGGGTGTCTGGATGGGAGGCTGCAGCTTTTGCTGCTCTTTTTGGATTTTAGGCCTGCTTTGGTTGAGACGTTGCTGAAATGCAGCCTCAGTTCATCATCTTTTCTCATGTATAAGCAGAGTGTTGAGTAATTCATGCAACTTTCAAAATAAAGAAGCTTCAAATTGAGTCTCAGGTAATTTTATAACCTCAGATAAGTTATAAAACACCAGAGGATGAGGTGGGGCCCAAGGCGCACCTGAGGCGGGTGAATCCTAAGGGCGGAGAGCAGAGATCAGGAGCTCAGAGGCACAGGCAGCAGAATCGCCTGTGCTATTCCTGAAATTCAGAATTTTGATGGGTTTAGGGTTCATTATTCTGGTTTTGTTATCATTTAGATTTCCTGTTACTCACAGGAGTTGGATTTGCTCTGGTGGGGCTTTGTAAATTAAGGAAAATGAAGGCGTCGTGGCCTTGGAAGCAAAATTTGGATCTGGCTTTCTGAGGCCTGGTCCCAGCTGGAATTCCTGTTGCCATCACATTCCAAAGGGTGTCCTGGCTGCAGCAGGAGGCAAAGGAGGGTTGGTGCTTGCCCTGGTGACTCAGGAAGCCATTGGAAATCAAACATCCTCCTCCACCATTCCCAACATCGCAACGGCTGCTGGGTTCTCCTTCGCCTTCTGCTGGGTCTAGATTGAAAATTAAATAATTAATTCATTTAATTAGTACCCTAATTAAAGATACAGCCACCATCGGCTCCCAGTAACTGGGCAGAAGAAATATTTTTTACACATAAATTTCTACAAAAATTTGATTTTTCAGTTCCATGGCTGAACTGGTTTTTTTGTTATTATCATGTCTTGGATCAAACTGAAGCAAAAACCTTTGGATTCCTTAGACATAGGAAATAGAAACAGGACTTGGAAAGAAAATACTTTCTTTTTCTCTGATTTAGCCTTTATTTTACTACTGATGTTTTCAAATTAAGGCAAATTTTGAAACAAAGTTTTGCAAAATGAAAAATCACAAAGTTTCTCATAAAAACATCATTCTACTAAAGAAGGATTGCTGCAAAACTGCGTTTTTGGGATGAAATAAAACATTCCTCGAGCCCATTTCTGCATTAAAACATCAGCAGAACTCAGCAAAGACAAGAGTTTGCAAAGTGATAGAATCAGAGGGTTTCTGTCTAGTTTGAAAGTACTTTTTATCTTTAAATTAAGCACATTCACAGATTAAATAGGGCGCATTCACAGATTAAATTAAGCACATACACAGATTAAATAAGGCCCATACACATCTTTTCTGTGTGGGGAACACAGGACCACCACATCTCAGCACAAAATCTCTGCAAATTTGATTTGGAAGATCAGTTTATAAAATTCTGCAGGATCCTTTCCCTCCCAGCCCCAATTTTGGCCAGTCCCTGCCCTGACCCAGCACAGCACCTCCTCTGTTATTTGATAAGCAAAGCCAAGCCAGGGCTAATTTTCCCAGCAAGGTGGCAACAATTCCGCGTGTGATATGTGAGGGAGAAGCACAGGCAGCTCATTTGGGTAATTTCTTACCCTTCTGGCTTCTGCAATGTTTCTTTAGGGGGCACTGAATATGAGTGATTGAGTGAGAGGGAGCCCGACAGAATTAGCACACACTGGATCTTTTGACCAAGGGGGAAAAAAAAAACCCCAAAAACAAAACAGTCGAATGTTGGTCCAGGGGCACGTCCCCTTAGGATTTGGGAAAGAAAAACACCGAACCACGTTCGTTTGGTGCACCTCGAGCAGAGCAGCGCCTTCAATTAAAACCCATTTCAACAAAATAAAAAGACACTTAATCTTGGATCCAAAATAACTCGGGAATGGCAGCAGCACCACCCAGCCCAGGGGCATTTCCAAGGCAAATCCAACATGCTGATACCCTCCCGTGAAATGCTTTTCTGAGAAATTGCTGGCAATTCCCTGCTGGAGTTTCCAGCAGTGCCTGTGAACGGCTCCTCTCAGCGGACACCTCCTCAGGGTCACCCCTGGTGCCACCCAGAACTTTCCAGAGTTTGTGCAAAGGCTTGTGTTTGTCCTATAACCTAAACACAGGTTAAATTCCCCTGCTCTTTTCCTGTTTTCCCCTTTTCTTTCCTTGTTTTTTTGGTTTTTTTTTCTTTTTTTAATAATTCTTGTTTGTGAACCAATGTGTTGTGCGGTCTGCATGGAAAAGTCCTCATTTTTCTCCCGTACATCCAAGGAGAAATGACCCCTAATTTTAAGACCAGGATGTCTCAGGAACCTTCACATGCTTTGACTTGACCTGGGAAAATGCAAGCCCTGATTTCCAGCTCATCCCTTCCCTTTGCACCTGCCCTTCTATGAGCTCAGGGAATATTGTGGGAGGTATCCAGTGATGTCTCTCTGCTTCAGGGAGCTGCATTCCCTCTGGATTCTCTGCAGGATCATCCCCATCACACCTGGAGCAGTCCCTGGGGTCTCAGGAGTGGGGAGAGACCTGAGTGCAGCCTCCTTCCGCAGCACTGGACAATGAGCTCTCCGTGCCCTTGCCTTGGAGTGGTCACCTGGCCCTGGTGTCCTGCACCCCAGCAGAGCTGCAGGAACCCCTGAGGAGCCTCTGGGATTGTCAGATTTTAGGGTGAGTCTGACCCAAACACAACTTTTGGGGCTGCAACTCTGGATTTCATCACTGAGCTGCTCAAAACCCTTCCCTGCATCCACACCGTATTTTTTTATTATTCTGTGCAATACAACCTGTGGGCTTTTAGGGCCTGACTTCCAGAAAAGCCGAGCATCCAGGGCTCCTGCTTGTTTTGCAGCCACACAAATCCCCTCTGGATGTGGCAGCAGCTCCAGCTCTACGGATCTCTGGGGCCAGCACGACGCAGCCTCGCTGCTCAAAGCTCTTAACTTTATTTTAAAGAGGTTGAACAGAGCCTGTCTCAGCCCCACAGCCAAGGTCCTCCTCACAGGCAAGCTCGAGCTCCTCACTCACTACCAGGAGGGCATAAAAAAGTATTTAAAGAGAATTTATTCTTGCCGAGCAACAATAGCAATAGTTAATCTCTTATATTAAAACCTTTAATGACTTCGGGGACTTATGAAACCATCAGAGCCTGTTTAATGAGGGCCTGCTCTGGCCTACACTTTTCAAAGCTGAAATCTTTAATAGAGCAGAAAAGAAATTCACGATTTGGAGAGGGGGTGGGACGGTACAGAAATTTATGGAGCTGTTTGGTTTGCAGGACTCCTGTTCCTGCTGGGCAGTGCTCTGATGATGTATTAGGGGAACCTGTCAGCAGGGCCATGGAGCTTCATGATGCATTACAGCAATAAGTCGTTTGTAATACATCATCTGCAGCAGCTGCTGGCCCGTGCCGGAGCCTCGAACCAAAATTAGGCAAGGATTTCAACGTGCACCAAAGCTGTTTTCTTCCTTTCTGCCTTTCCCTCCCTGTCTCCAGGTCCTTCTCTCCCGCTTGCTCCCGACCTCACCCTGCCAATAGCAATTTGCGGGTAATTTATTCATCCTGGCTCTCCCATGGAAATTCCTTCTTGGTGGAACCAATGGAGCACAATGCTCGGCTCCCCAGGCAGGAGGGTGAGGGTGGCTGCAGGGGATGAGAGGTGTAATCCCTTCAGACTGCAGCCAGCTCTGACAGGGACCAGCACATGTTTGAGGGGGCACAGCTCAATTTTGGGGCTTAGGGCAACGGAGGGCCTGGTTTGCTGTCACTAATTAAGAATTTGTAGTTAAGCTCCTCTTTAGCTGCACCCTGATCTTAGTTCTGCTCTTTTTTTCTGTTAACAATATTAGCAATTCTCACTAATCCATGGAAACACCCAAAATAACTCCACAAACTGAGGTAAACTCTCAGCCAATGCCATGATTGATCTCAGGAGGTTTTAGCAAAGGCTCCCTCACCTTCCTCGCCTCTGCCCAAAAGCTGGCCAGGTTCTGGTGCCAGACACAGGCAAGGAAATGGATCACTGGAGTGTCCACATAGAATCCCAACAATCCCACTACCACCTTTCCAAGCTTTTTCTGCCTATTCTGCTCCACTTGGCCTTTACACAGGTGGCAAGCAGACCTCTGGAAGTTCATCAAATACCCTGAACCCCTTTTTATTTTTTTTCAGCCTTGAAAACTCATTTTGCTCTGTTCCTCTTCTGCTGTTTTCTTTAGAGGGGTGAAATGTCTCAGCCCTGACTCTCCCCATTTCCCAAGCTCGAAGGTGCTTGGTGGCACAGCCAGGGTGATGTCTCTGTATGGGATGGAAGGGAAGGACAATTGGGACCAGCTGTGGGTGCCTGGCTGTGGGATTAGGACTTTCCCCAGAGTTATCTGCTATTCTCCTCAGTGGAGCTTGGCTCAGGAGATAATCTAATGTTCAGTGAGGAACTGCTGGATACACTGTCCATGCACACACACTGCACAGCTTGTTGTGTTTCCAGGGATTGTTTTGATTTTGAACTTTTTTTTCTGAGCATTTAATGCCCTGCACTTATTAAATCACAGCCCAGCGGAAAGCAAGAGGGGAAAATCACATCCATGGCTTGTTACCATGCATGAGGCATAACCAAGTGCTTCAAATCCCTGAGGGGATTACTCAGGAATCACCAGGCCACCTGGAGTTTCATTATGGCTCTTACAAACAGGCTTTTAGCAAGAAGGATGAGGTGGGGAGGGGAGAGGGGTCTTCTGTTTAAGCCCTGAAAAGAGACGAAGTTCACAGAGCTGAACAATGGCTCAGCCGAGTCAGCTGAGCCCAGGGGCTGGAAAGGATTAATCAGAGCGAGAAATGTCAGCTCAGAACAAAACCTTCGGCAGAGTGGCCAAGCCACAGGGCTCGGCAGAGAGCAGCCTGAGTCACTCCCCAACCACGCAGGACCTTTCCCCCTGCCCAGGCTGCGAGTCAAGGGCTTGGGTCGGACTCCAGCTCCTCTTTGCTCTGTCACCAGCTGGCCCTCGAGTCCCATCTGCAGGAGAGCCCCTCTCCCGGGTATTTCCAGGCCCCTTGGTTGTCCCAGGAATCCTCCTCTGCCACATCTTTGCCTTTTGGTTACTCACAGGATCCAGCAGACAGAAGCACTTGGCATTTCTGGAGCATTTTTGGATGGAGGAGGATGTGTGTTTAATCTCTGGGAACATCTTCCTTTAGGTCAAACATTTCCTCACACAACGAGATGATGCAGCTGATTTCAAAGTGCTTTGCTCTGCTTTTATCTAAATTAAACTCCCCACTTCTTTTGCCACCTTTGTAGGTTTGTGTTATTTATGATCCAAATCTTTCTAACATACATATTTAGAGGAAAAAGTTCAAAATATTTTAGGGGAAAAAGTTCAAAATATGAAACCTGTTCACCCTTGAACTCCTCCAGTTCACTCCTTACTCTTTCCCACAAACACCCAATGGCAGGACTCTGGAAGGACATAAGGCAATGTTTTGTAATATTTTGCAAAATTGCAATAAGGAATCTTCTGGCCGGCACTAAGAAAACAAATAACTGCCTACAAGGATTGTCTTGGATGTCACTTTTGATTAGAGTTAATCCCAGGTGGGGAAGGAATGGATGACACATCTGTGAGAAATGCTGGTGCTGCTTTCAGCCTGGGCAAGAATAATCCAGGGTTTACAGTTTAGGAGTTTATCTGCAGGAATCTATTACAGATTGAACTTATAAATATATCCAGGAGCTCTCAGGAACCCTTAAATAGCCCATCCCTATCACAAAATGTTTGTTGGCTGACCTAGACAAGAAATCCTGGAAGGATAAAAGGGATTGATGGCACGGGATGCCCTCAGCAGGTGGACAAATGTGCAGAGCTGAGGATCCAGAGCTGGCGAGAGCATCCCTGCTCCCTCTGGATTGTTCCTTCAAAACCACTGAGGGTTTTCATTCCCTGACAACTGAGGGCAGTGGGGAATCCTGCACAGAGCCTGGGGGATGCTGGATCCTGCTGTGCCGCTGACCTGCAGCACTTCCCCTCCTTGGAAAGGAGTGTCAGGAGTGGGGAACAGCCCACACTGCTCTGTGCTAAGTGCCTCCAGCTCCACAGGCTGGAATTCCAGCCCAAGGAACCCTAAGGGGATTGGGGCATCCTTTTTCCCTCCAGCTCCACCTTTATCATGTTATAGAGGATAAAAAGAATGTCATCAAATACTTTTACTGCTAGAATTAAAGTCCTTCATCACAAGCTTTCAGCTGGATGCCGGGCTGGAGCTGCTGAAAGAAACCCAAGCTAAAATTCTCCTTCTGCATTTGTTCTGTCACTCTGCTAAAAGGGAACAGCTGAACAAATTATCAACATTTTGTGAGGATTAGGAAAATTGATCCAGGCTGACTCACTGCATGCCTCTATAACCCCAAGTCATGGTAAAACCCAGGAAATGAGGCTGGGACTGGAAAGGGTGAGAGAATTCTTGTATTACTGGAGCATCCTTGAACACCAGGTTTTTGGACTCAGTTTTCCAACGGCTCTTCACACCCTGGTAGATGTCAGAACATTCTTGCCCCAACCTGACCAATTCTCCTTGAGATGTTTCCCTACAAGTTTTGTTACTCTGTGAAAGCACAACTTCTTAATTCCGTTTAAGCCGTGCATGCTAAATATCAGAAATGGGTCAAAAGTTAAACCATCATTACAGACCAAGTGTTATTAAACTGTATTTCATCCAAAGCAATGGATAATAAGAACTCTTAGCCCTGCCAGGACATGTTTGGGATAGTAAATGAGATCTTTACACTGAACAACTTCAAGGAGAGAGAAAAAATCCCTGAATATGTGCAAAATCATTTATTTAACACTAAGGAAGGAGCAGGTATTTTCCATATATTTGAAGGAAAGAAAACGTGTGCATTGCGAACCCTCAGAGTTAGCTCACCCTGTTGGAAGGGATGGTATTTATATTTGTATCTTATTCAAACAGGGAATTCTGGGCCAGAATTTTCCATAAGCTCTGTTCCTGCCCTGCCTAGAAGAGATACAGCAGCTCCTGCAAGGCTCCTCCAGGTCACAGGGTTACCCTCAGGACAGCCCCAGCTGCTGGAAAAGCTTCACCTCAGTGCCAGCTTTCAATATTAGAGACATCGGTATAATTAGAGAGGAATCTGCCTGCAGAGGTCACTCTGGAGGTGAGAATTCTGGCACAGGGGACCTGAGGGAACGGCCTGAAGCTGGGTCAGAGCAGGGTTAAGTTGGATATCGGGAAAAGTTTCTTCCCCCAGAGGGTTTAGGTCAGATATTGGGAAAAGGCTCTTCCTCCAGAGGGTTTAGGTTGGATACCGGGAAAAGTTTCTTCCCCAGAGAGTTTAGATTGGATATTGGGAAAAGTTTCTTCCCCCAGAGGGTGTTTGGGCACAGGGAATGGTCACAGCACCAAACCAGCCAGAGCTCCAGAGGGATTTTGGTGACTCTCAGGGATGGAGCTCTGCAGGGCCAGCAGCTGGACTGGATGATCCTTGAGGATCCCTTCCAACTCAGGACATTCTGGGATTCCATAAAACCTCTGCCTTCGCCTCCTCAGTGGCAGGAGCAGCCACCGCCCCACTCCTGCCCCGCTGCCCGAGGCCAGGCTTTGATTTGAGCCCCGGGGCTGGGTGAATAATCGGTAAAAGCCCGCTCCGTGTCGCCGGGCCGGAGGAAGCCGGGGAGCATCAGCTGCGTGCCCGCTTTGATCCCCGCCAGCCCCGGCTCCAGCGAGCCCTTTGTGGGCAGGGATCACCTGTCACAGAGACCGGCCACAGCCCTGCCCTGCCCACGGGAGGCCTTTTGATGCGGCGGGTGTTGATAATTAGGGCCTAATTGAGTGATTAACAGCCCCAGCAGCTCATGCTTTGAGGCCACGTGAGGAGGAGCAGGGGCTGCTCCCGGGTTCGAGCCTTTAGGATGCGTTTTTCCAGCCCCTCTTCCCCCAGCAGCTCTCTGGATGTTGGCCCCGGGCTGGGATCCTCAGAAATGTGCAAAGCCAGCAAAAGCCGGGAAGGTGATTCCCTTTTTTTCCCTCCCGAGTGCTGTAATCACTTTCCCCGAGCCACTATTGATAATAACTGGGGCAGGAATAGGCTCCCATTTGCCGGGGCTCCACAGGCCATGAAAATCCTTCCAGATAGACTGAACTTAATTAACTGAGCCTATTAAGGCAATATTAAAAGAAGCCTATCTCAGCAGGCTCTCCCGGTGGGGAGACACAGCAGAGCTTTCAATTTAGGACTTATTGCAGAGCTGTCCTGCTGCCCAGCTCCGTGGGCTGCCTGGGAGCTGCTTAATCCACGGCTTGGGAGCGGGGAAAGACAGCTGGGAATGGGGGGGATATCAAAGGAAATCGACCTGTAATATATTATATGCTCACTTTGTGGCTGGGGGGAAAGCCATAGAAACTTGGGGAGGTTGTTTGGCGCTGAATGAAACAAATGGCAGCGTGGAAATGGTTAAAAGTTGTAAAATAGGACTTAGGGAATCCAAAGAAGCTTTTTCCTGAATAATTTTGGCATGTCGAAGGGCGGTAGTGAGTAGGTTCTTACTAAAAAACTGCAAAGTTCTGCATAAAATCAAAGAAATTCTGCATAAAATCAAAGAAAATCTTCCTGCATCTCCTCCTTTCTCCTCCTCCTCCCCCATACATAAGTTAGGGACTAATTTTGATCCCACTTTTCTTCTCATGAAATATGGGTGCTGTCACCATGCTGAACATCATGACTGGATTATGTTCCTGGCTATAGGAGAATAAAACAAAGGGAAAATGTTGCCTCTGATGAATAAGGAACTCTGTCCTGCAAACAAAGCTTGAGGAAGCTGCTGAATTGCAAAGCTACAGTAAAAGTAACCAAAAAATATAACAAAATGTGTTGATTTTGCCTTAGTACAACCTTCAAATGGAAATGGCATGAAAGGTTAAATGTAATTATATCTCCAACAATAATTCCTGGTTTTTAAAGAGCATTTCCTCAATTTAAAGGGCTGCACAGCCAATGCTGTGGAACCAGTGATGGCATTAAATGGAATGGATGGGGTCGGATCCATGTGGGTGAAAACATTTAGAGCCAGGAGAATTTTGGTGGCAGCCCAAGGCCCAGCTCTCAACATCAATGGGCACTCCTGGAATTGTCTAAAGCCAGGTTGGACAGGGTTTGGAGCAACCTGGGATAGTGGGAGGTGTCCCTGCCCATGGCAGGGTGTGGAACGAGATGATCTTTTAGGTCCCTTCCAACCCAAACCATTCCACGATTCCATGATTCAAGTGTTTTTTGGGATGGGAATCTCAGTTTTATTTGTGATGGTTGTAGAAAGAAGCTTGAAAATACAACTGAATTAATCAGGGAAGGGTGGGAGAGGAAACTTTGCATTGTTCCGATATAAATCCCAGGAGTTTTCACTGAAACAAGTGGTTTGTGTAGAAATGGAAGATTTCTACCTCCACAGGCTGGATCCATGCTCAGCAAGCACTTCCAGAGCTCCCCAGCTCTTAAAATCCCAATTGGAACACCCCCCAAATTATTATTTGCATGGATAATGCACCAGACGTGTGTTTGCAGTGCTGATGTTTTATTTTTAGCCCAAACAAGAAGGGGCTACAAATCTTGGGATTCCAGTTTATTCCAGTAGCTGGATTAAAAATAGAAGATCCTCCTGGAGAACGTCTGCTCGGGGCAGCCGAGGGATAATTGTGTGTGGCTTCAGTTTGTTTGTACAGGAAAACCCGGGGTAACCTGAGAATTCATTACGAGAAAAGCACAGGACTCCTGCCATCCTCTAATGGCCTCTTACAGCCTGAAATGCAAAATTTACAAGGGAAGCCTTCAAGAAATGACAGGAAAATCTGAAAAGATAACGAAACTGGCAGGGAAATTAATAGAAGCCTTGGGTTCCGTAATCCGCAGTGATTAATACCTTTTAGTTCCATGATCCTTGGTTTCCACTGGAATTGATGAACTACCAACTGTGGCTTCTCTGCTTTAAATCAGTACCTCAAAAAATCTTCGTTGGCCTTGCTGGCCTATTTGTCATCTCGTTTCCAGCTTAAGGTTAGACAGAATCCTTATGAACTGCTTTTTTTTTCCAGTTTTATTGGAATTTCTTGTTTTATTGTCATTGTTATGCCCAGAAGATGATGGTGCGAGCAGCATTTGGGCTGCTAATCCTGTCCAGCATGTGGAGAGAGCCAAGAGGTTTAATAATGGTCTTTCCCAATTTTTAGGAATATCCTAACTTGTCAAAGACAACCCTTTAGGTTGTCTTCAGAGTATCAGCATAGGCACTGAACTTTTTTGCAGCTTTGAAAAATAAAAAATTAAAAATTTGTGGGAAAATCAAACAGGGGAAATGGAAACGATGTCACGGCACTGCTGAACTGTAAAACAGATTAAAAATGTGTAGTTCTTGTCGGGTTTCAGAGTGTGCTGCACTGCAAACAGAATTCTCTGCTCTTCCAGGCTCCTCCTTTGCTACTGAAACAATCATGGAATCATGGAATGGGCTGGGTTGAAGGGACCTTAAAGATCATCCAGTTCCAACCCTGCCATGGGCAGGGACATCTTCCACTATCCCAGGCTGTTCCAAGCCCAGTCCAGCCTGGTGTGGGACACTTCCAGGGATCCAGGGGCAGCCACAGCTTCTCTGGGCAACCTGTGCCAGGGCCTCCCCGCTCTCCCAGGGAAGGATTTCTTCCTAATTAATTCCTATTGATGAGGTGCAGTTTGTAGGACAGAGGTTTTTCCAGACCTGGAACACAAACACCCTGACACTTCTTCTGCTGGGAATTTTATTTCCCATCAATGCCCCTTACCCTGCTTTAACCTGCCGGGCTGGATGCAGACATTTATAACATCTATTAAACGTGGTGGTGCTGCTCTCAGGTAGAATTCCTGACCATTCATCATCACGAGCTGAGTTTCTGTTTCAATTCTTACTTTTAAATGCACCGCCGCCTTCTTTGGGGAAAGTCAAAAAAAAAACCCCAAATCTCCCACGTTTTTGCTCCACACTCCTATCCTCCATTTAGCTCCAGCCTATTTTCCTTCACACTTGCCTGACATCATGGAAATTCGATGGATGGCAGTAATTCATGGTGGTGGACGTGGGAGCTGGAGGTGTTTCTGTCGTTAGAGCATGAGATCGCTTTCCCAGCCAACCCCGCCATGCCTGCCAGATCCTTCACCTCCTGAGCTCACCCTGGAGCTCCAAAGCCATTCCCAAACTCCTGTCCTGCGGAGCTGGCATGGCTTAAACCTTTCCTCTTGAAGTGCTGTCACTCAGTGATGTTTAGATCCCTCCCAGATCCCTCCACAGCTCTCTCCTTTGGAAAACCAACGTGTCCCGAAGAGCTGCCCTTGTGTAAATACATCTCCCTTTGTAAGAAACAAGCCCCTAATTCAGACCTATGTTGTGTTTATTTTTGAACATGGGAGTTTTTTTATTTTTTTCTTGTCAGGGACTGTGCAGCTCGACCTTAGGCTTGACAGGGAAATGTTTATCCAAAGAGTTAACGCGGATGAGTAATCCGGGACGCTCCTGCCAGGGCTCAGGGGGTGGGATTCCCGTAAACAGCCAGGCCCTTTGAACTCAGGGCTTTTATTTTATGTCATCCTCCAACCACTAAACCAACACGCCACCGTGGAGGCCTTCCCTGCTCAGCCAAAACACAGATTAAGCCATGGAAATTGAAGCTGGGAGTATCATTTGGGGGGACCTTGTGTTCATCACCTCATTCTCTTTAATTCGCTCTGTCCCGAGCTCGGCTGAGTGCTGTTTGTGCAGTGCAGGGGCTGTTCCAGCCCTGGGAAAGCTCTCCTGGCTCTGTGGAACACCTACAGACACGGACATGGAGTGGCACAACCAAAGAGGTGAAAAATGAGGGAGAACGGACCATTTGTGTGCATAAATCTCCTCCTGGTTCCTTCCCCTGGGAATTTAATCTTGGGCTGGTTGTTCCTTATCTCCCTGCTCCTGGTTTTCCCCTTCTGTCTGAGGGAGCAGCTCCTAGGCAGGTGGGATCACTGCTCCCACCCTCCTCAGTAATTGTCTGTACAGACCAGAATTCCCCCCTTTATCAGCTGATATCAATTATCAGTCCTGCCACAGAGTCACTTTAAAATCATGATTTAATGAAGCCGTGTTCATTTGTTGCAGGATACGCTTACACGTGCCATAAATAACAAGAAATACCAGATTTTCAAGCTGACCCTAAAAGCCCAGTTCTACCCATTTTAAGTGCTGATCACGGACATGGATTTGGGAGCCGTATCAGTGAACTCTTGGAGATTTTCTGTGGATGTTATGCAGCTCAAATTCCCCGGGATAACTGCTCAGTATTAAGACCATGCAGAGTTATGAGACTGAGGCATCCAAGAAATAATAGGAATAATGTGGATATTGCATAACCATCCTCTTGCACTGGCATGAGTCATTCCTAAAGTGCCCTGTATATCTTTCAGGGTGGATTAAGGATACGAGACAGGGGAACCATGAGGGCTCCTACAACGCTCCACAAAGTCTCCAAAATGGGAAAAACCTTTTGAAAACAACTCTGAAAAATAACCATTTGTCGTCTGCAGTAAATAACTCGGTCACTGGGGAGGTCAAAAGCTAAAGGCTCCCATCCAGGGCTGGGATTAATGACCTGCAAAACACCAGTTTAAAAATAGGCTCTTCTCCCACTTCAAGGCAGGCAATAATGAAGCATCTCCTGCCGTTCCTTAGCCAGGAATGAAATTCCAGGCAGGAAAATGGGCTTTGCAGTGGATGCACAGGGATGAGTTAAGCAGTGATAGAATGAGCACTGTGTAAATCAAGGCCCAGGGCCACTCCAGCCTCTTCCTTACCTCGTCAGGATGTGGCAGGAAGGTCCAGAGACACCTGGGAGTCGTTCCCTGTGGCAGGGACAATGGTGAGGGAAGAGGCCCTACCTGCCCAGGGGATGTTGGTGTTGGTCCAGCATCCCATGACAAGCCATAAATGTCCCTGCCCTGCACAAATTTCCTCTGCAGAGGGGGAATATTTATGACGAGACTCAAAGGTGCAAGGGGAGGCAGAAACCCAACCTGTCCTGTGCTGGGAGGATCGATGAGGTGACTTAGTCCTTCACGGCCTTGCGTGCTCGTGGGCTGGGCTGGGCTGCTCAGAGTCATTTTTCCGAGAATTTGGTGTCTCCCAGTTTGCCAGGATGGTTTTGCAATATGTCAGGATATCTAAAAAAATAATTAAATTAAAAATTCCTGTTCTAGCTCTGCTTCTTTTGCTTTAAATGGGGATGGAATACATGGTTAAAGGGACTATTTCATGGCTCAGACAGTAAAGGTGGAGGCAAACTGTGAGTAAAATTCTAAAGAGACCTCTTTTATATTAAAATTACTATCAAATGAAACACATTCTGCCTTGAGTGACCCTGCAGATGTCTCTGAACTGGGCTGATTGCTCCAGGAATATTAATCCGATAAAACCTGGCTCGAGGCCACTCAGGAGCTGTGAGATGCTATCAAATATTTTGAATTTCTGATCATTTGTAGAAACAAGAATTCCAGTTGATTGACTATCCAGATTCACAGCATTTTCATCACCTGGAGCAGCTGAGCCCGTCCTTCTGCAAAGTTCCTGTCTCCTTCTTTTTGCTCTGTGTTCCTGTTTCCTTCAACCCAAGCAAAACAAAAATTCAGGTGGGGAAATTTCCAGCAGACTGAGCTCTGCTGCTTCCCTCTCCCGCCCAGCACAGGACAGATGCTCTGATTTTCAGCCTGCGAAGAACAGAGCTTCCCCCGGCTTCTTTATTTTAAACAGGAGAGGCCACCCACAGCTCCAAACATGCCTATGGAGAGGAAAAATAAATGGCTGAGCTCCTGGCCAGACACGGATGTGCAGAGCGTATCTGAGGAGGAGGAACTGTTTGGAAAAAGCCATTCCCATCCCACCCAGGTGCTGCCATGGATGGGGCTGGGGGCACCAGCAGCTCCCAGCAGTGGGGAATGGCACGGAAAGGGAGCTGGGATGGCAGGGGACCATAAATCAACTCAGCCCAAGGGCAAGTTCAGCAAACCAGACCTGGACAGATGTTGGAAAAGGGAATTTGGGAAGGTTTCAGCACAGAATTCCAGCTCTTGCTTCACAGGAAGGCGAATCCAGCAGTGCTCCACCAGCTCGTGGCCGTAATATCCAGTAAAGATCCCCCCACCAGCCCTAACCAGCAGATTTTTCCCCTAAACTGAAGCAGAGGAGGGTGGTTGGAGCTGCTGCAGGGCTCAGGGTGTTTTGCTGGCAGTGGTGCCTTCTCCAGGTGGGTTTGGGTTGGTCACAGGGAGGTGGGAGCACCTCGGGATGATGCTGAGACACAGGAGGGATCTCCACCTGTGGAAACCACTCGTCCATGAGACAGAAGAAGGAATGAAAATGAAATGAGGAGTCAAATGTTTATTATTTCCACCCAGCTGGCTCTTCTCTGGATGTCCCCTCCACACCTGGAGCCACGAGCTCCATGTCTGCCTTGCCATGTGTCACTTGGGGAAGAATTGTCACCACGAGAGCTTTGGGACTCGGGTTTTACACGAGCGTTTTAAAGCACGGAGAACACACGCGGCGGATGTTGGATCTGGAGGTTTCCCGTGCCTGCTCATGGAAAGAGCCCTCCGAATTCAGCAAGGTACAAGACTCGGAGCAGGCTCACTCCAAGGACGGTGTTGGCTTCGCAAATCAGCTGAAATTTGAGAATCGTTTGAAATTGTGTTTTTTTAAAGGCTGTATTTTCACGCCTCACTTCTCCATACAGACAGACAAATGGCTTTTCCCTTTCATGGAAATTGGGACCTACCTCCAAAAATGTCCCTAAACTCAGGCTGAAGGAGGTAGAGTTGGCAGCACCACATCCCATGGCTGCCTCTACCACCACATCCATCTCTTTGGGTCAATATTCAACCCTGGATAGAGTTTGTATCTGAGATTGGAGAGCAAAATTGCAGCACTTTTATGTCAGCCTCACTCCAGGCAGGAATTACTCAAAAACATCCAAGTTTTTACTTATTGGATGTGAGTGTCCCTCTCTGTGTGATACTTGGAATGATTTTAATCTACCTGGTGTGGAAGGTTTCCTCTAAAAAAACGCCAGACCTGCACTGGGTGAAACTGGTGTGGATCCCAAGAGGGGCAGTGGAGCAATGTCAAAGCAGGTCAGCTGCAGATGGCCTAAAATCCCTGAGGACAAGTTCATCATCCACCGAAATCGGGTAGATTTTGGATTGAAACAGGTGAATAGCTATGAGAAAAGAAGAAAATGAGTGCACATCCTGCTTAATTAATCTGACAAATAATGAGCCTGAAACTGCCTTGAAGAAGGGGTTGAAAGGTTCCCAGGGGAGCGAGGGGGTCTGTGGCAGGCACAGGAGGGGCAGCTCATCGAGTTCTGCTCCAGCACTGCTGTCCCAGTGTTTGTTTTTCCTTTCATCCCTCTCTCTCCCTATCCCAGCACTGTATTTCAGGATTTCATCCCTATCCCAAGCTACTGTGGAGTCAGCTCAGTGCCAGCGATCAAGGGTTGTTCCCTGGTTTGAGAAAGCTCCTTTTATTTTACCCTCACTGGCAATAATTAATACCAATGTGTTCATACTGTGCATTATAGTTTTTTAAAAAAATGTACATAAATTCTCGAATAAGAATCACGCCTTGATAAGTGAGTAAATTGAATAAATCACAATAAAACCCCATGAAAGTGTGGAGAGTTCAGCTCAGTGGCACTCAGATGTCTGTGTTATCCACACGAGGCTGTAGCCAGTGTTCAACCCCACATTTCTTGTTAATCAGTGGAACCCTTAATGCAAACTGTGAGCTGAAGTGGCTCAGTCCCATCAAAACCAGATTTTGGGGCATCCTTTCCAGCTCAAGTGAGACAAAACTCAGCTGAAACCTTGTCCAGCCTGGTTTGAATGTGAACCCCAGTGAGAGACTCAAGCAGGGGTGTCGAGTATTAGGAAAAACCAACTCGGAGCTGGAATACAAATAAGAAAAAAAATTAATGCTCATTAAAATTGTTGCCTGTATTTCTATATCAGCATTTCCCCAATCATGCAGTGGAGAAAATAAATAAAAAGAAGATAAATAAAAATCCCTTTGGATTCTGGGGATGTTTCTTCCAGTTCCTGTTTACAGAATGTTTTCCAAAGTCCCGCTGCCTTTAGGGCGGAAAGAATTCCTATAGGAAATCATTTGATTTGTTTTCATTTTATTTATTTGCTTACGTTCCACTAACCACAGAGGCTGAAACTCTTGGGGATACTTGAAAAAAACAGGATGTTTCTTCCTCCGGAGTGGCTCCTACTCATCCATTTTCTGTCTCAGATGATGTCAGAATCATCTGCAAACGGCATCATGGAGATTGCCCCAGCCAAGTGGTAAACATGAAAATTCAGCTTTAAATCATGTCCAAGTTCTTCTCAGCTAATGGGACTTCAAATGAATTGGATGTGTCTCCTCAAAGTCACATTTTTAGGGTTTTCTTTTTTGTCTTGGAGGTGGCAGTGGTGGCACTGAGGCTGACCCAATGAGAGATTCCCTCAAGGAGTTATACTGAAATCTCTTCTTCTTTTTTCTTTTTATTAGAAAGTGAATGGGGGAGAAGGTTTGCAGAACCAGACTCTGGGATTTCTGGAGGTAAAAGGACCAAGGGAGAAAGTTCATATTTTTAAAAAAATATCACAAAATATGGAGGTTATGAAGAAAAAAACCAGAAAGAGGTTGATAAACTTAGCAAAAAAAAAAAAAATCAGCATATGGAAATGCGGGTGTATTTTTGGAACCTTCATACAGCTCCGTTTCATTGGAGAGTTATTCACAGATCCTGAAACCACTCTGGCTTTGAAAAATGCAGAGCTGAGGAGGCATCGGGGTGACCTCGGCTCCGGGGCACACCGGACACACCGCGCTCTGTCAGGAGCACGCGGAGGGAGCGCCGGGAGCGCCGGGAGCCCGCCGGGATCGCCTCCACCCACCCAAAACACACCCAGTTACACCCCACTGCAACCCACCGCAGCTCCTCCAGTCAGGGGAGTTTCAGAAGTGCCCTGGGTCCAAAAATCTGACAGTGCACGAAGCGCAAAATCCAACTGCGGAGCTCATTTTATTTCCATTCGATTCCGCCATGGCCATCGCAGCAGCTTGGGTTTTATTATTGCTAATTCCAAGCATAATAAATGCGCTTCAGGATCTCAGCTGATTTATTATCATTTTAAACAGGCTGATATTTGCAGCTTTTCATGAATTTTTGCAGTAATGTCTATTTCCAATTCCAGCCTTTCTTTTCATTTCACTTGAGACGCCCCATCGGTATTAAAATCCAGTATTTAAAATATAATAATCACTTTCCCTGCTTCATTAGATATCTCTTAACTCCCTCAAACTGAGGGAATATGGGCAAGATTTGTTTTTTCTTGTCACCTTGTCAATCTGGAGGTTTTTTCCAAAGGCAGTTAAAAATCACTGAGCTGAACCACTGAGTTTTATTCAGGTTTCCGAACATTTTCCGTTCTGCTCATACTTTTTTACAAGTTCAGATGATGAAACTTGGTGGTCTCTTCGTAACCATTTCCACTTTTTGTTTGCAGTTTGTAGGAATTTAATATATTATGGCTCCTCTTTGGAATAATTGATAAGTTATCTAATCAGGAATGGTATCAATGTTGAACCAAACCAAATGCTGACATTTTTAATCTTTATGTTATCAATTACAGTTGGACTCGATGATCTTGAGGTCTTTTTTAATCTGGATGATTCTGTGATTCCACACTCTGGTTGGAGTTTAAATAAAGGATAAAACATTAAATCTTTGGGAGATATTAACCGTGTCATTTACCGAGAGACTCCTCTGATCACAGGGCATTGGTTCCTATTCCTGAATATTTGCTTTTACTGGATTTTGTGGGATTGGTGATTTTCCTGTTGTGGAAGTTGTTTATGGAGTCCTGGAGTGGAATGGGCTCATGGAGAGCAGCTGGAGCTCTCCAGAATTATGGGATTGCCTCCTATACACTCCAAACTTCCAGCATACCCTGAGTTTTATCAGTCACAGAGGGCTGGGAGAGGAATTAAATCTTCCTCTCAGGAACAACTCTTAAAAGCTGCATATAAATCCCTCAGAGGGCAGCGACAGGAGAGCGATGTGGGCATTTCCCTTCAGCCTTAAAAGCACTTACAGGAGATCAGAGCCCTGCCCTAAATAAATTCTGCCCCTGATTTATTCCTTGGAGTGCTTATGGGCTATGGGAACACAATCCTCCTACAAATTCCCGTGTCCATCTCTCTTCAGCTTTGGATTCAGCGGGTCTGGATTTTCTTCTCCTTTCCAGTTCAACAACTCACGGAGATTTTACTTAACTCTGTGTCTTGATTTCAAACCCTTTCTTTATCACAGCTGATTGTCCAGAATGGTCGGATGGATGATTAACTTTTCAGGAATTTTTGGAAGTTGCTATGTTAATAGAGAAAATTAAATTTTTCATTTAAATTAAATTGTCTCCTCCTGGATGGAAGCCTGGGGCTGTGCTTTGCATCCCAAGGACTTCCCAAAGGAATGATGGTGTCCAGACTCTTCCAAAGATTGTCCCCCATCTCTTTGGTCAATGAGTCAGTGATCACAAGGTCTGCTGGAATCCCAGCAGCACCTTCAGGAGGGCGAGGAGGGAGGGTCAGATTTAAGGGCAATGCTCCAACTTGGCACCAAAACCTGATTAACAAAGATTAAAATGAGAGAAGGTGAAATAAATACATTATCAGAAATCTGTCCGCTGGTTATTGATTAGGAGGGCAAAGCAAAGGGTGTTTTACACTTATCCTTCTGTATCTTAATACGTTTGGGATGTTTCCAGGCCTGGTTTGATTCTGAGTTTCTCCTCTGTGGAACATTTTTCACATTCAGTTCCTGCTGTGGCTTCTCTGCTTTATTGTACTTTTCCAGGGCAGCCCTGTGGACATGTCCGTGGTGTCCAACAGTGCCCACATCACCTGGACCTCACCTGTCCCTGTCCCCAGAGCCCCCCTGTGCCCCTGCCCACACTCAGGGGTGGGAGGCAAGGCAGGATTTGGCTCTTGGAGGATCTGAGCTGTCATTTGCATTTGTGAAACACAATTTCTGCCTGGCTCCACCCCTTCTCCCTCCAAACCAGATGAAATATTTATTGGGTTGGAGTGTAAGGGCTCAGTGTTTCGTCTGCAGAGGAACAGGGGAGTCCTGGTTCTGACCAGAAATTTCTAAGGCTTCTTTGTGGCTACTAAACGTTGGAGGAAAAACCACAAATTACCATCGCCGTGGGGCTGGGCCCTGGCTCCTGGCTCCAGAGCTTCCCCCTCCCCTCCCAGCTTCAAGTGCGCTGCATCTGTGTCAATAAGTGCCCCGTGTCCCTGGCAAGGGAATATTTAATGTGCACACACAGCGGGTGCAAAATTAACCTCTGCCAGGGCGGGGGAGCGAGGGAAGAGTGGAGTTGTAATTACACACAGAATTAAGCTGTGATTAAGATATGTCTTTAATGCTGAGGAACCTCCTCTCCCCCCTAAACTCCTCACAATTCATCCCCTGTTTGTCATTTCCTGGCTGCTCCTCAATTTTCTTTTCCCTGGCCACACCTAATCCTGGCATTACCTGGGGTTGTCCCACCTCGCTCTGCCCCGGCACCTCCTGAGGGGCACCAGGTCCTTCCCATCCCCTTGTCCAGGTTTTGGGGGTCTCGGAAGCTCAGTCTGTCCATCCCAATGTGTCTCAGTCTCCTGTTATCCTCTAACCTTCCCCTGAGATTCATTTGAAGAGAGTTTTAGGAGTTTGATTAGTCCAGAGGTGGAGTTGAGCAGCCATAAGATAAAAGCATGGTGGATAAAGGGTAGAAAAAGGGATAGTTGGGCATATTCAACACCAATTTTTGTTGGAGATGGGAAAATGAGGAACGTGGATGGTGGGATGGGAAAGAAGAGTCTGTCCACCCAACAGCTCCAAGAACAGGAGCTCAGAGATGCCCTTTTGGAACAAAGCTCTGCTGAGCAGCCCCTCCCCATCAGCACAAACCTGAGTCCCCATCCCGTAAATTTTGGGATGATTGATTTTTGGGATGATTGTTAGAACCACTCAAACCCTTAAAACATGAACTATTGTGCTCCCACAAGCAGCACTGCTTGGATTTTTCCTGTCACAGATGGCCCTGCTTTACACTCCTTTTCAACAGATTTTATGAAGTAAAAACATTATATATGTGATTAATTGACTAAGATTTGGTAATATTTCCAGTAAATTTTTCAATAAACATGGCTTTAAAAAAAAAAGTCAATTGTTTATAGAAGAAGGAGTATTTCAACAATATATCACCATGCTCAGAAAAATTATTCTCAGGAAAATGTCCTTTTTTTTAAAAATGAAAATATTTTTCTTAGAAATAACATTGGTCAGCTGTATTAATGATATTGGAAGAGTTCGAAGTGACAATGAGCAAACCATGAAAAATGGACAGAAAACAAACACAGAATCACTCCAGTCCTGGACTGCTTTTTAGTTATATTGGAGACATTCCAGGGCTTCCATTTTTCCACCAGTGTTTAATGGGCTCTCTGTTTGCATTTATGTTTTCCTGATCTTTCAATCTGCAGGAATGGCTGCTCCTGGCAGGGCTCTGTTAGCATCACTCCCTCTGTCCCCTCTTTGGAGCCTGGGTGCCTTGTTTTTTATCCCTGAATTTGTAGGAAGGAAACACCCTGCTCCAAAGGTAAAACAGGTAAATATGGACAAGTTTGGGAATCAGGATTTCAGCGGCAGCGTGAGCCTCCATCAGTGGGTTTAACTTGCACACGCACTCCCTGGAAAAATCCCTGCCCCAGAGGGTTTATGCCAATTAAAATTTTAAAATGACATCAGTGAAATTAACCTAAATTTTGCTTGACCTGGAATTTAGGTCAGTTTAGATCATCATCTTAGCAGGGCTGTCTAAGATTCAAAGCCTCGTGGAGAGCTATGGGAACAGAAACGTCCTTCAGAGCAGAAGGGGGTCCTGCAGAGGCAGCTCCAGGATGGTGGGAGATGATTCCCAGACCTCCTCTGGCTGCCCATGCCAAGGCTGATGTGAGAAAATGTCCAAAACGTGGCTGAAGATGCCCAATTGGTACCTGAGGGGCACCAGCAGCTGAGTGGTGGCTCCAAAATGGATTTGGGACACAGAGCAGCTCTGCCATGTCCCTGCATCCCCGGCTGGGCTGAGTGTCTGGGGCAAGGCAGAGCCCCACCAGGCCCGGATCATGGAATGGTTGGGACGGGAGGACCTCAAACCTCACCTCATCCCACCCCTGCCATGAGCAGGGACACCTTCCATGGAGCAGGTCACAGGTCTGATTCACCTGAAGTGGTTCTGGCTTTTAAGTTTTCTCATCAAAATCAGGATTGGAGAAGGAGGCTTCCAAATTCATCCCTTGTACTTCCTTCAGGACTCATCTGCAAGTACCGAGGCACCACGGAAACCCACATTCATTTAGGACTTCGTGCAGGTTTTTGCTTTCAAATGTGAGCAATAATTATCAGTAATTACAAGAAAAAGCCTCATTTACTCTCTTTGCTTTCCACACAGGATCCTCTTTGATTTGTTACCAAACATCTGCAGTTTATTTTTATTGTGAGGAACCACTCAAAAATATTTACAAACAGGCACGGTGTTACTCAGACATCAGCAGAGGAGAAATCAACAGCCCAGTCTGACTTCCAAGCACAAACACATGGAAACCCTCTTNGCAGCCACAATTGCTCAATTCCACTCTTTCCTGTCCTGAGGAGATGATGATGATGATGAT
>VWZW01002575.1:4101-22020 GCA_013397115.1 Edolisoma coerulescens
CCGCGGCCCCCCCCGAGCCGCCGAGGGGCTGGGCCCCCCCGGCCCCGGAGCCCCTGCCCGCTCCGGAGCAGCCGCTTATCTCCGGCTCTGTTGGTTTTTGGGCTCACGCAGCAAATGCGCCCGACCCGCCGTGTTTTGCGTCCACAGCGCTTTATATTTTTTTAAAAATTTTTAAACATTTTTTTTAAATTTAGTAACTCGTCTTGAATTGCGAATAGAATCATGGCAGGCCTGTGGCTTTCCTCGGGTTGCTTCAGTCGAAGCCTGTGTCCTCTGCCCTGATTTCCAGCCCTCCGCTAATGCAGAGCTGTACCTTAGGATGCAGCAAGGCTCTCCATGACAAGAGGTGGCAATCGCTCCTTCCAAATTAAAAAAAACCCCAAAACCCACCGTTTTTCCCGGTGAACTGCACGAGGATGTGTCACAAACGAGAGCGCATCGGGTGTCATCGAGGAGGATTGTATAGAATACTTGTTCTGGAATAAGTAATTAGCGTGCAATTACGGCTAATGAGGCAAAACCCGGTGTGTAGTTTTGGTGGCCTTTGGAACAGATGTGCTGGAGTGGCGTCAGGCAGATGTTTAGCTTGGAATGCCCTGCAGGGTTCATGGTGGGTAGGGGCTCTGCTGTGGGCAGGGTCTTGCTCCGTGGTGGGGAAAGATTGGTGCTGTTGGAGAGGTTTTGGGGCAAGAACTTCGCTTAGAAGTTGGAAAAATGAACATTGACAGTAGTGCTCAGAGTTGGACTTCTCCCTGTGGAGAGATGTTAATGTTCTGCAGCAGGATTAGGTGGAAATTTATTGGGTTTTGGAGCAATTACATTCATGTCCGAGCAAGTGCTCCAAATAAATCCAGTTTTTGAGCAGGATCAAACCTGATAAAAGCTGCAGCTAGTACAGAGCTCTTGCTTTTGCATTGAGCCTTGGCCTGAAATTTTGGTGCCTTTAAAACAACCTGAAAGGTTCTGGACTTTAGCAACTGGCTGCTTAGCTTTTAGTTAAAAACCCAGCAGCTTGGGCCCATTATTCCTGCGTTATGTTTGTGATAAAAATACTTTTAGGCCTGGATTTTTAAGTGTTTGCACTTGGTTATTTTGTTGGCTGTTGGGGTTATGGAAAGAGTTAAGTGGTCACAAAACCAAAAGGTTTTTACTTCACAGTTGAAGAGTTTGGTGTTTCAGGTATCTTTGCCCAGATGTGCCCTTGGTAGGGAGAGATATTTTGACCCAAACAGATCTTTTTAACTGGTCATATGCTCCCAGCAAGAAAATTAGTGAATGCTGAACCTTGACTTTCTTGCTCAAGATTGCTTAATTACGTGTCAAATGGAATTTATTGCTTATTTTTAATTTTTTATTCTTAGAATTTTGTGTTTAAAAAAAATACAGGCCATTGCAGCAGGCTGGCTTCTGTAAAAGGAGCAGCTGGCTGCAGTTCTGCCATGAAATTTATGGAAAAGATGGTTTGGTTTCTTTAGTGATAGAAAAAATATCATGGGAAGAAGAGGATTTTTTTGTAGCTGCACATTTTGAACGGATAATTAATGAATGAAGACTTCTGCCTGTGCAGTGCCATGGCTTTGCTTGGAGGCTGATGTTGCTGCAGAAGTGAAAGTTGAATTGTTTTAATCACTTTGTGCAGGCTCCTTTTTGCAGGGCTCCGATGGAATTGTGGCTCACCATTCCTGGTAGCTGGGAAATAACCTATTTATTTCTTGCACACGTGGCCATGGGTTTAGCTCTCCAGCCATGTGATGTTAAGGGGAAAAAAGAGAAAACTCGAAGCCCAAGTAGGCTGTTCAACAAGGCACGGCAGGAGGACCAGGTGTTAGAGATGCCTGGTTGGTTCAGGGTAGCAGCCTCTGTCCAGCTGAAAGGGAAAGGCAGCCAGGAGTTGGACAGCCCAGTGATTTGGGCATTTGGCTGGGATGTGGGAAATGTAGGACTGGGTTCCTCCTGCAGCTCCACAACACTCAGGAGCTGGTGCTTCCCTGGGCTTTGGGAGCTGGAGAGTGAAAGGACTTGCAGTCAATCCAGGTGAGGTGCCTGTGTCCTGTGCTCTGCCCTTTCTCCTGCCCTCCTCTGAGGGAGCCTTCCCGTCCTGGAGTCCCGTGTGGACAGGGACTTGTGGTCATGGATGTTATCCCAAGGCCTTGCAGGAACTCCTGGGTGCCTGAGGCAGGCTGGGTGAGGTGCTGGAGTGCCACAGTCCTTGGCTGGGCTGTGTCAGAGCCTTTTAAAAGGGATCTTGATGTATGTACAGAACAGGACGTTGTGCTTGGAACTCTCAGTTCCTGAGGAGTTGGTTAAGAATTTTTGTGTGTGTAATGTGGGATTTCAGCAGAGGGAGAGAGCATCTTCCCAAAATCAGTGCAGAGTATGAAAACAGGCCTGTGTGTCTTTGAAAACCACACTGATGCTACTTTTCATCTAATCAGATGTTCTCTGGGAGCAGTCTTTATGCTTGGAAAAAAAATATTTTGAACTTAGAAGAAGAAAGGGTTTTAAAGGTGGAGACATTTAATCGGTGTTTAATACTTCAGATATTTATTTCTGGTTTATTTGGGTGTGTAATTAATTTCTGCAATACTGGATACTTTTTGGTGCACATGGGTGAGAAGGAAAGTTTGGATTAATGGCATTCTTCTCCTGTGGTTGCATTTCTTGATGCTGCAAGCACCAGAATGTTTTCTGAGGCACTCTGTGTGTTACATCTGGAATTGTGCAGCTTGGTGATGCCCCCTTTACTGCAGGGAACAGCAGAGAGAAAACACTTGGGTGCAGCAGTGCATGGATTGCCTGTGTCTTAAGAGCTCTGTGTGTAACTGAGTTCAGCAAGTGGCTTGACTATTTGGGACTGAAGTGGGAAAAAATCGTGTGACTGCTGCCTGTGCCCGTCCTAGCTTGGGTTAAACTCTGTCTCGTATCCCCAGGCCTTCTGGTAGGGGTGAAAATGGGCAGCTAGGCTGAGCCCAGAGCTTGACTGAAGCATGTGGAGCTCGTGACCTACATAGTGGTACAAACTACAGCAATATTCAGGCGAGATGAGATGTTGGGTGCAGTTTACACGTCTCACACGTCGTTTGTCTCGTGGAATGAAAGGCAGGGAACGCTGAAATTGCGGGAGGAAGCTGCTTAGAATCTCTTACTGCTTTATGGTATTTGCAGTCCTAAAGCTCGTTGCATTTTTAATGAAATTTTAAATTATGGGACTTGACTCAAAATGGCTCAGCTTCCAGGAAAAAAAAAACGTGAATTAGTGGCATGAGGTCCATACCATGTTTAAAAATAGAGCCCGAGCTGGAAATGCCATTTGTTTAAAAGACTTGGTCTCATTTTAAAATTGAAGTTTGTTAGAGGTTTTGTAACAAGTTTGTCTTGCACACAAGCACGGGGAGGGTTTAGAAGAAACGAGAAGAGACGAACTGGCAATGCATTTTATTGGTGGGAAAGTATTTCTTTGTTCTGAAGTAAACCATGTCACTTAGCAGTGTTCAGAGCCCGACAGACTCATTTTGCTTCTGGAGCCTGGGATGATGTTGGGTTTTGGACAAGATCAGTGCCAGTTTTGCTCTGAATTCATCTCAGAAGTCTGTTTGCATAGACAGCACTCCAGCGGCCCTGCTGGCTGGGGATTCACCAGAGTTTCAGTTCCCTGCTTGTTACAGGATGTGTTTGATCCCAGGAAAATTGCTCTTCCTTCCCTTAGCAAGGATAAGGGTTCTGAATTGTCCAGATGGAGAAAGCAAGGTGGTGATTTCTGCCGATGTGTTCCTGCATTTTCTCTTCTGGGGTTAGACGTGGGCTGGGTCATTTACTGTTCCTCACAACCCAGAAAACCCTGCAGCCTGTGACACGCTGCCATAGTTGTGTGGATAGGGGTGTTTGACAGCTGACGCCTTCAAACCCCACCACTCCAGCAGGTGCTGTGTGGTGCAACCCCATCCAGAGTCACCCAGCCCCTTCCTGCCCTGCTTTTTCACTGCTGTTGCTCAGAAAGGGACTTAGAAGAAGCCCTCACAAATTACAGCTCGTCTCTTTGCACTTGTTTAAATGTAGTGCAGGATTCTTAGGGAACTGCTTCAGCTTGGATCATCAGAAATTTTCAGTGCGTGTGGGGACTGTTTGCACAAGCTAAACTCCAAATTAAAAAGTACCTGCCTGTGCACACTTCTAAATGAACAGGAGCTGCTGAAGTGGTGGCTGTGTGTTCTTCTCAAGGTGGGCAGAGAAATGAGTGGACCCTGCATAGTGTTTCTTGCAGGGTGAGCTCTTAGAAAAAGCCCAGCCAAAGTGATTAATGATTGGAGCCTGGGTTTAAGTTCAGTTAAGGGTGTGAAATCTTGAGAACATCCAGAGAGCTTTGCTGTTAAACATGGAGAGGGTAATGCTGAATTAAGTGCCAGCTTTGCTGGGACCAGTGCTGGGTTTGAGCGTTCCTTTCTTGAGGAAAAATCCAAGTTTCCTCTTGCTTACGCTAAGACAGATGAGGCGTTGGCACTTGAGGATTTACTTTGTGGGGTTTGCTCGGTGAGGACAGTTCTGTCACTGTTGAGGACTTCTGAAAATCCCACCCGTTTACTCTGGGTCAGCCAGGCATCAGCACTGCGTCCAGCTGGAGCCTTGAAGGGTGGTGAATTTTGGAAATGCATCTTTCTAGGAATTTGTGCTGGTCAGGAAGGCCTTTGTGTCCACGGGATCGTTCCGTCTGCCTTGCACTGACCTGGGAGAGGATGTAGCCTTGAGTGCAGAGCTTATGCAACGCTGGAGCTGCTGTCCCTGCTGCAGTGTGATACATGCACAGGGATTAGTTGGCTCTTGATGGCTGCTAGGCTGGGGCCAGCGGACTTCTTTGGAACAGAATTCCTGTTGCTATCCAGTGCTACACTTAAGATACCTCCTAGAAGAACTTGCTTGTATTACCAAAGTGTTCTGGAGCGCAGTGGCTGCTGTAGAGACAGTGAGTATTTGCTAAATGATATCTTAAAACACTGTGTAGAGGAGTACAGAACTGTCTTAATTTTCTCCCAGAAGAGAGGTGGCTGTCTCTTCCATTTTCTGCCTTGTAGGTTGGTTTGGACACCTAAATCCTCTTTGTTGTGGAAGCAATTGATATAATTTGTTCAGTAATAATATGACTGGAAGAACATTGTGTTAAAAACCCCCTGCGCTAAAAAGCAGAAAGCCAAAACTAAACTTCAGGAAGTACCAAGGACCGAGTTGAAATTTTACATGTAAAGCTTCTGTCTACCAAGTTTTTGCTGGTTGTGAATTGCTGAATAGTTCCTTAAATGAAACTACATTTTTAATGGATTAATGTTGTTGCCATATTAATGCTGCATAAGCTGACAAATTATACCCTGGTACCTTAGCCAGAATCTTCCCCTACAACAGGTTTAAACATGAAAATGGTTGTTGTATAATGATTTAAAGGACGATTGTTGTGTTCTGACAAACTGGAAGAGAAGGGAGGGAATAGGCAGCTGAGCTGTCAAATCCCTTAATTACATTAGAGACCAAAGATACTGTCATTACTCATAACTAACTCCCTTTCAAAGCCCAGCTCCTTTCTAGTTTGGAGCAACTCCGAGCTCTGTGTGATTTTTATTCATTTACTGTGCCTGATACAGGGTGGATGTTGAAGGTGAATTTATTGCACGGCCTTTTCAGGGGGGAAAATGGGATATGGCCTGGAGTTGTGTATAGTAATTCCTGGATATGCCCTGTGCTTCATCTTAAATCCTAGGGGAGGTGTGGGCTCCTTTGATTTGGTGCTTTGGTGAAGGGTTTTTGGGATTAAAGCTGTGCAAGTCTGTGCATTCCTGTGAGTTACTGGAATGGTGATTTCTGGGCTGGAAGAAGGGAATTTATTTGGAAATGTGTGGCCCTGTAGAGCAGGATGTCTTCTGAAACATGGATTATTTGTGGGTGGTTGACTGTGCTTTGAGTTCTGTTAGTTTTTGGATGTGTCTTAGGCCCAGGTTGATATTTCAGATGTAAACAAATCCTTGTTCCAGTTTCTAATTCAAGCCAGCATCCTCTTTGTTCCTGTCGTCATCTGCCTCCTTTGCCGTCTCGCCTGTGAGGCCCTGGGAAAAAAAAAAAGGCATTTTTGTAGAATGGAAGTAAATAATTGTGCAATTAGACCCTGTATCATGCTGCATAAATCTAGGTTATCTTAATAACGATTTTTAGGCAATGTAGCTCAAGTAGTGGCTCTGTGATTCAAATGGTAATTGACTGTGCAGCTAAAAAAATTAAACTCAACTGCTCTGTGTTTGGGATGATGACTATTGCAAAAGCTGGCATTGTTCCCTTTAAAGATGAACTCCCAGCTCCACAGCCCCAGCGTGCAGCAGTGCAGAAAAACTGCTTAATATCCAGTTTTTTGTAGTGAAGTGCTTAAGAAATGTCTTTATAAACTTAATTCTGTTTTTGTGGAGCTGTAGTATAATAGCTTTTAATTGCATGATTAATTTTCTTAGAGGCCTCTGCTTAATTCATTGCATTGCCTGGGTATGTATCAGGCTACAACTGAAGAGTTGTGTATTTTCTGTTCTTTAATTCCTTGTGTGGGTGAGTTAGAGAAGGAATGACCTTTTTTTATGCTAGCATTTAGAGGAGGGAGACACTAGATCTCAGTAGGATAAAATTACCTACTTGGTGCTTGTTGGTTGAGGAATGGTTTTTTAGAATGGCCTTGTGTTGTCTTGTTTTGCCACTCACCTTTATCTTCTTTTGATCCACCCCCCACAAATTAAGGTTTGATAAATTCATACAGACCCTACTTTTTGTAGTTCCTGTTTTATGAAGGCTTTTAGTGTGTGTGCTGTATTTGTCCTCCAGCCCGATAGCTACTTTAAATTCCCTTGTCTCTGAAAGTTTTGGATGTTCTTTCAGGCTTGCAAAAAGTTGAGTCTGAGCCATTTTTCACTTCCTGTCAGTAAATATCAAAGTAGTGACTCTTCTGTGCTGGCTTCTCTTTACTGAATAAAATTCTTGTGTTTTTCTGGGGGTGTTTGAGGTTAGGACATGCTTAAGTACACAGTGGAGCTTGGTTCAGGGAGCTCCTGCAAAGTGGGGTGGGGTGCTGGGAACACACACAGTGGCATCTCCTAGCTCTGCTTGCAAGAGCTCGTGTTGAGTTGTGTTGGTGGTTCAGACAGGTCAGTTTGGCACTTAAAATCTCACGTTGGGATGGGACAGTCAGGCTTCTCACAGCGTTGGTTCCTCGGGAGAGGATCTGCTCAGTCCCTGTCTTGCCTCATGTGCGCACCTGGATGTGGCACCCGCTGCTCTGGTTTGGGGGACGGGGTGGGGCTCAGTCACAGGCTGGATTTGATGATTCCAGAGGTGTTTTCCAGCCTCAGTGATCCTGGGATTCTGCACCGTTGTCCTTGGGCCACCATGTGTTGCTGCAGCTTGTTGGGATGCCAGGCTGGCTTTGGAAAGGTGGGATGTGGCCTCTTCTGAAAGGTCAGCAGAAACAAAAGAACTTTCTTAACTGGACCTCGGCATCTTTCTCGCAGGAAATTTGTTGGGATTGTAGGCAGTGCTGTAGGTCTGGACCTGGGGATGAGTTAGGGAGTTGAAGCCCAATCTCTGCCTTCACAGCTGAAGCTGTCAGATTTGGTATCAATAACACAGAGTCTGGTGCATCATTTGTTATGTTCCTGTTTGCTCTTAGCTCTTTCTGAACGGGAGGGGCAGCTTCTCTCTGCCCTTTAATATTGTCAGGTGTTTTAGGGGGGTTTCATGAGTTGGAAGGGATTCACAAGGATCATCAAAGTCCAGCTCCTGGCCTTGCACAGGACACCCCAACACTCCCACCCTGTGCCTGAGAGCATTGCCCAAACACTTCCTGCAGCTCTACACAAGAGCTCGTGTTTCCTTCACACTCTGCATGCTTTTGTGTCTTTATTTATGATTCCAACCATTCTGAAATGGAAGTGTAAGGTGCCTTTTTCTCAGCCTTTGTCAGAACAAGCTGTTCTCTAGAGCAGCCATCATCTTTCATGCTTTTGTTACCATTTTTTCTATTTATGCTGTGAGGTCTGTGGGTTTTTTTTCCCCAATCTTAATGCGACCCCATTAGCTCTTCAGCAAAGCCTCCATGTGGCTGAGAGCTCCTGGACACATTTCCTACACCTCACAGATGAAGGGAGAGACTCTTGCTCTGGGATTACTTCCCAAATGCAGTATAATAAGCAGGTCCAGAAGTGATTTGTGGATGTAGACAACCTGGCATATTCTCTTGAGGCATCTTCTGACTTCTTTGTGCTGTGGGAATTTGAGTTCTCCTCCAGACCTGTTGTCAGCTCCATGACGTGATGTGGACAGGTTTGCCTCCTGGATATGAAGGAGTTGCAGTCGTTCCTTACCTAGGTTGTTGCATTTAAATTGCAGGCTGAAAGCTTAAAAAACTAAAAAATGGGGTGAAAAAAGAGTCCTTTTTGGAACATGGAGCATCAAGGGGTTAAATGCATTTCTTCTAAATGATAAAATGTTTCAGCCACATCTGAGTTGGTCCCTTTGCTTGTTCTTCAAGGCACAGATGGTAGAGTTGACAAGTGCAGCTGGCTGGCTACAAGGAATCCTCCTTTGCTCTGAAGAACTTTCTTCCTGTTCATTTCCTCTATATTTCCATCACTTCCTGATGATCCAGGCTCCTAGAAAAATGCTAAACTTATTTTGCATTTCATGCTGGCTAATGGAAATGCTGCCTATTAAATAAAAAAGGCACTCATGGGTACAGCTTAAGCAGCATGTATGTTAGGAAAGTCTTTAGATTTGTCTGGGTATATTTTCCTATGTCATTTTCTTTTGTGTTGTTGGGATGCTGTCAAGAAAATGGCACTAATAGGAGCTTGGCCATTTGTCAGGGCTCTTAAGTCTGTTTGAGGATGGAGTGTGGACACTTCTTGTAACACTCCCCCCGTAGCTCCAGGCTGTCAAGCTGTTGAACAGTAAGAACAGTGCTGGGGTTTTTTTGCCTTGCTGTTGCTCTGTGGGCTCGTTTGAGCTGGAGTTAAAGGGCTGGAGGTCACCGGGCGAACGTTCCGTCGCTGGCAGGCCCAGCTGCGCCGCCAGACCGCCTCACACGGGTCCTGCAGCCAGAGTTCCTGAAAACTGCAGGCAAATTCAGACAACAAAGCAGCTTTGGGAGGCTTCAAAGCCCCGCTGTGCCTCTGCTCCTGGGCGTCGCTGTCAAACGGGACTGGGCAGTGCCAGCTTGGCCACCCCGCACTGGAGGCTGGGTCCCCTGGCAGGCAGGAGGGTGAGGGGTGACACGGAGCAGAGCTGGCAGCAGAAGAGGAGTGGGCTGGTGGGGAGCAGATTAAAGCAAGGACAAGCCTCCCCTGCCTGAACTGGAAGTGAAAATTAGCATTCCTGGCAGTTGTGAAGCTTTTTTCAGGCTGTAGATTCCCCGATTTGAGTGTGTTCTTTGTTAAATGAAACTCCTATTTGGGAGCTGGAAGCTGAGGGTCAGGAAAAATGGACTGTTGTTGTTTTACTTGCAGGTGTCAGGTTCAGGGTGTACAGTAAATTTTTAGCTCCAAAGGACAGCTTGAACAGCCCCATCATTCACAGCTTCAGGAACACTCAGCTTGTTTGAAATTTTCTTTCTAAAGAAGGATGAAGTCCAGTACTTGGTAGGTCTTTCTGAAGCCTTTGATTCACAGAATCCCAGAGTGGTTTGGGCTGGAAGGAACCTGAAAGCTCATCCGGTTCCACCCCTGCCATGGGCAGGGACACCTTCCCCTGTCCCAGGCTGCTCCAAGCCCCAATGTCCACCCTGGCCTTGGGCACTGCCAGGGATCCAGGGGCAGCCACAGCTGCTCTGGGCACCCTGTGCCAGGGCCTGCCCACCCTCCCAGGGAAGGATTTCTTCCCAATATCCAATATAAACCTGCTCCCTGTCAGTGGGAAGCCATTCCCCCTTCTCTTGTTGTTCCAGCCCCTTGTAAACAGTAAATATTTGTAAAATTGCAAAGGGCTATGAGTTTTAAGGTTCTTTTTCCTTTGTGTTTTGATGTAAAACCTGTCTCAATGTTGGGTTTAAAAAGTAAAGCTGTGTGTAAATTCTGAAGCACTGCATGCTCTGGCCTGCTTATAAAAGAGAAGATGAGGTCATTTGCTCTTTGTTTTCCTGTTGTAGCCACCTTAATGAGTGGAGTAAGGATCAGGGGTTAAATACTTGGAAATATAGGACTTCATAAAATCACTCAGACATTCTAATGATGTTCTGGTTACTAATTGACAATGTTGATCATTGCAGGAAAGGCTGCAGCTGTCGGTTTTTGCAGCTTCCTTGTGACTGTTTAAGAATTAAGAATTGGTAAATATTTTGCTATGCTTTTTTGGCCACCTTCCATTATTAGGAAAAAGTCTGAATTTGTGAACAAAATCAGTTACAGGACCAACATGAGTAATTTACTTTTATATCTCCATGTATGTAAAAAATTGCAAGTGTATACTGCATATTCTTTAATTTGGTCTTGGCATAATGTGAATATATAGACAGCTATTTTTGAAAGTGATTATAACAGCTGATTTGCATAATGATCCAGGATTTTTCTCATAGCAACTGCAAAGGCTGTCATCTTCAGCAATGTGGGAATGATTTCAGGCTTTAAGGAGAGTGTTTTGTTCAATCTGTGAGCAGCATTAGAGGAAAGGCATTTTTGAAGTGGCACATGGATTATTTGCATTGGTCTGGTTTCAGTATTGATGAAGCATCATTGGGGGATTTAGCAGATAATTGGGGGTTGTGATTTCAGGGTTCCTGCGGCACAGCACAGTGTTGTCTTGGCTCCTTTGGAAGTAGAGTTCCGTGGGTGGTGATAAGAACTTGAGTAGAGGATGGGGTTCTGTTATTGTGTGTTGTGGGGCACCACAGTACAGAGAAGATCTGAAGCTGCCATAGAGTGACCAAAGGAGGGACACGGGGATGGGGAAGGGTCTGGAGGGGCCGCACGAGGAGCAGCTGGGGGCACTGGGTTTGTTCAGCTGGAGCAGAGCACACTGAGGGCAGAGCTCAGCGGGGCTGCAGCTCCGAGCTCTGCTCCTGGGACAGGGACAGCAGCCAGGGAATGCTGGAGCTGGGCCAGGGCAGGCTCAGGCTGGAGATCAGGGAAAGGCTCTTCCCCCAGAGGGTGCTGGGCACTGCCCAGGCTCCCCAGGGAATGGGCACGGCCCCGAGGCTGCCAGAGCTCCAGGAGCGTTTGGGCAGCGCTGCCAGGGATGCACAGGGTGGGGTTGTTGGGGTGTCTGGGCAGGGACAGGAGCTGGATCCATGATCCTTGGGGATCTCTTCCAGCTCAGGATATTTGTGTTTCTATGATCATGAGTCTGTCCATGGTAATTCTTTTTATTATCAGCACTAACTAAAATCCCAGCCTCCATGTTTACAAGACTGAGAAAGGAATGAGTACTTTAAAAACTGTTAGAACCATTTTTGGGAATGAATATCTTAGGAAAGAGCTACTCTAGCAAAATGTGGTGGGGTTTGTTTTATGCTGTTTAGAAAGCCCGTTTCAAATCCTTGTGGATCCTTGTGGGTTCCTTCCAACTCAGTATATCCTGCGATTCTATGAAATTTGGTAGTTACACTGCTTTGGTTGACTTTGGTTTTGCATGTGTTGAACAGCCTCAGTAAATGACTGAGGCTTTTTCCATTTTTGTTTTCCTGTCTCAAAAAGCTTGGAATTGATAATGAACTTGTTGCATGTTTTAGATGATCACTTCTCCCAGATTTCTAAAATTAGCATTATGATTACCAATTTCATGATGACTCAGAATTCTTCCTTTGAATGGAAGCCCAGCTTCCCAAGCTCCTGTGTAAGAAATCTCATCTTGGTAGTGAATATCTCAATTTCGGCTTTGGAAATGGATGTTAAATGAAGTGAGGTGTGAAAAGGGGTGTCTGTGAACTGTTGAGTGTGACTGGTGAGAGCAGAGCTTGCTGAAGGTGATGCTCAGTGCATGGTTGCTCCTCAGCTGGTCCTTGCAGTGATCAGGGGCTATCCCTGAAGAGGAGTTTCATTCCCCAGCATGGGGATAAAAACAAGCTGGGAGGGATGCAGGAACAACCATCCCCTTCACTTGCTGCAGATCTTGGGCTATCTTTCCACAGGATGGGTGGAAGAAGTTGGCTTTTATGGCAACTTTTCCATTTAAGTGTTGAAACTTTTGTTTCTGCTCAGAGATTTAATTCATCTGCAGCGCCGCTTCCATTCTGGTCTTCCATCTTAGTGCTCCCTAAAGCAAAGGCATTCTTTAGTTGTTGGAACCACCACAAGAGCTTCAGAGCAGCACATCAAGGCTGCCAGAGCTCCAGGAGTGTTTGGACAGCACTCTCGGAGACATGCTGGGGTTGTTGGGGTGTCTGTGCAGGACCAGGGGTTGGACTGGATCTTCCTGTGGGTCCCTTCCAGCTCAGGATATTGATGGTTCTGTGTCTCTTCACCTTGCTGTCAGGAGCACGTATTGAAAAGACTCAGAATTCTCTTTCCCAGCAGTGAGAATAGGTTTGTCGCTGCTGCTCCACGCTTTCCTTGGGAGCAGATGGAGCCTGGTGCCTGGAAGGGCGTCACTGGGGCCGTGTCCTTTGGCACTCGCCCTGTGCAGACACCAGGGTGAGTCAGCAGTGGCTGGGAACTGCATTCCAGTCTAATGCTTTGAGATAATCACTGAGGTGCTTCAGGACGATTATATTTAGGTGGGGGAGACATTGACTTGCCTGTTAAAAAAATAACCGTGTTTTTCTAAAAACACCCCTTCCTCCCCACTGGGCTCGCTGTTGGATATTTGATTTTGAGCAACACTTGGGTTTTTGTGCTGTCAGGTTGCAAAGCCCCAGAGCACACAAAACACTTTCAGTGAATCAGCATCACAGGCTCACAGAATAGTTGGGGTTGGAAGGGACCTCTGGAGATGATCCAGTCCAACTCCCTCTCCAGGCAGGGTCACCTGGAGCAGGTGACACAGGAGCACTTCCAGGTGGGCTTGGGATGTCTCCAGAGAGGGAGACTCCACACCCTCTCTGGGCAGCTGTTCCAGGGCTCTGCCGCCCTCCAGGGAAGTTGTTCTTCCTCATGTCAAGGTGGCCGCAGTAAAATGGATTCGTATTTTCCCCCCCATCCCATTTGAAGTATTTTTCCATTGTCTTTCCTTACTGGCATATTGGGCAGCACCTTTTGCCATTCCCACTTTTGGTTTAAAAACTAGTTGTAGTGGTCACAGAATCATGGAACAGTTGAAGGGACCCTAAAGCCCATCCAGTGCCACCCCTTGCCAGGGGCAGGGACAGTTTCCACCATCCCAGGTTGCTCCGAGCCCTGTCCAGCCTGGCCTTGGACGCTTCCAGGGCGATGCATGGATCAGCTCAGGCGTTCCTAGTGATTCCTGGGTGATAAGGCGGAGATCAGTCAGAGGCTGGACTCGCCGATCCCAGAGGTGTTTCCCAGCCTGATGCGTTCCGTGCCCGGTCCTGCAGCTGTTTGGGAGCAGGAATGGCCGTGAGCTGTGCCCGCACCCTCGTGCATCGCCCTGGAGCGAGGGAGGGAGCAGGGAGAGCCGGGAGCCGAGCGGGAATCGCGCTTCCAACAGCCCGGGAGCGCCCCGGTTATTTTGGAACTTTTTATCTCCCTGTGCCTGCGTGTTTGGAGGCTCTGGCGTTTGGAGCAGTGTGTGAGCAGGCTGGGAACGCTGCTGTTAAGATGTTCTGTTCCCTTGGCTCGGGGGGTGTGTCTGCCTCCCTCCCATCTTGCACCAGCTGGGAATCCTGGAAAGTATCTCCTGTCTCAGCCCCTCAGAGAGGAGAGGCATCTGAACATCAACCACGGGCTGCAGTGCCTGAAAAAATGTAGGAAAGCCCATGATGGCACGTAGAAATGTGAGCAAGTCACAGGGTAATTTGGTGAAGTTTGGGCGGTTGTCCCATGGGTGATACTACAGCTGAAACTGAGTTTTGTTTTGGTGTGTCAAAATGAAATTGTTTCCAAAGCCCTGTTGCCAGCACCAGGGCTTGTCTTCTATGAGAAGTGCTGTGGAAAGCAGGCTGATGTACTGGATTATTTTGCTCTGGTAGTTTGTAGTTTATGTAGCCCTGCTGCTCAGAGCAGGATGCACAAGGAGGGGCTTTGGAGGATAAATGCTGGAACTGGGAGTAGGGAGGAATCAGGCTGAAATTGGGAAGGAGGAGGGAGTGATGGGGTGTATTAGCCAGGTAGTTCACAGTTAATATAATATAGAACCAGTTTCTTCTGCTTATGGCAAGGAGTAACTGATAAAACAGTGAAGACATTGCTAATTATATAGCACCTTTTGTTAATTAAAGAGGTGTGAACTGCTTGCTGAGTAAAATAGATCAGAGGGAAATTCAAAGTTTGTGATTTGAGGTTATCCTAAGCTCCCTAAGTTAAGCACTTTAATGTTTGGGGGTTTTTTTTTCCAAATATGTGTTTTTTTAGTGTTTGGGCAAGTACAGAATAAACTGGAAACCAGACACAGACCTGTTTGGGTCTGTTTTTAAGGCAGCTACAAATATTTATTTGGCTTACTCCAAAGCTTTCATATTTTTCTCATTGTCTGTACAAATCATCTGTTGAATGGCCCAAGCAGACCAATGTCTATTAATACTTGGATTACAACACAGTAAATGCTAATTCTTTTTTTTTTTTTTGAGAGTACAAAACATTATTTCCGTGTATTGAGTTCCTAATGTTTTTCTGAAGCCTTGTACTTAATGGTGTCAATGCAGAACTTGGTCTGTGCTGCTCTGCTCTGAGGACTTGTGGGAATTTTGCAAGGGTGGAGTAAAGTAGTTTGTGTCCTACTTCAGGCTTTTCTTCGTGTACAAGTAACTGGAATTTTAATATCTTGGAAGCTGATGCAGTGTCTCCCGTTCTGATGTGATTATTCTTTGGAGCTTTGGTATATTTTGACCATGAAAATAAAAATGAGTCTTAAAAGGGTGGGATAATTTAGGTTGAGAGGGCCCTCTGGAAATCACCTCCTCCAGCCCCCCTTTTTAAAGCAGGGCCAACTTCAAACATATCATGCTTTGTTCTTGCTATTCTAAAATTAGTTTGAGGAGGAGTATGTTAATGTGGCAGGGTATGGGCTGTTTCGAGCTGCTGCTTTCATTTCTGGTTCGCTTTTCAGCAGAGCTTTTTTGCTACATTATCGTTTCTAATAATGCTTAAAACTTGGGAGGACTTTCTTTTCTGGAATTGTGTTAAAAAAAATCCGTATCTCATTTCACCACAGGGAAAATAAATACCAGTAATTTTCTAGCAGTTGTGAATTCTTTACTACGTCAACTCTAGATGTAAACTTAAAATTTTCTTATTTACCCTTTTTCCTTAGCATTAGTTTGTTTGGCTAAGAGGTACTTTTCCTAAATTCTTTTATCCTGGGTTGCTTTTGGCAAGTGAATTGCAGGTAGTTCAGAATAAGAAATGAGAATATTTGTTCAGAAGTGGGTAATGGTTGGGCTTTTTTTGATAAGCAAGGTATATAATCCTTTTCAGATCTGCACATTCCCATCTATTGCATGCAGTCTGTTGGAGTTGCTGCTCTGATTTGGGTACAGCTCCACACATGATTAATATCCATTTAATGCTCTTGTAGACGTTTCACGTGCTTTACAAATATTTCCATAACTTGCACATTCAGATATTTATCCAAACATAATTGCTATGGGCTTTCCTGCGGAGAGGCTTGAAGGAGTGTACCGGAACAACATTGATGATGTAGTAAGGTAAGGCTTTATTTTTCTTTTCCTTAACTTACAGAACTTGAATATTCTTTTCTGCACTCATTTATGTCCTGCTGAGGAAAGGATGTGTGTTCTGACTTGTAGAAATGGTGAGATTTCTTGCATCTCGTAGATGTTGCCTGAATAGCTTTCCTGAAAAATGTTGGAAACAACAAAAAATGGTCGGGCTGCTGTTCTGGGTTGGTCTCAAATGCATATAACCTGCTTTTTTAGTGTGAAAAATTGACTTCAGTAAGTTGTGTTGGAGTAAGAAAACAGGTTATTTACTTACAGAAAGACATCAATCCATGCCTCTCCTCAGTGTCAAGATTTTCCTCAGGTAGCTGATGGTATTTCAGGATGAGTTTGCCCTTATCCTTTCTTAAATTGATAAATGAAGTGCTTGATAAGTAAATTTTGATTTCAAATAGTAAATATGGGTGCCTTTAGATAAAGGCTTTTACATTTGGTGGTGTTCAATAATTATGGACAAGGAGAAAGATCATCTAAAATCTGTTATTGCTGGTAAAAAACCCCATAGGTTGTCATTTTTGACATTAAATAAAGTCATTGCTCTGAATTGCTGGCTACAGCTGAGGAAGAAGTGGGGAGTGTTGTGGGAGCACTGTTGTAATTCATTTAGTCAAAACCCTACCTGGAGAGTGTGAGAGGTTGCAATAAAAACTAAACACTTGGTCGAAACTGCCAAAAGTTTGTGGTTTAGGATTAAAAGTTGTGATTTTTATGAAGCCATGGTGCTTTAGAGATCATTTGGATTTGTGAGCTCAGTGGCTCCATGAGAGACTTGGCCTTTGGGGCTGGGGCTAATGCAGGAAGGTTTCCAGGGAAGGTAGGAGTGGGTGTGTCTGGGCAAGGAGGTGCTGCTCCCAGGTGTGAGGTGCCACGGGGAGTTTCCCATGATTGTGCAAAGTGTTCCCACACAACATCCTTGTGTCTCAGCTGGAGAGACATGGATTTGATGGATGGAGCACGCAGTGGGTGCAGGACTGGCTGGATGGCTGCAGGCAAAGAGTTGTGGGCAGCAGCTCATGGTCCCTGTGGAGACCTTGGGCTGTGGGGGGGTCCCTGAGGGGCTGGTGCTGCTCAGCAGCTCTGTGGGTGACATGGGCAGTGGGATTGAGGCACCCTCAGCACGTCCAGTGGTGACACCGAGCTGTGAGGGGCAGTCACACGCTGGAGGGAAGGGATGGATCCAGAGGGGCCTGGAGGGGCTGCAGGGCTGAGCCCACACCGACCTCATGGGGTCCAGCAAAGCAAAGTGCCAGTCCTGCCCCTGGGCCAGGGCAGCCCCCTGAGGGATCAGTTCGGGCTGGGGATGAGCAGCTGGAGCAGCCCTGGGAGAAGGACCTGGGGGTGCTGTGGGTGAGAGCTGAGACCCAGAACCCCCCATGCCCTGGGCTGAGCCCCCAGCGTGGGCAGCAGGGGAGGGAGGGATGCTGCCCCTCTGCCCCTGTGCTCAGGTGAGACCCCACCTGGAGTTCTGTGCACAGTTCTGGTGCCCCCAGCATGAGAAGGACATGGAACTGTTGGAGCAGGTCCAGAGGAGNGTCCAGGGTAGGGGGTGGCACTGGATGAGCTTTAAGGTCCTTTCCCACCCAAACTCTTCTGGGATTCCATGATTCTGCAGTTGTTGGCAGGCAGAACTAGGGCTGCTGGAATTTCCCTGGGGATTGCATCCAGGTTGGTACAGGAGTGAGCGGAGCTCCTCGGTTCCCACCCTGGGAAGACTCATCACCTCACCTGACAGTGCTCTGGAGGCGGTGGCTCCCTGCACAGCTGCGCTCAGCTGGGCTCCAGCGGGCTGGTTTTGCATGTTCAACTGTCATGACGAAAATCAGCATCCACAAATAGCGCTGCGAGTGTCAGAGCCGGGAGCTGACCAGGCTGGGGGAAGGGCAGTGCCTGGGCTCTCTGATGCCTTGGTGAGAAGTCTTCACTTCTCCAGAGCTGGGCAGATCAGTGAGGGTCAGTGCAGCAGGCAGGAGGCATTCGTGGAGGATGTGTGTCTGTCTCTCTGTCTGTCTGCTGGGATTGTTCACAGAGGGTGACCTTGTGCTCTCTAATCCTGTGGTTCCACACAAGAAAACATTGCTTGGAGAGGTTGGGGCTGCCCCTGGATCCCTGGCAGTGTCCAAGGC
>VWZW01002575.1:22289-52343 GCA_013397115.1 Edolisoma coerulescens
CTCGTGGAGGATGTGTGTCTGTCTGTCTGTCTGTCTGTCTGTCTGTCTGTCTGTCTGTCTGTCTGTCTGTCTGTCTGTCTGTCTGTCTGTCTGCTGGGATTGTTCACAGAGGGTGACCTTGTGCTCTCTAATCCTGTGGTTCCACACAAGAAAACATTGCTTGAAGAGGTTGGGGCTGCCCCTGGATCCCTGGCAGTGTCCAAGGCCAGGCTGGACACTGGGGCTTGGAGCAGCCTGGGGCCATGGAATGTGTCCCTGTCCATGGCAGGGGTGGCAGTGGATGGGCTTTAAGGTCCCTCCCAACCCCCAGACTCCACGTCTCCAGCCAGCCTTCGTTCCCAGCACTCAGAGGCACCTTTTCATGAAGCTGATGAAATAGCCAGTCGCTGATGAACTGCACCTTTGAAAATTGTGGGATAGGGGCAAAGGCTGGACTTTGGATAAATCACAGAATGGGTTTAGGTTGGAAGGTATTTAAAGATTATCTCATTCCACCCCCCTGCCATGGGCAGGTACAATTTCCACTGTCCCAGGCTGCTCCAAGCCCTGTCCAGCCTGGCCTTGGACACTTCCAGGGATCCAGGGGCAGCCACAGCTTCTCTGGGTACCCTGTGCCAGGGCCTGCCCACCCTCACAGCCAAGCATTTCTTCCATATATCTCACCTAACATGGGAATAATGTAAATAAATATCAATAGGCAGGAGTCTTTGAAGGCCCTCTTCCATTCACAGCGTTGTTTTCAGTAGCTTCTGGATGAAGGAAAATACCTTTTAGTGGTTGAGTAGGTAGATATGTATAAATTAGATTTGAGTACTGGAATGCCTATATAATTATTAAGCTGTCCATAAATACTGATCAAAAGGAGCAGGGATCACCTAAAAGCATCATCAACCAAATTAAGATAAGCAGAGATGTAAATTAAGTGGCTGCAGGGAACTGGATGCTCAAGTACTATGTTTGTTGTCTTCCCTTTTTAAACAGGAATAGAATGCGATCATGCAGCATTCTGCATGTTGCAGTCCTCATCTGCTCCAGTAATTTTTGTCTAGTGGAATTTTTTTCCAAGTGCTTTTTATGCAGAAATTCAAGGTGCTCGAGCTCCCGAGCAATTGGTATAGAGCCAGGATCCAGCAGTGGGCTTTTTCTGAATAGCTGGTACCCTGACAAAATCCAGGCTAATGCTGGATGAGAAGTAGAACCTGCACTGCTGGCTGTCTCCTGTGACTGGCACTTGGAGAGGTTTTGGATGGAATTTTGTCCTTAAAAAAATCCTTGCCTGGGAGCTTATACTCCACTGTGTGGATATTCCTGGAAAAGCAGAGCCAGCTCTGCTCGCTCTCCGGTGTGTGTTAACAAGCAGGAACATCTCCTGAAACAAATCCCCGTGTCCACCATCTTCCTGAGGCTCTCCGAGGCTGCCAACGAACGGGGGCACCAGTGGGAGTCATGGAATACATTTTCCTGCTGCACTTGGAATCTCCCACTCGGCGCTGCAAGGAGCGCTCACATCTGTTCCCGTTTTCCCACAGGCCTTTAACCACAGAGCTGTTCTAGGTTCTTCTGGAATATTATGACCGATAACCAGAGCTTGTTTTTGCTTGAGCTTTCCAGGATTTTAGCAGCTAGTGTTTCTTTTCAATTTGAACAGCATGTTCTGTCATGGCTAATTAAATTCCTTCTGGCTGATGTGCAGATACACACTGTTGATGATGTTAAGTGTAAACATTTGCATGTTATTTCTTCTTGCACATTGCCAGGTGACACATCATATATAATCGCAGCAATTCTGATGAATCATGCTTGCAGTCTGGCTAGCCGAGGCTTGTATGGGAAGTTTGTGTTCCAAAGTGAGCATGGAAATGAAATGAGTGTGAAAAAGTGTAGTGGTCCTCCTTCCAAAACCCAGAATATCACTGGGGACCGATTTCAGTGGCAAGTAATAAAAAAAACGGATTAAAATGAATGATTCTGGCTGGAACTGGAACACAAGAGTTATTTTAACTGCTTTTCTTTGTTGTGGCAAAATATTTAGCATAAATGATTAAATGGGAAGTGTTTAGAGATACCTGCTGTAATCAGTGCTTTCTGGTTAAAAATAACCAACCCTTCCTTAGCTTCTTACAGTGATCTGCAGGTGTTTTAGGAATCAGTCTTTGTACAGTAGATATTTCAGCTGCAGGTCAGCTCTTGGTTTCTGTAGTTGCATTAGTCGTGTTATCCGTGCTGTTGGATTATTTGGATGAGTGAGGTTTCCAGCACGCTGCCTCCTTGATTTTTGGGGCACTGCAGGGCTGGGACTGGGAATGCAGAACTGCACATGCTGGGTGGTGCTTTAAGGATGCTGCAAATTAAGGTCAGAATTAGTGCAATGTATATTAATACCTGCTTTTTTTTTTTTCTCTTGAAGGTTTTTGGATTCAAAGCATAAAAACCATTACAAGATATACAATCTGTAAGTATGCTCTTAAAGATGCCTTCTCCAAAATAATGACTTCTAAAAATAGCTGAGGAGTGCAAGTGGCTTGTTGCTGTCCTGAAGCAGAGCTGGAGATGTTTTGCACATTTCTTAAAACAATTAAGGCTGATTGAGAGCACTGGTACTTCATTTAGTGGAGCTGAGTGAGGTTAAATGAAATGCTGGTGTGTATTCATGTTACTTGAACGCTTTTAAATGACTTGGCATCCAGCCCATCTGGAGCTTGGGCCATGTGATTAAAAAGTGAAAAGTAATTCACAGCAGGCTTTCTGTTCATGTATTAATGTCCGATTGCCAAATGAATATTTTCCTGGGTTTTTCTCTGGGTTTTTTAAAATCAAACTGCATTGGTACCCAGACTCTGTTTGCTTCTTCCCTCTTCTTGTCTGTCACTGTTTATTACTTTGGAAAAGCTGTTGGAGCAATTGGTGGTGGTTTCTCACTTCTCTAAGTGTAGTGTTTTCCTCTGAAAGTTTAGTTCTGCAGAAAGCTGTTACTGTTACAGGAGTTTTCTAGTTTGGGGTTTTTTTTGTTGTTCCTTCATCAAATTTATGTGTTGGCTTAGGCTAATTTCATTTGTATAAATGATTTGGTGATGTCAGCTGATGTTGAAGAGTCATGGTTTTCCTACCCCTCATTTTTTCCTAAAAATCTAAGTGGAAGATTGATTCTCTGAAGTGTTACAGCTTTATTTTTTAATGAATATGTTCCTAAACATCTGCAATTAATAGAAGAATCAGTGTAGTACTGAAATCCAGGCAATGCATGACATTGTAATCTGTCAGTCACTAAAATAAATATTTAAAAATAAGGATTTAAACCTGCCTCTAAGTTAGCTAAATGATTCTGCATCAATCAGCTGTTTCCTGATATTGGAGAGAAGTGACAGCAGAAGCTGAGGAATCTCACAGTGGTCATTGAAGTTGTTGTAGGGTAGGATGGGGCAGAAAAATACACATAAATAGAAGAGTCATTGGCCACCTTTCATAGAGTTCAGCAGCATAATTGTATTTTCCAGCTTAGGAACTTTCCTTTTAACAGATGGATAAAATTTCTGGGTGGAAAGGCCAGTGCTTCCCAGCAGAGCTGATGGCTCCTTGGCACGTGGGTGCAGGTAGGGGAGGTAATTCCTGCCTCTCTCCCTTTGGAGTCCTCTGGAGCTCAGCACTGGAGGTCTGGATCATTTAAAATCAAACTACCCTGGGTAATCAGCCCCCCCAAAGCCTCCTGGCAGCTCCTGCTTGTTTTGGGGAGCAAGGCAGAGCAAGGGCAGCTAAACTCTGCTGCTGCTGCTGCTTGGGGCCAGTGCAGCTGTCACCTGCTGGGAAGGGTGGCTTTGGTGTCCCTGGCACGGGCTGGGTTTGCTGAGCCCCTCGTTCCAGTGTGGCTCCAGAGGTGCCAGGTAACAACCAGAGGTTGCTGGGGTAGGCTTGTCAGAAAAGAGGATTTTAGTAAGTCTGAGCATCTTCTCGAGCACCACCTCCCTGAGGAGCTACTTGCTAAGTTTCCACTTTGCTGTCTGCCAGAAACCTCATTTTACTGGAAAAAAGCACAACCCCGTCCCCCACCCCTGCACAGGAACAGCTTTAAAGTTTGTAAGTGAGAAGAACAGTGATGAGGCAAATGCATTTGACATTTTTGGTGCTGCTCTGTGTTTTCAGCTGTGGAAAAAACTTGTCCAGGTGTGCCAAAGGTTTTTGTCTTCAGGTTCTTTTATTTAAAAATTGATTTCCTTATTGCTAACTGCAAAACAATCACAAATGAAACTTCCTAGAATTACTGTATTCATTCTAAGATGAAAACTTTTGAAGGATAAAACTGTTTATCTCTGTTTGGAGAAGCCAGGTTATCTCTTAATCTTTATGCAGGCACAATTTATACACATAAAATGCCATCAGGTGAATTGTGGCAATGTTTGGTCAGGAGATGGGAAGGAATTGCATCCATCAGGTATTCCAGAGAACTTCATGTCTTCAGATTAAGCTGATCCTTTGTAAATAATGATCTATTGTCTGTGTTTCAAAGGAGGAGGTGGGAGTTCAGAGGAGTTACATGATTATCGTCAGAATTATTTCAAAATCTGTCATGGGATTTGAGTTCCCTTAAGGTAGCTGTTCCATGAAGCTGATAATAATGTGTGTATTGAGCAGTTTTATCTGAAAGGATTTAGAGATTTTTCTGAAATGATGTCAGTTATGCCCCATCCTCACATCTTGGCTTTTAACTTCCCAGCGGTTTGAGCAGTTTCATTTTGCTTCTTGTTTGTGTTGCTTCTCTCCTGTGTTCCTTTAACCCCTCGCTATTTCTTCAGTATTCCCCTTTAATTTAAATTTGTTCTTCCACTTTGATCTCCTAACTTCCTGTGCTGTCAGATTGCCACCTGCTCTGTTGTAATTATGTCCAACTTCTTCAGTGGATTTCCTTGAAGTGTCCTACAGGCAGGTGGTAAAAGGAAGGAGCTGTGATGAAAATGGGATTTTCTGTGCTTGCTGTGTCCCTGGGGCTGGGCTCTGGCAGAGCAAGCCCATAGTCCTGCCAGCAGTGGGACCATGACTGATCAGGAAGGTGCCTGGCTGGCAGGATTTTGCTTCTGGGTTCCTTTAAACTCACTTTCATCCTAAGGAGGATCCTAAGAACAGGCCAACCCCCTCCTTACCTCAAAAATGAAAAACAATATTCAGATTTCATCTGGAGATCTGGCTCTATTCCAGCTGTAAGAGTGTTTAAAAACCCCACAAATGCATTGGAAGTGTTAAGCCCTCCCCATATCCCCAGAGTGTGTGTTGGTGGGATTTCTGCTGCAAAAACACATGGAGTGGGTGCAGCTGGGGCTGGAGCTCTGCATTGGTTGTGTTCATCTCCCAGAAGAGGGCAGAGAGAGGGACATGACTGTGTCCTGTGCTCAGTTTCTATCCTTGGTATCAACAAAACCATTTTTTTTATCCCTCATGGTATTCTACTCGATGATACTCTCTCAAAGTTCCAAATGTGATGTTTTTTCTGCCTGTATGTGGATTTTTTCAAAACACTTGAAGACTTTAATCTCTTACTCCCCATTTGAGCTGGGTGTTTCTTTAAAAGGAAGCAGGAAACTTTCCTGGATAAGATGCTTTGTGTTAACTGCTTTGCTTCCTAGCAGCCTCCAAAGTTCCTGTGCTGAGGGCTGCTCCATCCCCCTTGGATGTACATCCTGCATCCAGCCTTTCTTCTCAAAGCCTCGAGTGCAGATAATATTTTTGTGAGTCCCCTCTGCCAGCTTAACCTGGTCACTTCTGACCCAAAGTGTCAGCAGTGTGATTGGAGCTGTGAAAGCTGCCAGGCTTTTCCCTAGCAGAGGGTAGAGCCGCGAAGGCTCTGGAATCCAGGGAAGGGAAGCACTGAGAGCATGTGCAGCCCCAGCAGAGCTGCCTGTGTCCCTGCCTGTGTCCCTGCCATGGGCAGAGCTCAGGGCAGCACTGGGAGGCTCCAGTTACAGTCACACAAGGAGCAGCCCAGAAGTTTGCGTGTCTGAAAGTGTCAACTAAGCTCCGAGTGGCTCCGAAGGCTGCAGTCAGAACATACCTGGTAAGCAGAGATGAGTTCATACCAGTCCTGAAACTGGTGTGGGAATTGGAATCCCGTGAAGAGTACAGGCTGTAATCAGACCTGAAGATCTAGGTGTGATTTGGCTACTGAAATGACTCCGGTAGTTGTGTTTCAACCTGGTGTCCTCTCTCACAGAATCCCAGAATGGTTTGGGTTGGAAGGACCTTAAACATCATCTTGTTCCAACCCCCTGCCATGGGCAGGGATGCCATTCACTAGCTCAGGTTGCTCAGGTCCCCATCCAAGCTGCTCTTGTCAGGATTCAAGGCAGAATTGTTCCCAGTTTTCCTTTCTGAACTGCACTTCCACTCACACCATTTTGCCTGCAGGGAGCAGCTCCAAGGAGAGTTCTAGAGGGTTATCCACTCTTGCCTTCTTTCCCCTTACCCCAGGACCTGATCTGCTTGTTCCTTAGTGTGCTGTTTTGGGGTTGTTTTTGTCTGTGACTGGTGTTAATCCTTGGGCAAGTCACCCTGTAAGGCAATTCCAGTGTGGTTTGCTGTTCTCCTGTCTAGCTGGAGAGTGTCTCTTGGAGTGGTGAGAGACTGATGCAACTCCAGAGCCTTCAGAAACATGCCATTTCCCAGGTCTGAGGGGGGACGTGGCTGACTGGCCTTTAGGGCTCACTTAAATTCAGGAATCAATGCCAAGGGGCAGAGCAGTGTCCCAGTCCCTGCTTGATAGCAGTGATCTCTGATAACACTCAGTGGGGCTCGTGGTGCTCCTGTGCTGTCCTTGTGCTCCCCATCCCTCCGAGCACCCACGCTGCTGCTGAGGCACCGTGACCTGTGGTGTGAGTTCAGGATCCCGTGGGTGAAGGTCACAGCTGTCTGCTCTCCGTGTGTGTGGCAGCACAAAGCTGCTCCACTGCTGGAGCTGCGCGTGCCCAGGGTTAGAAGGTAATAATACATTGCATTACGTGCATGAACTGAGTCACAGTGACTAAAACATAGCCATGGACTACAATTACCAGAGGGTGAGTATTTGCCTTGCTGTAAAATAACTCATATTTTAGTGAGCAGTCTGCAACAAAACAGTTTTTCTGTGTGTAACCTCTAGTTTTAAATCATAAAGGCGATGGGCATGCATGATTTGCCTGGGTGTGACAGATGCTGGGAGTGCCTCAGAGACTTGTCTTGAACTCTTGTCTATTTTTCTTTTTCAGATGTGCTGAAAGACATTATGACACCGCCAAATTTAACTGCAGAGGTACGTTTTTACTCCCTAACGTGTGTTCTCTTTAAACCTCAGTGAATGGAGGCCTAAAGGAGGAGCTGATGAATAGTCATGTAGGAGATTTGGGCACAAGGAATGATGTCAGATTGCTTTGAGTCATTGGAAAAACTTGCTATATTCTTGGTGCTTTCAAAAAAGTGTGTTCCTGACAGTTAAAGATCAAGATCTAATAAAAAGTCTACAGTTGCAAAAAATTTCTGCAGAATGGGTTAGACAGAAGTTTCAGTTCAGTGAAGTACAAACTTCTTGTACAATCTACACGTGAGGCTTGGAGGAGTCTGGTTTTTATGAAGGATGGAAATGGAGAACACTTAAGCCACTATCACTACACATATAAAGCAACTTTTGGAAGATCTGGCAGAACCTTCAGATGCTAAAAAAAAATAAATTCCCATATGATGCCTCCTAGAGATGAGTTGGGTCTTAGACACTTTGCAGCGCTACCGAAAGCAGTGGGGAATCTTACAGGGGTGCCTTTTGACCAGGTCCTTGTGAGTGAATATTGTACCTGTTTGTCAGTATTACCTCCCCAGGTCTCAAATAAATGCAGATTTACCTTTGTTCTTTGGCCAGAGGAGCATCTCTTGCACAGTAGTAGAGCTTGTAGTTCCTGTGCTTCAGATGAGGGGAGATGAGGAGTTCTTGTGCCTCGGAATTGTGGGAGATGAACAAATTTTGACCTCACTGGCTTATTCTACATCATAGCAAGGGCTCGACTTCTGTTTTTCATTATTATTATTATTATTGTTTTAAAGCATCCTTCTAGTTTTGAAGAGAGTTTAGAACGTGACCAAAATGTAATTGGCTGCTTTAATGTCTGAATATAGAAGGACTGAAATTGTCTTGTTGAAGTCGTCACCGCTTCTGATTTGCTCTTACGATGCTGAATGACAGTGCCCTGAAACCTCACTCCATACACACCAGCCAGAAAAAAGTATTTTAGGATCTGCTTGAGCAGTGCTTTGGTAAGAAGAGAAGAGGACATGTTCTAATATGGCCAGAACATATGTTTGCTTTAATTTCTGCTTTTTGGTACGGGGGTGCTGAGCTCCCTTCGCTGTCAATCCCAGCCCCAAACGCTGTTTGTGACAGCCCCTTTCACAGCTCCTCTGCACAAGATGTGTTGCATTCTTTAATTTTCATCCCCGAATTAGTTAACCTCAGATAACCAAACTGGTGACTCAGGACTTCCCTTAGCAGAGGAACAAAAGTTCTACTTGAGAATCTCCTGAAGTGAACTGGCTGCAAAGGGAACTTCTGATTTGTACACTGAGCGTGAAACACCGGAGTAGTTCATTATTTACCCATGATGATCTTGCATCACATTAAACCCCAAACACGAAAAGCTCTTCATCTTCTGAGCAATAGTTTTGTGTCCATGGCTTTTCCAGTTTCTGAAGCCCTTCCATGCTGGAATTGCCTTCTGCTTTGCCACAGACTTTCCTTTCCTGGTTTGTTTTTTTTTTTAACTCTTCTATGTGCTATGGGATTTTTCTTGCAACATGTAGGGGCTTGGAGAGAGTAATCAGGACTGTTCTCCATGCTGTGTGCTCCATGGCTAGGAATCAAAATCCATGGAAGACCTGGACCTTCTCGAGGACCTGCTCAAGACTGTGCAGCTTAATGTTTCCTTCCTCTTAATCCCTCCACACCATCCCAGGACACCCATTTCATCTTCTCACTACAGCTTTGAAGAAAGTGCCACAAGGTTTGCTTTTGATTCCAAATCTTGGAGAGCATCTTCAGCGTCCTGTGACTGCTTGTGGTTTTTCAGGCTGTTCTTTCAGGACTTCTTTACTCCCCTTTTCATGGGAACCTTGCTGGCTGTAATTGTGATAGACTCAAAGCTGTACAGACAAATTTGCAGCATTTTTGCAGCTTCTTTTCTTAGGGATTTCTAAATAAATTCCATCTTGGAAGTTCACATAAAACTTGGGGGATCATTTGGGAAGCCTTTGGATCTTCCATGTGGAAGAGTTTATCACTGTGTGTTCATGTTTGTGAACATGTGTTGCCTCTTTAGCAAAGATTATTCACTTTATCAGCTTCCCTATTTGTTCTGGGAGAGGAAGTGGGCAGTCTGTCCTGTGAGTGAATAAACTGTCCTTGTGGATCCCTCCAAAAGGCTGTGGACATGTCCTGCAGTCCTTCAGCAGTTCCATAACTTGATCCCTCACTTCTGCTCTTGGAGTCCTTGGGGATTCATCCAAAGGAGCCTTGCATGTGTGACTACAGAGTAGTGCTTACGAAACCAATGGAGGCACTTGCCAAAAAATGAAATGTAGTCATTTTTAGCCCAGAAAAGGAAATGGTGTTTCTAGCTGAGAATTTTGAAGTGAACCAGAGTTGTGTTTATAAGATCCCAAGGCTGTCAGTGGGGAGTTGGGGTGCACTTCATCAAGTGCTGTTCTGCTGAAACCAGAACATTGTGTGTAGTGCTGCTGGTCAGGGTGACATTGTCCCTCATCTGATCTGGGGTGGGAGAAGTTTGGGTGCTTCTCTCTGCTCACTGCTTATTTTTTGCTTTCTTGAGTTTCCTTCCATTTCCTGCATTGCTCGAAATTCTTTCCATCTCCAGATGGAAAAATGTGTGTGAATACAGCCATGTCAGAAAGGACAGCGGTGTACAGTGCCCCATGACTATTGCCAGTGCCCTACCTGAGATTGCTCTCCCAATTACCATTTTTGAAATACGGAAATGGCAGGTTTTTGTTTCACGAGGCCTTTGAGCAAACTGAGAGTTTGTTCCCATTGTAGACCCAACCGTGTTCAGTAATTTTTCAGCAAAGCTCCTGTTGTCTGCTCAGTGACTGAGGTCTGGCCTTGTTCTCTCTCAGCAGGTAGTTTAATTATTGCTGGAGTAATGGCTTTTCACAAGGTTATTCTGTGTGCCAGCACGCTCTTAAATTCTAGAAAATTCATGTTACAGAGCCTGTGCCACTCAGCTCAATAGAGGTGTGAAATAGTTTTTCATGGAGCAGGATGCCTGCTTATGGATTACTGGAGAAATGTCTGCAGTGCTTATGATGAATAATACTGGAATTAAAAATACATCTAGATGTGTAAGGTGGGGGCTTATTGAAGAACCTAATTTTTACATGCTTGTCACGAAGGTGACCTGTCTGAGCTTGCTTTGCCTTTCGAGGTTCTGATGAACTCCTCCTTCTCCCTGCAGTTGCACAGTACCCTTTTGAAGACCATAACCCACCACAGCTGGAGCTCATCAAACCTTTTTGTGAAGATCTTGACCAGTGGCTAAGTGAAGATGACAATCATGTGGCAGCAATCCACTGTAAAGCTGGAAAGGGACGAACTGGTGTAATGATTTGTGCATATTTGTTGCATCGAGGCAAGTTTTTAAGGGCCCAAGAAGCCCTGGATTTCTATGGGGAAGTAAGGACCAGAGACAAGAAGGTGAGCTGTTCCCTCTTCTTCTGTCCCCCTACCTGTCACTCGCTGCTTTTCCTCCTTGAGGTCCATTTGATGCTCAAACCCTTTAAGAAATCCATCCCATCAGTTGTAATGTCTGATTTAGCTTCAATAGGGTTGGTTCAGTGCAGCTGGAAATGGAAAAGCTTTCCTAAGCAGCAGTAGCCTTTAGTCACAACACAAACCAGCCTGGTTTTAACATGTCCTGTTCAAGAAGACCTGGACAGTTGATTTTAAATGGCTTTTTCAGCACTGCTCTGCCACGTGGTGCATCAGAGGGGCAGCGAACTTTCTCGTTCAGCATTTTCAGCCCAAATGAGAGGATTGTTCCAGCTTATTTTTCCTGAATAGATGAGTTGTTCATCTCCTCAGGTTCCCTTAACTGCTGTGGTGGGGTTTGGAGATGCATAGGGGAATATCCCAACTGGAAGATCCTTATTGTTGGATGCCCCTTGTCAATAAAGGGTAGTGAAGGACCTTTTTAGGCCCCATTAATGGGAATTTAACCTCCTTATTTGAAATCTTTTCCAAAGATGGTAAGGTGGGACTTCTAAGGTCATTTTAGCAAGTTTCTCTGCTCACCTCCCACCACTTCCCCAAGTGTGTTGGTTAAACATCCCAAGGGGGTCATCCCTGCAAGCCAGTTCCAACCTCCTCAAGCACAGAGCTCTCTCTGTTCCTGGAGTATGTGCACAAAGGATTAATTTCACAGTGTGTTGGTCTCTAATAAGAAGAGCTTCGTGTCTGAAGGCTCTTGAGAGCAGAAGTGTCACATAAGGAATTTTAGGATTTGGCTGTTAATTCACTGGAAGGAGCAGGTAACTCCCAAGTTTGCTCTCCTGGCAAGGGGGAGCTGTTATTCCATGTCCTGCTGAGATTGTTGTGGTGTAATTCTGGAGTGGAGACAAGGTCAAGGTTTCCCATCAAAACTTTGTGGCTTTTGGTAAAAGTGCATGAGAAAGACCAGGAATGAGCACTGTGCTGAATAAACAGAGTAGATGACTCCTGCTGATAAAGGATTATCTCCAGAGCTGGATAAAGCATCATGAAACAGACAAAATTGAACAAATACACAGGGAAGTGTTGTGCCTCAGTTTCCCTTCCATGAAAAGAAGGTTGTAGTTCTGCAAGTTGGGGGTGAGGTCAGTTGGGTGTTTCTCAGTACCCCAGCGGTACCTTGGGCACCTTGGAGGGGAGGGGGAACTCAGCAAACAGGAGTAGTGAGAGCCTTGTTTACTTCACTGTAAATACTGTCTGTAACCAGCAGCTTGTTTTGGTTTCAGTGTCTCTACTACAAGAGTTGACTTCTTTCCCCTTCCCAGCTCCACTTGAGCACGGTTATCTTGATGTGGCCAGTGGGCAGCACGTGGTTCACATAACCCTTCAGTAGTGTTTATAAACAGGTATTCCAGTGCAGGCTTCTGGAGCCTTTCCTTCTCTTGTGGCCCATATTTCAGTGTTATATGTCAAGTGCTGCTCTCTGATTTGATATTTCACCACACCTTTGTATAACTGACTTCCTCGATTCTAAGTCAATGAGGCATCAGAAGAGCTGTTTGCACAAAGGGGCAAGCAAATGCCTTTTTTCTTTCTTTTTGGGCCAGCACAGGTATGATAAAGGAAAAGTGGCTTTAATAGGTACCAGATTTTCTTGGTTTGAAGCAAGGACACGGTGCCCGCTTTGCACGTAGCTGCTGAGAGCAGCCCGGCTGCAGCCGCTGCTGCCATTAATGCTCGTGGCAAAGTGCTGCTCCGAGGGCCCAGGCTGTGCTGGCAGGAAGTGTGAGTCTAATTGCAAGAGGAAGTATGACTAATTGATCAAGAGCACAGCCCTGAGTACTTCTGGAGCCAGCTTTTCCCGAGTGCCTGCCGGGAGAAGCAGCTCCAGGGAGGCCTTTGCACCATCAGGTGAGAGTTGGTGTAGGTGAGGCTGAGTGGCTGCACAGGCTGTTCTTGGCTGGGCAACAAGGCATTACAGAGCCCAGGCTGTCTCTGACCAAACCTTCTCCTGGGGTTTTTTATTTCCTCTGCAAGCTGCCTCTTTTAACTCCTGAAACTCATTGTAGTGGGGGAGCTTTGTCAGGAGAAGGGAGTGATGAAGATTAGGAAGTGTTGGCTGTGTGGTGGTGTCTGTCGGTCTCCACCACTGTAGAACAGGAGGAATTTTTATTTTCCTTTTGAACCAAAGGAGACAGACTTTTCTGAACTGGGATAAAGAACTGTAACTGTCCAGAAGTAACCCCCAAAGAAGTCCTCTAAAGAAGCTGCTGCTTCTAGTGTTTGAAGTGATTAGTTTATGCTTCATTTTTCCTTATGAAGGATGCTGACACACTACTGTGGTGACAAAGACTGGCAGCTTACCTTCCTACAGCTGGAGAAGGTCTTTATTCATTCCTGCTTCTGCCTTGGAGGGCTCTGTGGTGAGGATCAGGCTTGGAAGGAGGCTCAGTGGACAGGGATCAGTTGTTCAGGTGCTGGAGATGATCCACTCAGGAGCGTTCTTTGAGTACCATACTGTTTTATTTGCAAGGATGGCACCTAAGAGTTCTCCTGTGGGGAAAGGCTGAGAGAATTGGAATTGTCCAGCCTGGAGAGGAGAAGCTCTGGGGTGACCTCAGTGTGGCCTTCCAGGGCCTGAAGGCCCCGACAAGAAACATTGAGAGAGACTCTTTACAAGGGCCTGGCTAGCCAGGACACAAGGAACGGCTTCGTGGTGACAGAGTAGGGTCAGATGGGATACTGGGGAGGAATTGTTCCCTGGGAGGGTGGGCAGGCCCTGGCACAGGGTGCCCAGAGCAGCTGTGGCTGCCCCTGGATCCCTGGCAGTGTCCAAGGCCAGGCTGGACACTGGGGCTTGGAGCAGCCTGGGACAGTGGAAGGTGTCCCTGCCATGGCAGGGGTGGCACTGGATGGGCTTTAAGTTCCCTTCCAACCCAAACCATCCTGTGTTTCTGTGGTGCTGTATAACTGAACAGGAAGTGAAAACCAATTATTTTGTGTGAGGAAGCCTCAGAATGACCCTCTGAGCAGGGCAGAGATCCCATGTCTGATGTCAGAGTTCATCAGTTGTGGTGTCTGTGGGACAGGCTCAGGTGCCAACCTCTGCTAAACCTGATGCCTAAGCCTGCTCTGAGGCTGCAGCTTCACCCTCACAGTAGGGCGTGTTCCTAGAGGGAATGTGGGAATACCGTTCCCAAAATACTTGTTCTTCATAGTCCTGCCTGTGCTGCGTTGAGAGGAGAACCAGGAGCAACATCTGGCCATGTTTGTGATGCCCTGGGAAGCGCTGGCACAGGGACCAGAGGAGCTTATCTCACATCCATTTAAAAATGGTGCTGGTGGTAGATGGGAAATACAAGTTTGAACTACTTCCCTGTCTTTATTCTTCTGGAGTGAAAGTGAGTGGTGGTTGATTGCACCCCTTGGAATATTGTTAGTTTGTTATGAAAATGTTCTGCCTGGAATTCAGAGCTTTGGAAATGGAGAACTCTTTGAGTTCTGCTTCAGTGGGACTGGTTTTAGGGTCTCAGGACATAAGGGCTGTCTCCAGGGAGTAAATCTCTGGCTGGAGGGATAACACTGCCCTGTTGGAGAAGAACTGGATTTGCTATGGGACTGACTGTCAGTGTGACAGCGTTCCCTTGGTTGTCCTGGCCAAGTGTCCGGGGGTTTTCCATAGGGCACATCCATCATGGCATGAGGAAGCTGTGGGCAGGATGTGTTCCCCTCAGCTCTGTGCTTCCCTCCTGCCTGGCAGCACTGGCAAGCACTGCTGGCTTGCTCCGAGGCTGGGGTTTGCTCAGTCCTGGGGCTCAGCTCCCGGGAAGGCGAACTTTAAAGCTCCCTTAAGGAGTGGGTGTGATAAGCACTGGGGGCATCTGAGCCAAAACCACGGCCAGGGTACAAGGCTGCTGGGGAAGGTCATTGTGCAAGTGCTGCAGGGAAAGGGCTTTTGTGTAATTTAGAAGCAGCTCGAGTGATAAGGAGACATAATTATCAACATTTTATTCAATAATGGCAGGAAGTGACTCTTTTCATGTGTGCAGAATAGAGATTTACTAAATAAAAAGCACTCTGGCCACTCAGCTCATGGCTGTTGTGAGGTGAAACTAAAAGTTTCTAGAAATATGAGGTGTGGGTTTTGTGAACAAATGCTCACATACTCATGTATGAAAACTTTTTGTTTATCTCCAGTTTATTCCAATTCCACATTCAGTTTTAATCAGAAAGATTCCTTATTGATGCTGTTGCAAGCCTGCAGTAACAGGTTGTTCTAGACAGTGTAATGCATTTTCTGGGAAATGAAACAATTTTTCATCTTTATCAATTTTACTTGAAAATATTGGCTCAAAGAGCTTTAAAACTGTCCCCTTATTTGAAGTTTCAAGCTGATTTAAAATCAGTAATAAAAACATTCATAGGTTTTATGCTCTGAAAGCAAATGTTTACCTCGGAGTTGTAAACTCAAGTGAAGTCTTTCTTCAAACACTTTGGCTGTTGGGCCTATTTTAATGAGACTTTCCACATTTTTGAGAAAGTATTCCAGGATGTTTTGTAAGAGAAGGCAGCATCTGTCTTGAGTACAGTGATATGAGCAAACATTTAGAGCCTTCTGACTTAAAGTGCTGTCAAAATGTAATTCCTGTAGTGGTAGATTTTAGAATTCTTAAATGTAGTGGTGCTTAAAATTTAGAGTATGTTCAGGGCACCTCCTGTTTAACATTTGATGCTCTCCATCCCCAAAAAAGCAGCAGCATGAGACTATTTTTGACATGACCCTCGGGGTGTCTGTGGTGTTTGTTTTGAAGAAATGGGAAAAATCTGCATTCTTTGCTTCATTGCTGGAGATGGGTGTTCGGAGAGCACAGGATCACAGAAGGGTTTGGTTTGGAGGGGCCCTTAGAGGGCAGTTCCAACCCCCTGCTGTGTCAGGGACACCTCCCACTGCCCCAGGCTGCTCCAAGCCCCAATGTCCACCCTGGCCTTGGGCACTGCCAGGGATCCAGGGGCAGCCACAGCTGCTCTGGGCACCCTGTGCCCGGGCCTGCCCACCCTCCCAGGGAACAATTCCTTCCCAATATCCCATCCATCCCTGCCCTCTGGCACTGTGAAGCCATTCCCCCTTGTCCTTGTCACTCCAGCTCCCCTCTCCATGTTTCCTGTCGGCCCCTTCAGGCCCTGGAAGGCCACAATAAGGTCACCCCAGAGCTTGTCTTCTCCAGGCTGGACAGTCCCAGTTCCCTCAGCCTTTCCTGGTGGGAGAGGTGCTCCATCCCTGAGATGTGCTGAAGTCCGTGGCAAACCAGTGCCCTGCTTGCCATGTGCTGGGGCTGTGACCTGTCCTTTGGGGCTGATCTGCCTTCAGCCGGAGGTGAGGGCAGGAGCTCTGTCAGCCGTGCTGATCCCAGGTGTTTGACACTTGTTTTCCCTCTGTTTAGGGAGTGACAATTCCCAGTCAGAGACGCTACGTGTACTACTATAGCTACCTGTTAAAGAACCACCTGGATTACAGACCAGTGGCACTGCTGTTCCACAAGATGATGTTTGAAACAATTCCCATGTTCAGCAGCGGAACTTGCAGTAAGTACCAGCACCCCTTCACCTCTGCTGGGGACCCCCATGGCATCTGGGGTGTGGTGATGGCACCAAGAGCTGCATGTCTTGGAGAAAGTCACATGGAAACCCCCCACAATCCACGTTCTGCTGGGTTAGGGGGCTCTGAACACTGGGGTCCTCCCAAGTGTAGTCTGTGAAGGACTCGTGATTTTACTACAGTTTTAAATTGGCAAGTGTTTTACTGGTTTGAGGAGAAGTGATTCCATGTGTAGAATCATTGAGGCTGGAAAAGATCTCCAGGACTGAGCCCAGCCTCTGACCAGTCCCCACCTTGTCACCCAGCCCAGAGCACTGAGTGCCACATCCACTCGTTCCTTGGGCTCCTCCAGGGATGGGGACTCCACCACTCTCTCCATATATATTTGTATATTTTCTTCTTATTTTTGTAAAAAGCCTCATTTTTCTAAACACAGCAACTCTTGGGAAACATGAATTGCTGAAAAACATTTGCCTAATGGCATGTTGGCTTCCAATGCAGCAACATCATTCTTCCCATGATGTTCAAAAAAAAAAAATAAATGAATCAGTTCAACTGGGTAAATACCTAATTAACTGTGGAATAAACTTTTCTTTATGTGAAGGTTTCTAAAGCATTAATACACCTGTGAATGATTAATCTGATGTGATGATACACTGTGAGGAACAGCAGATTTCGTGAAGCTTTGAAATACAAAAACAAACTGTGCTCTGTCCTGTGGGCTGTGTTACAGGGCAGTGGCTGCCTTGCGTTGCGTGCTCATTTTTTGTCAGTGGAAAAAATCTGATGGTTTTGCTATGGGGATTACAGCAATGTGTAATTAATTCCAGTGCCTCCTGTGGCTTTGATTAAAATTGCCCTGTTAAGATTGTTGTGAGACAGTACCTGAACATGTAACACGCACCAGAAACAATCAAGCAGCTTGTCAGGCTGTCTGTGCAGGAGGAGGGAGGGAGGAGCCTCTGCCAAAACCCCTCTGCCTTAGGGAAGAGCTGTGGAGGTTACAGATCTCTGCAGTTCCCACTTACTGAGTGTTTTGGATAAACTGTGCTGTCCTTGTGAGTCTGAACTGCTCGGGTGCTGTGTGTCCGTGGCAGGCTGCTGGTGGGGGGATTGCACAGGAGGCTGTTGGGATGAACAGCAGGCTGGCCAAGCACCTGAGAAGATAAATTAGCTCTCAAGCCCAGAGAGTGCATACTGCAATATTTTAGGTTTCTGTGGAGTTCTCAGTGGTTTTTTAGAAAGCAATGGTCTGTGCTGTTTCTTTAGTCATGTCATCAGCTGTGATGGGAGTAATTTTAACAACAAAATAACCTTAAATCCACCTTCCTTGTTATCATTCTGCTGCTTTAAAGCCACTGGCAGAGCAGAGGCCTGTCTCTAGGGCAGAATGAAGGGATGGCAGGGTTTCACAGCTCTGAGGATGCGAGGGAGATAAGGGCAGAAAGAGAAGGTTGTGTGGAGACCTCACATCACCTTCCAGGGTCTGAAGGGGCTGCAGGGAAGCCTGAGAGGGACCCTGCAGCAGGAACTGGAATGCCAGGACAAGGGGAATGGCTTCCCACTGCCAGAGGGGAAATTTAGGTTAGATTTACAGAAGGAATTGTTCCCTGGGAGGGTGGGCAGGCCCTGGCACAGGGTGCTCAGAGCAGCTGTGGCTGCCCCTGGATCCCTGGCAGTGCCCAAGGCCAGGCTGGACATTGGGGCTTGGAGCAGCCTGGGACAGTGGGAGGTGGCCCTGCCCATGGCAGGGGGGGGATGAGATGGGCTTTAAGGTCCTTCCAACCCAAACCATCCTGGGGATTCTCTGAGGCTGCAAGTAGCAGTTTCATAGCTGGGCCCTTCAGCAGGACAGTGTGGGTGCGTTTAGCAGGGACTCCCACAGCTCTGCAGGGGTGTCTGGCCCTTTGCAAAGCAACTCTGCTTAAAGTGGACCAAAACCCCCTCATCATTTCAGTGTTACCCCTGCAGATTTAATTGGAGAAGTTATGCCATGGCTGGCACTTCTCTGGTGATGGTGATTCACAGGGCCAGCTTAGGCTCTGTTGGTCTTGTTTGATTTTGTGTATTAATGTTCCATTTTGACTTTGTTTTTGCTTGTTCGTGAAGAGTAGAAGTCAGTTTAGGCTGACCTGACCAGCCACTCTACAACTGGAAGAAGAGGTGAGAGAGAATAAAACCCCTCACTTAGGTCTGTGTAATAGAGAGGAGAGGCAAAATGCAAGGAACAGTCAAGTAGTTATCACTTTTAATAGTCATTATATTAAAACAAAACAACGTTTTAGGAACTCCCTGGTGGCCTGAAAGTATTGCCACGAAGGACAGAACTCTTTGAGGTTGTTTCCAGTAGCATCTGGCAAAGTTTGGTCTCCTGCAGTGTTAAACCCTTAATGGAAATTTATTTAACTTTGAAAATACTGTAGCTCACGATTTTGTTTCTGCTGCCAATATTGTGCTTTTTGACCCTTTTGAGGCTTCTCTCACAAAGTGACACTCTGTTTTGTCACACAGATCCTCAGTTTGTGGTGTACCAGCTAAAGGTAAAGATATTCACCTCCCCTTCAGGACCCTCACGACGTGAAGACAAGTACATGTACTTTGAATTCCCTCAACCTTTGCCGGTATGCGGTGATATCAAAGTGGAATTTTTCCACAAACAGAACAAGATGTTGAAAAAGGTTGGTTTCCTTGCTTTTTCTGGAAAATGTTGTCGAGCCAGCCCCTGATGCAGGGTTGGGATGTTGGTTATTCTTCGGGGATGTGTAATCACGGCATTTAATTCTTTGATGTCTGGTTTTCCCAAGGAGCCAATTGACCACAAAATGAAAGCTGGATGTTTTGGGAGTCGGTGAGATTAAGTACAAAGGTTGGATAAAAGTGATCCTGGATCTGTATTGCAGTCGTTTGGGTAGTAGTGAGTAATCTAATTGAGGAAGAAACATTCACCTTCTAAAAATAGACTTGCATACTGAGCAAGTTAACTCCAGCTGTTTTCTTCACTAAATTTTCCTGAGGTTTGAGCAGGCACAGAAGATCCTGTCTGTGCTGTTGGCTGATTTGTACCCATCTGTCAAATTTAGCTGAATTTCTGAGATAATTGAGTTCCCACGCACTTTGTAAAAGTATCTCTGCAATCTCTTCCACCACCTCTCTGTTCCCAGCTGCAGTGCCTTGACAGGAGAGGTTTAGAGAATTCCCTCGGAGCTGAGGATTTTATCAGGGTCTCAGTTGTGGAAAAAAAATTAATGTAGGACTTACTTTGAAACCAAAGTCAGCCAGTTCTTAAAGCTGAATCCCTGAGTTTCTTTAGTTCTGGTGCTCGTGGAGCCTCTTTGGATCTACCAGAGTGAAAGGTGAGGATGAGACTGTGCTGATTAAAGGCTGCCTTGGTATTTGCTACTTCATATCCCTCATCAGTAGTTACTCCCTGTTGAATGGAGGTTAGAAAACTAAAGAGCATTCAGTGAGTGAATTAATAAAAATAAGAAATGCTGGGGTGGATCAGGAGACAAAGAAGTGATGGGGTAACATCCCTTAGAGCTGTGCACACGGGTTGCACTGCCAGCTGTGTGTGAACACACGTGGCACTGGTGTGTGGCCTTGCTCACGTGTGAAGCAGTTCAGCTCGTGTGCTGGTGTCTGCAGAAGTTCCTGGACAGTTCCTCAGTGGCACTGTTTTCCTTCTCTGCCTGTGTAATGAGATGTTCAGTCGGTCAGTGCAGTTATGTGCTGTACAGAGATGGTGAAACGAAGCATTTTAAAAGCAGAAATTGTACTTTAAAGCCAAGATTATTGGCATTTAAAGCAGCAACACACAGCAGTCAGTTTTGAGAAGAGTCTTTTAAAGGAGCACCCAGCTGAGTACTGTGGGCTAAACATGAGGGATGCAGGAAGATGATGCAAACCCCAGCACCTGAGACAAGGCCCTGCTTTATCTGCTCTCTCTCCTATCTGGACCGTGAGTTTGTTGTTTCTCTGCCATCTCCAGTACCATGGACTGCAGACAGACCCGATGGGAAGTGCTGTGCTGCCCTGCCCATCCCTGGAGTACCAGTGTGCAGGTCAGCTGCTGGGTCTTGGCTCTGTAGCCCCAGGAACAAACTCCTGGATTTATTTTACCTGTGGAGAGAGCCCTGAGATCCAGGGACAGCGGAAGTGAGAGCCCCTCACGAGTACACACAATTTCTGCTGCATGAATCAGGTCTTCAGGAGTCCAGAACCACAGCAGGAGGGTTACTGTGCTGGAGTTTCAGTTCAGAGTGTCAGATTGTGGTTTCGTTTCTTAAGAATCTTTGCAGTTTCTGAGTAGCTGGGTGATAGTTGTTGGTTTTTTTTCTTTTTGTCTATTCTTACCAAATATCCGAACTGTTTGGGTTCTGTGGATTACAGATAGCGCAGAGTTTCTCAGTGTTTCTGGCCTGGTAGAGCCAAAGAGATGATGAAGGTGCTGCTTTTCACACCTGCAGACTTTTCTGAGATGGAAACTGCCCCTTTATCAGCCAGTAAAAAAACCACCTTGATAATCTCTCTGAAATATCTGTTGAATCAAGTGTCTTACTGCCTCAGCTTTCAGTATGAATGGAGGAGAGAGGAAAATAGGTGTGAGATGTTCCACAGTTGTGGTAAGATATCACCTGTCTTAGCTCTGCTGCAAACACGGGAGCTGATCCTTCTGCATGGCCCTTGGACAGGTTGTTGCATAAAGTGAATAAGGTGAGAACAGGGCAAAGGGGAATACTGGAGACAGAAAAGCCTACCTTGGCTCAAACTGAACACATTTCTCTGCCCAAGTGTTTCACATCTGTGCCTGTTCCTTTTCTGCATCAGCTGACTACACAGCTTTTACTCAAAACCCCAAAAGTGAAGGCCTTCCACTGGGGACACTTGTATTTTTAAGATCCCTTTATGCAGTGATTTCCTGATTCATGAGGAACAGCATAGTCAGGAGTAACAGCATCTTACCTTTCAGAGGTTCTGGTTTATTCACCAGCCTTATGAAAAGTGGAATTCTCAGTCTGTTGCCTGTCACTGGTTCTTGTTCTTCCCAGATTTTCTGTTAGCAGGTTATAGGTAGCTAAACAAGTCTTAAAGGCATCATGTATTGACCAGTCTGCATTTTACCTTTAACATAATAAAAAACCTAATAAGACCAATTGAAAGTGTAATTCCTGATCCATTCTGAGCCTCAGGCTGGAGCATGGCTGTGTCTCATCTCTGTAGATGAAGAAAACTTCTTTGCCCTGGCTCTGGTTTGGTGTTTGGTAACACTGCTCTCAGCTGAAGTGCCCCAGATTCCCTCACCTGTACTTGCTTCCAAATTTCCCAGTCCTTTGAAGAGCAGCATTATCTGCAGAGCTCTCTGTAGGGAGGGCTCTCCTCAGTTTTGCTCAGGCTCATTTTGGATGAAATTATTATGCATAAACCAGACCAAACCTGAATGACCAAATGACTTTAAACACCTAATGTTGCAGAGTCAGTGTGAGATTTAAAGCAGCCACGTGTCCTTTCTTTTAATGGCAGAAGTTAATTTAAGCAAATTCAGTGGCTTTTGGGAGCTGACCTCAGCCACAGGATCACTGGTGCCACTGGGGTATTGGTACAGGGCTGACTGCCTTGGAAAAGTTTCAGTCTTTCCATGGTTTCTGCCACCTGGCATCAGTTAAGAAGTCCACAGCTCTTGGTCTTTCTTGTCTAATCAAGTTGTTTACTTTATTCTCAGACTATTTCTTCAGTGAGCTGTAGCTGCTTCCTTTCAAGAACGAAATGCATGCCCACATGAGAACAAAATGGCTTGAGGCTCAAGTGCAGTGACTGTGTATGAATTTCTGATGGGTAGAAGTTAGTAATTTGGGGGGGTTTTTTTGAGCAGGGCTTTTTGTTGTAGCTTGACTGTTCTTCCATCTCAGACTGCTGCTGTAGTCACTCTAGTTTTGCTTCCATGGATCTCTGCAAAGCATTTTTCTTCCAGTTATTGATGTTGACGTGATAATCTGAAAGTATTTCAGAATATCCTTAGATCACTCGGTTCAATGAGAGTCTGTTTAAAAATAATACAGAAATCTCCTCATCTTCCTGCCTCCAGAGCCTGGGGGTGAAGGAGACCTTTTTTTTGGGAGTCCTCCCAGTACAGATGAGAGGGAAATGTTGATGTGGGTTTAATTTGTGAGAGTCAGTGGTGTTTTATCCCCAGACTCCAGCGTAGGAGGGCTGACAGCATTGTTTGAGCAGTTGCATTTCATCTCTCGAGTCTCGAGATAAGTTTTGCTGCAGAGTTCAACAAGGCTCTGGGCAGTTGCTGTTTAGCAAACGCTGAGGAATGAACTCTGAAAATGTCAGAAGACTCAGTGTTGATCTGAAAATGGCACAGGAAGTTCCATCAGGCAGGCCTAGGGAACAGGCTGAACCGTGATCTCCCTTCTTGGAGAGCATCTCCAAAGCCCTCAGTGGGTGCTGCAGAGTGCCTGGCAGTGCCTGTAGATCCCTCTGCAAAAGTTAAGCTCTCAGGAGGACACGGGAACTCCTCACTGGTGGCTGAAATCTTGGATTTGGATCTCAGTCTGCAGTTAGAGACCAGCTCTAGAGTGGAGAATGTTTTTCTGTCAGTCTGAGAAACTGCACGAGGTAGGGACAAGTGCTGCTTGTCAGAACTGGGGGATTAAATCAGCCTCTGGCTCATCTGATACTGCTCTGGAGATTCATGGCACAGATTTGGTTATGGGAAGAAGTACATCTGTGGTTTATTTTTTTTTAAAGACAGATGTCTGTGATGTAACTGGAAGTGAAGCAAAACACATTGAAAAACATTCTCTAATACTTTTTTTTTTTTCAGAAGTCTATTCATTAACTTGTGTTATGTGAGCACTTGGTCTGGTATTTTGATTTGCTATATAAAGCCCAAGTTCAGTTCATGCCTTGATTTTTAAAATTCCTATCTTTGGCCCATATTACATCATCTTTCTTCCTTGTCTCCTATGAAATATCTTGGATCCTGACACTTTAGCTGAATCCTCACTTTGAATAATGGATTTGCCCTTCAGTGAAAACAGTGACACAGTTATCAGCCTTAAGAGCTAATTCCAAGACCAGGTCTTCCCTCCATCTGAGTGGCCATGCCATGAGACCCATGAACTCAGTTTATTGGGCTAATTAAGTTGTGTAGTGGGAAGGAAAGGAAAATAACTTGCTTTAAAATGCTGGAGGGAGATAAAAGGAGAAATGACCAGCTCAGCTGAGTTGTGTTGTTTAGTTTGAGTCCCTGAAGGACTCTGCAAATTTATCCCAAGGAACACAGATTAAAAGCTGTCTAGTGAGAGGTTTGTTTCTGTCAGCCCCTATCACTGAAGCCGAGTCCCCCCCTGGCCCTAAAGTGCCAACTAAATCCTTCCTGGTTCTCCACCTCATGGAGCTGAAGGTGAGGCACAACAAAACTGTGCCTTCTGCTTCTGCTGGCATCGATTCCCATCTTTTCTTTGGCTCTGCTTTCCCCACTGGTGACAGGAGCCATCCATCCCTCCATCCCCTGCAGCGTGTCCTCCCCTCCCTGGAGGTGACACGGGTGGCACTGGGGACCAGCACCAGAGCAGTTACCAGCAGGAGAGCTGATGCTTGTCTCTGTTTTGACCTGAGCAGGTCCTTTGGTTTGAGCAGGAATAAACATCTCATCTCCTTGGATTCTCTTCTGAGGGACTCACTGTGGGTGAGGAGGAGCCTGGGTCAGGGTATCCTGAGGATGTCTTGGCAGAGATTTTGTCTGCTGCCTCTTCTTTGGGAGAGAGACATCAGCAGAGTGAACCCAGGATATTCATCCCCCACTTGCAGACCCAGGCAGGGCATTTCTAAGGCTGTTCCTGGGGAAAGAGGAGGGTGTGAGGTGTGTAAGCAGGACCTGGTGAGAACCTGCCACCTGCTGCCTGCCGTGGATGGGCTCCAACAAGGCTTCTTCAGAGATGGGATGGCTTGAGGGGACTCAGTGGCAGTGGGACACATCTCTTGGTCTCCCCAAACACCTCTAATTACAGCACCTTCACTTGCTAGGTGAACTTGATTCCCAAAGTGCTGGAGAGAGGCACGTGGTGAAGGGGAGAACTCCACTACCAGAAGTGCTCCTGGCTGGATTTTTAACTTCTGTCTTGGTTGTTGCCCTTCCTTGCAGTTTGGGGGACTCTCAGGTGCTTACAGAAATGCAGACAAGGTGGAAGTGGTTTTGTAGGCTTCACCTAAAATACTGAAAATCAGTCTGACCTTTGCTGGAGAGGGAGGGACGCTTGTGGATTCCCAGTCTCTTGTTTGAATAAATCTGTGAGGAGGATGAGTGTGAGTTAAGCAGTGGTCCAGCCCTTCTCTGCCCCCTTCTCAGCAGCTCAGGAAAATGCTGTGGTATTTTGCTAGTGCCAAAGTGCCTTCAGCAGGAGGCCTGCTCGTGTCACACACACTGGAACCACTTCTGTTCCACCTCTGATTTCCCCCTGCTTCCTTACCAGCAGAGAGGAATTGGAAGATGGGGCAGGACGTGGATTTTCCAGTAAGAAATTGGAATTAGATCTCCCTGGTAAACCAAAATATGTAAGTTAGCTCAGAAGGAGTGAGGCTGTGTTCTGGTCCTGTGTAATACCAAGGAATGTTAGCTTCTGGAATGGGTTACTTTCCCTGCAGCTTCAGCAGGCATGCAGGAATACTGACCACTGTGGGAAGAACAGGCCATTTGCATCTTGGATCTTTGGTGTGAAAAGCCAAATCAGAGGCACACAGAAGATTTCATCTGTAAAGAGCAAGTAGATGTAGCTCAGTGTCAGGTGGAGAGGTGCCTGGTGTGCGAGTCAGGGCCAGCCTGCCGAGGAGAGCTGCCCTTGGAGACATCAGCTCTTGGCTGGCAGAAAGCTGCTTCTCCAGAGCCTTCAGGAGCTCTGATACAGGGGTGTCCTGCCTCTCGGTACAGCTGTGGCACAGTGGAGGATCAAACTGCTGATGCTCATCTGTCAGGTTCTGCTTCAGCTGAATATCCTTCAGCTGTCACTGCCTGGGCTGCTCCCTAAAGCCTCCTGCTGCGTGGCAGGGCAGCAGGCCCTGGGGCTGCCTTCCCTTGCTGCTGCTCAGCACAGGGCTGGCTGGCTGAAAGCGTCTCAGCACAGCAGCAGTGAATCCATTACCAGAGTCGTGGATTTGTGGTTTGGCTCAATTGTAGCTATTTCTGTATAAAAGTAAGAAAGGCTTTCTGTTACAGGGGAGATTCAATATTACTCACCTCAGATGTCTCTGTTGGGTTTAGGGATTGCGTGGCAAGGTGTGAGAAAAAAAAAATCTGTTTATGCCTCGTGATTGCAAGTTTTAGTTTATTGAATTTATTATCATCCGCTTTTATTGCAGGTATGATAGTTTTAAGCCCAGCTCTCAAGGAGTGACTTCTAAAAGCTTAATTGGTTAAAATTGAGGTTGATGAATGCAGATTTTTGTGTGTTGTCCAGGAGATGTGGTGAAAATGTCTTTGCATGCAATGTAACAAATGATGTACTGTTGTCCAAACAAATTTTGCCTGATATTACAGATTTGTTTCTGACCAGATGCTGATAGCAGTCTGATTAACGTGCCATTAGTGAATACTAAAGCAAGCTTGTTTTCTCTGTTCTTCCTCCTCCAGGACAAAATGTTTCACTTTTGGGTAAATACATTCTTCATAGGACTGGATGAAAATTCAGACAAAGTAGAAAATGGAAGTCTAGTTGCAGATCAGGAACTTGATGGTATTTTCAGTACAGAGCGCTCAGATAATGATAAGGAATATTTAATCCTTACATTAACAAAAAACGATCTAGACAAAGCAAATAAAGACAAAGCCAACAGATATTTCTCTCCAAACTTCAAGGTCAGTATATTTTATGTGTGAACAAAGCTGAAAAGCTGCATGATTTGTTTGTCTTGCCTTTGGAGGGACCATGTGAAACTGCAGTGTAGAAGCTGAGTCCGTGTGTTGGTATTGCCATCACTTAGCAAAGCTTTGAGCTTTGTACTGTTATCTGCTTTTTGGGGAGCTGATGGATGTTGAGAGGCTGGGGTTGAAGTCTTCAGGTTGTTCCAGGTGTTTATCAAGGCCATCAGAGGTGTAGGAGAGCCGGTGACCAGGTGGCATCTTCCCTGCTGCAGCTGCGTCGCCGCAGCTCTGGGCTGGACACGCTGAACTCCTGAGCTGATTTGCAGCAGTGCCAGTTTCATGGGAAGCAGAGGGGGCCACAAGGGTGATTTGGGGTCTGGAGCATCTCCCTGGTGAGGAGAGGCTGCGGGAGCTGGGCCTGGTCAGGCTGGAGAAGGGAAAGCTGAGAGGGGATCCATCAATCCGCACAGACATCTTCAGGGGCTGTCAGAGGAGGTGCCAGTGACAGGATGAGGAGCAAAGGCCATAAACTAAAACACAGGTTCCACCTCAACATGAGGGAGAACTTCTTTCCATGAGGGTGGCAGAGCCCTGGAACAGCTGCCCAGGGAGGGTGTGGAGTCTCCCTCTCTGGAGACATCCCAAGCCCACCTGGAAGTGCTCCTGTGTCACCTGCTCCAGGTGACCCTGCCTTGGCAGGGGTTGGACTGGATCATCTCCAGAGGTCCCTTCAGCCCCAGCTATCCTGTGATCCTGGGAAAGCCTTACCCTGGCAGTTCAGCTTTGAGGAATACGAGCCATTGCCAGCAGTGTTTTAAACATGAAAAAGGCATTTGTAAGAATTTCAGTGTTTTCCAACTTGCTCATAAAAGATGAGCCCATGCTCGTTTGAAGGTAATGGTCGTAGCTGCCTGGAATATTGCTTGGATCAGACTTCCCCCACACGAGTCACCCATCAGAGAGTGATTTGTTCATTCCTGTGCACTCTGGCTGTAAGCCCCTGGTGCTCTGGGACGTGTGGAAGGCAGGAGGGTGGTGGCATGGCCTGGTGTGCTGGGATGTCCTGCTGCTGCTGCAGCTCAGGAGCACCTGAGCACTCAGCCAGACCCAGCTCCTGCAGCTGGGCTGGAAAATCCTGCTGCTTTGCCAGGGCTTTGTTTTGCCAGGGGTGGTATTGAGAGGCTGGCAAACCTCTCTGGAGAGAGGAGCACTGCTGTGACTCAGGGTGCTGAAGGAGCTGTGCTGTTAAAAATTGCTTTGTTGCCTGTGCTCAGCTGAAGTCCAGGTTCCCTTTTTAAATGTTGTTTTTTCCTTCCCCAGGTGAAGCTATTTTTCACAAAAACAGTAGAAGAGCCATCAAACCCAGAGGCTAGCAGTTCAACTTCTGTAACACCAGATGTTAGTGACAATGAACCTGATCATTATAGATACTCTGACACCACTGACTCTGATCCAGAGAATGAACCTTTTGATGAAGATCAGCATACGCAGATTACAAAAGTCTGAATATTTTTTTTATCAGAGATAAAAAAAAAACCATACAAAAAAAAACCAACCATGAAGAGTGACAAACTTGAATAAACTGAAAAAAAAAAGGACCTTTCTAAATGGCAAAAGGACATAGTGTCAGATTACCAATTATAGGAACAATTCTTTCCTGACCAATCTTGTTTTGCCCTATAAATCTACAGGGTTTGACACTTGTCCAGTCGGGGGGGAAAAAGAAAGATTACGTAGCTCTTATATGTATATACCTTTTTGTGTCAAAGGACATTAAAACTTCAATTAGGAACTATAAACATGGCACTTTCCCATTTTATTCCAGTTTTATAAAAGTGGAGACAGACCTAATGTGTATGCGTAGGAATTTTTCCTTTTGTGTTCTGTCACCAAACGAAGTTTCAAAAACCGAAAAAAAAAAAAAAAATATTTACAGGTTCACATCCTGCCCCTTTTTTTGCACTTGTGTGGCAACAGAAAAGTCTGCAGTTGGCTAAGAGATGTTTCTAGAAGGTTTTTCCTACATTCTAATGCATGTTTTTTGGATGGGGCTGGAAGGTGATGCTCGGAAAGGAGCGTGGCCTGTGTACCATATCCGGCTGTTCCATGCACCTTTCCTCAGCATGCTGCCCTAATTCATCCGGGAGAATGGGTGAGGAGTCGCCGCTGTCACTGCTTGTTGTTTGTGCATTTTTCATTTTTTTTAAGTGTAATGGTGCTAGAAAAGGCAGCTAGAGGGAGTGATTCTGTCTAGGGGTACAGGAATGAACCTTCACGACACCCGCGAGACCCGCGAAATGAAGGGAGACAAGGAACTGGGGTCACGAGAAACAAAACAAAAAGCAAAAGGAAACACAGCAACAATGACTTAACCATACAAATGTGGAGGCTATCAACTAAAGTAAGAGCTTGAAACAAATGGTTCCAAAATTTGACAATGATTTTTTGGGGTTTTTTCCGAATTGTAATGGCTGCTCCATCTCCTGTGTAATCAAGGCCAGTGCTAAAAGTCAGATGCTCTTAGTGCAAAAACATCAGTCAACATCTTACATTTATATAAGTAGTTTTTCAATCATATTCCTGCTGTGAATACTTCATGTGCTGCCTTGCAAGCTTTTTTTTTTTTTTTTTTCCTCTCATGAATATAAAAAGATTTTGTAATGGTGCACAGGAAACGTCATTGGAGATTCTCCAGGTTAGTGTTTGTTTTGAAGATTTCTGATGCATTTATTCAATCAAACCTCTGTCAGCCGTTCCACCCCTTTGACCTTACACATTCTATTACAATGAGTTTTGCAGTTTTGCACACTTTTTTTTTTTTATTTTTTAAAATGTCATTAGCTGTTAGGGAGTTTTACTTGAATACTCATTACCTGCAATGTTTAAAAAACGGACATTACACACCACAGAGGAAACCAGTGTTGCAGTAAATGCTCAGCGCTGTGTAAATGAAGATTAAAAAGCAGAACTTGTCCCAAATACGTTGCTATAAAAACAGCCCCACAAACCACCCAAGTGGCAGTGTTGGATTATTTGTTCCTAGGGACACGGCCGAGGGTAAGGGCTCAGGTTGGCTGCTGCTGGACGATTGTCGTGCCCAGCCTGAGGTCACTCAGGAGTCCAGCTGCTGGTGCCTCCAGATGTGAAGTCACTGCCAAAACGGGCCCCTCGAAGCGGGCCATGAACAGCTGACCCCAAATTGATGCTTTTTTTAGGCCGTAGTACACACAGCCCCCTGCTTAATTAACTTGTTGGTGCTGACACGGAAGTTCACGAGCTGTGTTCTCAGCCAGAATTCTGATTGGGATCTGTCAGAGCCCTGTACAGCAGCATTAATGGTTGGAATTGGAAGGAGACAAGGCAGGACTTCCACTAATTACAATTGGTAAACCAAGGTGTAAAGGGCTTATTTTTTTTTAAATTTTCTTAGCTGGTTTCTGTTGGTCGGTTCTGCTCCTCAGATTCGTGATTCTAACTTCTAACAAAGCTGGTAATTCATTCTGACTTACAGGTTTCATTAGACTTTAATGGATGGAGGTTCAGTGCTCATTGTGACGAGCAGGAGGTGGTTTTCCCTTGGGAACAGGAATTTTAACTCTTACCCTTCCAGTCGTGTTTCACCCTGTCTGGTTGATAACAGTTGAAAGTTGTGTTGGCTTAATAAACCAAACTGTTCCTGCTTGGATAGCATTGGGATCTTGGCACTGCTGCGTGTCCCACTTTGGATAATCAGGATTGGATGGTGCAGTTCCAGTTGGTGACGCCGGATCGGGAATCGGGACGCAAGGATGGGCTTTTGCACTGTTATTTTTCCTTTGGAATGTGAAGGTTGGAATGAGGATTTCGATTGGTTTTTTTTTTTAATTTTTT
>VWZW01002575.1:60809-123604 GCA_013397115.1 Edolisoma coerulescens
CGTGTCCCCGCCCGTGTCACCGCGTGTGCCCCGGCTGCCCGGCGCTCGCCGCTGAAGCGCTTTTCCTCTCCGGCCTGTGCGTTGAGTTTCAAACCACAAGATCAAAGTCAGCCCTTTCTATCTCCAGCATCTCCAGCACGTGTTTCCTTTTTTCGAAGCCCATTGAGTAGTTTAATTGGGAGACGGGTGCTCCTGAATAAGCACTTGGAATTAACGAGCTGCCTTGGTAGCGCTCATGCCTCGGGACGATGTTTTACCTCACATGGCACTGGGTCCTCACCTGTTTTCTCCCTCTTTGCTGCCTCGGTGAGGTGAGCCAGGCTTTTATTCCCTTGGCTTGCTGGCGGCCTGGGGCCAAGGTGTGGCTGTGGCACTGTGCAGGCGGCTGGGGAAGGGTTAATCCCCCTGCAGGGGTGTCCCAAACAGGGGTGATGTTCGTGCTCCGTTCTCAGCTGCCAAGCAGAGCCCCAGGGAGGGTTTTCCTCTCCGTGTCCCCGGAGGTGCTCGGGCGAACAGGGTGTGCACAGGCTGCAGTCCCTGGACGCCGTGGTCTCACCAGGGCTGCAGCATGTTCTTCTGTTCCAGTTGCTGCCAAAAGCTGACTTTTTATCTGATCTGTGGTCTTCCACCATGAGCTGATGTGGTCCCCGCTCTGATTTGTGCCTCGGCCCCACCGCGCTCGGCGCAGGTTGAGCTGTGGTCTCACAGAGCCTGTTTTCCTTCAGCCTCTGCAGCACAAATGCATCAAAGGAGAGCCACTCGGCACCACGTGTGCTGCTCTCGCTCTCCCCATGTCGAGTTTTATCCCTTTAGGGTTGGGATCAGCTGCACCCCTGTGACCTGACTCCCTCAGCCTCCCCCAGCTGGAGCTGCATCCTCAGCTTGAGTTACAGCATCTTTTTAAAAGGTTTTTCTCTCTTTTTTTGAGGCAAAATGTGCTGATATCAGACCATTTCAGCCTGGAGGTGGCAGAGACCTGGCTCCCATCCAAGGGCTTTCACGGCAGCAGCCTCCTCCAAAGCTTGAATCCAGCACCTGTGGACCTCAAACCTGTGCTGATCCACAGCAAATCTTAAATCCATAGGAAATGTCCCCAGCCTGGCTCTCTCCATGGACATGCCTGCTGAGCACAGGGTTTGTCCTTCTTGGTGTGGCAGCAGAGGCCAAAAAGCGAAGCCACTTCCCACTGCTGCTCTCTCCCACCTCAGGGTGTGTGCTCCCGAGGGCTGCTGTCCTCTCCCCCTTCCCGTCTTCCCCTCTGCAGTTTTCCCTGCTTTTCTGATTTAGCTGGACTCCTGGCAGCACGTAATTATTAATAATTTAACGAGTTAGACCCTACATAAGTGCCCTGAGCTGAATTTTTTTTCCTCTCCCCTCTGCCCTCCTCCCCCTGTGCCCCGCTGTCGATGACCCTGCTGCTTGCACAGAAAATCCCTGTTCAAATGGATGTTTTCCCATGAGGAACTGTTGCCAAATCCGGGATTTTTTTCTCCCCCCATCAAAAGAAAAATAAATCCTGAGCTGGAAAGATTCCTCACCTGTTCAGTTTAATAGCAGCGAGCTTCCAGGCTGTGCTGTAAAATCTGCCCACAAGTCTATTGAATAGAATAGGAAACTTTTTTCTCCCCCAGTAAATGGAGATACTTTCAGGAGGTATCTGGCGGTATTTTCACCTCCAGAAGGAAGCTGGTAGTACCCTTTTTATTCCAGGTTCAGTTCAGATGAGGAGGGAGCAGGGTGTGCAGGCAGTCTCCAGCCCAAGGGCTGGGAGCTGATTCGGCAGGAGATTATTGGGGAATTAAATCCCAGAGAGTGGCCTGGGGGGACCTGCTGCTGCTGGAAATCACAGGGGCTTATCCAGGCACGCCTGCTTGAGCCATGCCGAGGTCTCCTGCTAAGGGATGTGGTTTCCAAGCCGGCTCCTGCCCTGGGGACGTGGCAGCGCTCAAAGGTGGGAGCTCTCCCCCACACCTGGGTTAGGGGCTGGGCCCCTTTACCCCCCCAGCTTCCAGGGGAGGCTTTTGCTGGGTGATGTTTGTGCCGTGTGCTGGTGATGCTCTGCCCAAAAAAATCATGCCAGAGGTTTTCCACGTTCCAGTCGTGAAGTCTCCAGTAGAGCTCCCGAGCAGCCGAGTCTGCCTGGAGGGATCTCAGTGTAGCTGAGGGTCGGTGAAACTTGGGATTTGCCCTTCCTCTCCCTCTCGGAAAAGAGCCCAAAGGCTCCCAGAACACTGCAGATGCCTTTGAAAGCGAAGCTCCTCGTTGGCCTTGATGTAACCCGAGCCCACATTGCTAAAGAAATTCAATTAAACTGAGAGCAACCCCCAGTGAAACCCAAATTGGGTGATTTGTGACCGACTGGAACTGAGTATTTTCAGTTAGAAGGAACCTGCAGTGATCAAGTCGGGTATTTTAAGCTCTCTGAGAATTTCCCTGAATGTCCCCTCTCCACAAACCACCGAACATGGTTTCACAACTGTATGCAGTTTTATTCACTATTATCTATAGAATCACTATTGTAGGTAACTCGTACTGCACACAGCCAGGTGAAACACTGTCTGTATCCCAACAGGAAATCAACAACGTAGCCCTTGGTAAAAATATCAGAGGTGGTGGTGGTGCTCGGTGAAGGCTTGTGCTCTAAGCAGCATCAGATTTTATTCAGGAGACATTTTCTCTTTAAAACAAAAAATAAATAAATTAAGAAGTCGCTGTGGAGAGCAGCCACCCCTTGTCCCGGAGCACGATGCAGAAACAGGCTCGTCACTCCTGACTGCATCCCGCAGAGGGGGAGCAGAGGGATCCCAAACACTTTCCCTCTTGGCGGGACACCGGAGCAGCTCGGGGACGTCGCTGGTGTCTGTGAGATGTCTCCTGACCAATGCTATTTGTCTGCATTCCCAGGAATGCTGCTGCTTGTTCTTCGGAGCGGAAAAATGTTCTATTTTCGGCTGTGACAACTTTTTTTCTTTTTTTTTCTGGGAATACAAAGTTTCAAACAAAGCATGGCAAGGGTTTGTGTAGGTCTGAGTGGTGTGGGATGGGGTGGGAGCGAGGCAGAGCTTCAGGCAGGGACAGGAGGAACCTATTACTGCTCTCCTTGCAGTTCAGGGGGATGGTGATGGAGATCCTGGCGTGTCAGAGCGGAGGCAGACGTGGATATGTGGGAAAGTGTCTCTTGGAGCAGGAAAAAAAGATCAAAACAAGCGGGTAAATAAACAGAGGAGCATATGTCTCTAGACTGGGGAGGAAAAAAAAAAGAGATTGGATCAAAACTCAGCATCATTCCAGAGCCTGAGGTGGCCTTGGGTGAGCAAAGGCACTGCAAGGAATTGTGGCTGCCCCTGGAGCCCTGGTGGTGTCCCAGGCCAGGCTGGGAGAGTGGAAGGTGCCAGGGGTGGAACTGTGGGTCTTTAAGGTGCATTCCAACCCACACCATCCCGGGATTCTGCGACTCTACTTGCTCCAAAACCCCAAACTTCTTTAAGCTTTGTGGGTAAAACGGATTTGGAACCCCGAGGTGACGTTACTGGGAAGGGCCAGAGTGGGTCATCCATTGGTGGGGGATGGCTTGGGGAAGGGTTCGACTGATCTGGTGCTTTGCTGCTTTCCTCCCCTGGGACATGTGATGCCCTGTGTTACAGTGGTTTACAGATTAAGCCTTTTATACCCACTTTTTAAACAAAACCAGCGACTGGAGAACCTCAGGCGCGTTTGGAGCCCCAAACCGCTCCCCTTCAGAAACTGCCCTGCGCGAGCTCTGGGTTGAGAACTCTCAGAAAGACTTTGAAGTAGGGCTGAAGCAGGAAGTTAATTAGAGCTGCTTTGATATCTTCCAGCGTGTTTTAACAGCTGCTTCGGAGGCAGCTCGAGCAGCAAGAGCGTGGTTTAGTTCATGCTCCCGAAAGTCCACGCTGCCCCTACCAAAATTCCTCTCTGTGTCGTGGCATGGCTGCTTTTCTCCTTTCCTGAGAGCTCAGACTCGCTTTCACAGGGACTCGGGAAAACAAAATGGCCAAACCTTATTGGCTGCAGCTTGTAAAATTCTTTTTTAAGTAGTAATAATAATAGTATTTAAAAAAAAAAAATCCCTTGATGCTGTGGTGTTGCAGCCACAGTCTGAAATTTCCCCGTTTCTCACTTCTGTTTTCAGTTGTCTTTCTCCCAAGTCCTCCAGCAGGCTAACATTTTCCATGGCTTGTTCACATCTAAATGACTTCCCAGGATATTTTCAAATGAAATCATCGCGGTGAAGAAGTTCAAGCTGTCTCTCCTTGGTGAGGAACCTCTGTAAAGCCCAAAAGCAGAGGTTTTGACCCCGTTGGTTCACCCTCTTGGGGGAGAACCCTCAACTGAACTCTTTTGCTGTGGTGATTAATGGTTGATTTAGGCAATGGAAAAAAATGGCTCTTCCAGAGCTTTTCCTCACTGCAGCTGTAACCTTTATCCTCCTTTCTTGCCTTTTGGTTGATCTTGGTTCTGATAACTTGAATTTTGTTATGTTTGTTACCATTGTTTTTGAATCATAAAATCATAGACTCGCAGAGTGGTTTGGGTTGGGAGGGACCTTAAAGCTCATCCCATTCCACCCCGTGCCATGGGCAGGGACACCTTCCACTGTCCCAGGCTGCTTCCCTCGCTCGTAGGCTGCCCACGCTGGGTTTGCCTTGAGCAAGGCCAATGGCTGGGTACAGAGTTTGAAAGAAAAATGAAATTATTTTGGTGGCTGTAAAAAGCAAAGCAAATAAAGTAAAGAAAAAGAAGGGGGTTTCCAGCTTCACACCTCTTTTAGCTCAGTGCATTGTACCTAAAATTGGGAGTACACATCTGTGAGTCACAGAGCAGGACCCAAAATTGGGGAGTACACATCTGTGGGTCACAGAGCAGGACCCAAAACTGGGGAGTACACATCTGTGGGTCACACAATGAAAGCCATGACTCGCTCCATCGTGGGAGAGGGGGAGACATCCAGGCTTTCCCATTGCTCCTTGCTCCTCCTCTTTGGGCTTGGTGGGAGCTTTTAGGAAAATGTGCAGCCCGGGCTGAGCCGTCAGCACGGGCCAGGCCAGCGGAGGCTGGGGGTTTTTGGGGCTCTGCTGGAGTTTGCCCAGTCACCAGTGGCAGGAGGCCCTGGGTTCCCGGAGATGCCCAGGAGCGAGGTGTGTCCCCATCCCCGGGGAGCACGAGCAGCCTCGGTGTGTTCTCCTGGAGGCGCATCCTGAGGCGAAGCTGGAGCACAAATCCCACCCTGTGGCACCTCCCGAGCCTCTCCAGCCCTGCTCCCGCTCAGCCCTGGCCCGGGCCCCCCTTCTGCAGCCGCTGCAGCACCATCTGCTCTGCCCAGCGGTGCCTCTCCTCCCCTGGCCTCCGGCCCACGCCGTGGCTGCCGTGGATTAGGGACAATTTCCTCCCCCGACCTGGCAGCACAGGCTGGATGGGGCTGTGGTGTCGGAGCATGGAAGGGGCTGTGTGAATGCACAGCACGGAATCCTAGCCCTGGCAGGAGTCTTTGCTCCCTCTGAAGTTGGGATCAGCTTCTGAGTAGAGCTTATTTAATGCCCCTGCACCTCTGACCCCCCAAATCCAGCTCTCTCCTTAATTTCTCCCCATTTTGCTCCAGCAGCCTTAGCATCTGAAGTCGCTTAGCAGTGACTTAACTTCCCTGGAGCCACTTCAGTGAGGCACAAATGCCCCCGGAGGAGCCAGGGTTTCCCTGTCTGCTGCTGGATGCAGAGCCCAGCTATTCCTGGAGCCATAAACCCTCACACCTCGTCCATCGCGTGCCGGAGCCGGGCCTGGCACTGGTGTTAATTACACCGGGGAAATGAGGGGGTCCTGAGCCATCTCTGGATGCAGTAACCAAAGGCATGATCAGGCAAAGGGTTTGGGGAGGAACGTGGTGCCTTCCTGTGCTGCCTGGTAAAGGGTTGCTCTTGGAACAGACACTTCTTTTGGGGGTGAAAATCGGTGCTGCCCTTCCAAGTGTCCCTGGAAGCTGGTATGGATGGCTCTGGATGGGCTCCAGCCAAGGCACTGCGGGGCGTGGGGGACAAAAGGCAGGAAGAGGGAATCCCTCGGAGCTGATCAGCTCGCGGGAGTCACCACTGCTGCCTCTGCAGCCTTGGAACCTGCTCTTCATCACCATTAATGATGAACTCTCCTTGTTGTGCTATCTGTATTTTGCAGGAATCTCCACTGATTTGTCCTGCCCTGGAAAAGCAATGTCTGTCAGAGTGTGTGAAACACTTTTCTTCCTGGAAAGAGAAGGAAGTTGTTAAAGTCTAACTGTGGTGTTTTTTTTTTTACATAAACAATCCCTTGCACCTTGAAAAACATTTTTTTTTTTTTTTTACCCAGTGCTGCAGATCTGTAACCCTTTAAATCTCTAGAAAACCAGTTGTGTTCAGATGGTTTTTAAATTATTGAGGAATTTTGGCACACCCACCGCGAGGGGAGAGAACAAGGAGGAGTGACCTGGTGAAGTGTCCAGTGCAGGAGAGAGGATGGAGCTTAGGATCGGAGAATAATTTGGGTCAGAAGAGCCTGCTGGGGGTCTCCAGTCCGACTTTACCCAAAGCCATGCCAGCTGTGAAGCTGCTTGGTGCCAGTGCTGCAAGCCTCTGCTTTCCAGTGGCTTTACTGGGACCAGGTGGGATGGCTTTCCTGGGATGCTCGAGTTCAAAGCCCTGCCTAGAAAGGCACTTGGCCTCCAGGATCCTGCCTCTTGCAAACAGTGTCTGTCACCAAACCACCGAAAATGTGGAGAGGGAGGGGGGGAAATCCTCCCCAATGCCTGCAGGTCAATGTCCTTCCAGGAAAATATAAAAAAGAGAATAATGGAGTTTGGCTCATGCTGGAGAACAAACCCAAAACCTCCCCGGCTGCCCAAATTGCCATCTGCAGGAGAGGGAAAGGGGAGAGGGTGTTTACCATGGCAGGCTCCAGGGTGATGCAGCCTGTCAGAATTATAAAATATTCTGGGAATTGCTAAATGTTATAGACAGTAATTCCACCTCGGAAAGTCTCCCGGTGCAAATGAAATCCATTAAACAAGGGCTCGGCACCAAATGAGTCTGGGCACGGCTGTAGGAATTAGCGGCTCTTTGCTCCCAGCTCGTGGGGAATTGCTCAAGGATGTTTCAGGGGATGGCCCAAGGCCTGCTCAGGAAGGCTGTGCTGGCACAAGAAGCTGGGTTGGTGTGGAGGGGAAGACAAGAGGGTTTGAGTTCCCTTCAAAGTGGGAGCCACAGCAAGCCTGGAAACAGCCTGCAGGAAATATGGAAATAGAAACAGGGAGCACTGGATGTCAGTGGGGTTAGACCCTAGGAGAGAAACTGCTTTGGGATATTGGGAAGGAATTGTTCCCTGGGAGGGTGGGCAGGCCCTGGCACAGGGTGCCCAGAGCAGCTGTGGCTGCCCCTGGATCCCTGGCAGTGCCCAAGGCCAGGCTGGACATTGGGGCTTGGAGCAACCTGGCACAGTGGGAGGTGTCCCTGCCCATGGCAGGGGTGGCACTGGGTGGGCTTTGAGGTCCCTTCCAGCCCAGGCCATTCTGTGGGATAAACTGGCCAGGAAGGTGTTGGAGGTTCCTGAAGTCAGAAAAATCTGCTTTGGGATGCTGTGGGGGAGAGGCCCGGTGGGCAAACACTGAAATGCCCTCCCATGTCACTGTCTGAATGGAAACAGCCAAAATAACACCTCTGGCCCCTGGATAAGCAGCTGCTGGCAGCTTTGAAGAAGGCTGAGGAGCTTTGAAGGAGGGATGGTGGCAGCTCCCAGAGAGGCTGCAGGAACACAACTCAAGATGCAGGTTGACCCAAGCCCTGGCAGCAACGAGGGGGGATATTAGTCCCATGCAGTGGAAAATCCCGGGAAAACACCTGGTCCAGCCCTTCCTGTTCAGGACTGGCAGGTTTTAAACCCTGAATCTCATGTGGATGAGATGTTTGGCACCGCTCGAGGTCTTATTTCTGTCCTTCAAGACAGCCTGAATGTGAGCCATGGAAATGTGTGCATGGCACACGTTAACAGGCTGGAAACTGGCTGCTGGGGCTGGCCATGCCTCTGGTTGAGAAGAGTCCCAGGGTGTGATTCCCACAGCCGGGGTCTGGGCTGGGCTGTCTTGGCTGTGTGCTCTTTTTTATTAAAAAACAAAACCAAAAAAGTATTAAAAATTCTGGTGGTATCTGCGTTGCACTTCTGGGCTGCTCCGGGGGGGAAGCCTTGCCTGCACGGTGGTCGTGTTTCCACGGACTCCCTTTGTGCTGCAGAGCTTTTCCCAGGGCTGGTCCCAGCCCCGTGGCACAAGGGCTGGTCGGTCACGGCGCTGGGGCTGCGTCCAGCCCGGCCTCGCCGGCCCTCGGCCGTCCCGTTGCACAACTCATGCTGGTTCCTGTTGCTCCCATTCTACCTCACTTCGGCAAAAAGTCCTCTGGAAGTCGAGGGGAAAAAAAAAAGAAAAAGCTTGGTGGGAGTGGTGATGTAAATGAGAGGTTGCCCGTGAACACAAATAAGACAGCGCTGGGAAAAGGTGAATAATTTGGAATCTGGGCAGGTGCTGCTGAAGCCGCCTGGTTTGTGGGCTGCCACTGCTGTGGAGCTGACTGACAGCCCTGGGAGCAAGCCAACCAGATGCTATTCCTAAAATAAAAGGAAAAAAAAAGAAAAAAAAAAAACAAGAAGAAGAGGAAAGCCAGGCACACCAGCATCCAACATCTGCTGAGGGCCGCGGCTGCGCCAGCGCGGGGAGGAAGGCCCTGGCTGCAGCTTCGGCTGCCACAGGCACCTCCTCAGCTGGAAAAGCCCTGGAGAAGCCTCTCGTGTGGCAAACCTTGGTGTCCAGCCACCTCCTGCCACCCCCTGCCCGGCTCGGTGCCCCTGGGCTGTGAATCAGCTCTGGGCAGGGAGAAGGGAAAAGCCCCTGTGGTGGGATGGGGATGGGTGCCCTCAGCTGAACTCCCACGTGAGGCTTGTTTAGCCCACATCCCAGCCTCACATCAGCTTTAAGTGGACACTGAATGGGCATTTTTGGGTAGGCCAAGACCTTGTTGAGTGTTCTGAGGGACAAAAGCAGGATCTGCCATGACATCAGCCCGGGTGAAGTCTGGTGATGGCAAAGCTCGGGTAGGGAGGGCCCCCTGGGGGTCCCTAGGGCTGACCTTGCATCTCCAGCAGGTTGCTGGGGGCCACATCCAGGTGAGTCCTGGCATCCCTGAGGATGGAGATCCCCCTCTGCTTGGAAACCCATCCAAGGGATGCCCCCTCCCACAGGGAAAATCCCTCTTTCCCAGTCAGTGCTGAACACACCCAGGTAATAATAAACCAAGAAGCACCACTGCCAACACTTCAATTTGTGGTTTGTGTTCCACAAAGAGCTTAAAAGTCCTGCTTAAATCTGTTCTCCCTTGGAGAAATCAAATCCTGCTCGTGGAGTGACAGAGCATGACCTTGTTGAACTGTGATTCCCTACGAGCACCCGAGCCATTAATGATGGACATGTGGTTATTTTGGGATGGGGAGTTCCTGTTCCTTGGTTTGTTGTCACTTTTTCTTGAGCAAATTTGGCCACGGAGATCTGTGAGGGGTTTTCTCACTGAATTTGATAAGAGGGACCAAATCGAGGCGCTCAAAGCTTCGGTGTGGTTTGATACTTGAACCACCACACTGAAATATTTTCTCTCAGAGGGAATTTGAGGCAAAGTAAGGGTTTGCCTTCCAAACATAGCAGTGATAGGGGATGAAAAGTCATGAAGAGCTACAGGCATACGGAAAAATCCCCAAATATTCAGGAAATTTGTAGTAAATCGTGGGCTGGCTGCTGAATTAATTCCCTGCTTGCTGAAATCTAAAGGGACTCGTCCCTCTGGTTTGGTTTTGGCACTGAGGGTGCAGACTGGACTTGCTCTCTGGGAAGCTGGCAGGTCTAAATTCCACTGAGATGCTCCCCAAAAGACTTTGTCCTTAGAGGGAAAGCTGATGCCACTTCTTACAGACAGGCTGTGGTGATGTGGACCCAGGGGAAAGGTGGCAAAGGCGGAATATGCTCGTATGACAAACTTCAGGCATGGGATCCTCTTGGGAAGCACTGAAAGGAAAAAAAGGGATGGGGAGGTGGTAGAAGCAGGGAGATGCTGGAGGGGGTCTGGGGTCCCAGGGGCTGGGGAAGGCAGAATCACAGAACCACGGGATCACAGACTGGTTTTGGTGGGAAAGGACCCCAAAGACCCTTTCATTCCACCCCCCTGCCATGGGCAGCGATGCCACCCCCTAGGCCAGGTTGCTCAAGTAATAAATGGAATTCTCTCTGCTCATCACGGGCGATCCCCATCTGGACACTGGGGACGGTTCGGTGCCCCCAGTACCAGAGAGGCGCCTGCAAACTGGAGCAGTGTGGGGCCCCGTGGGGAATGGGGAGGAGGGAGAGCAGCCCAGGGGCTTCTTTCAAGGGAACAGCAAATGTTTGGGGGTTTAAATTCTCAGGTAGCAGTGTTTTGAAAGGGACAGGAGGAAACCCTCCCTGCAACACCCATTTCTCCTCCATTAGATCTCAGGAACATGTGTGTGCCCTTTTTTCCTCTTTGCCATGTCTTGCAGAGGTGCTTGCCAGTGTTTGTGCACAGCTGTGGAGTCGAGCTGCCTCGTGGGCTGACTGCGAGCACGGAGCTCTGAATGACTGATTTTATTTAGAAAGTTTCAAATCCACTTACTTTCCAACTGTGCTGGTTGTGCTCATTTATTAACTTCCTTCTCCACCTCATTTACTGCCTGTCAGATGTTCACACCCAGGAAATGTGTGCTTGCATAACTGAAACTTTTGCAACTTCACTGTTCAGCGGTGACTTAGGCTTCTAGTTACAATTTTTTTTTAAAAAAAAGGTGCGTTTTGCAGCCTCAGCCCTGTGTGCAAACCTGTAGTAACAGCGTGCTGTTAATTCCTAGGCTGAGTAAAACAGACCCACTCTCTTCCTCCAGCAGGCTCAGAGAACAGCTCTGTGTGGCACAGGAATTGTCTGGTGGGTTTTTTTGGGAGGGGGCAAGGCAAACAAAACCCTTTGAGCAAAAATGTGAAGCAATGACAGGGAGCGGGGCTGGTCCAGGTTTGTTTCTTGAACTCACTTGTTTCGTTTGTCCGAACACCACGGGAAAGTGCCTGTGGTGGGCAAGTGCTCCTTTCAAAATCACTTACTGAGAAAAAAAGAAATGATTAGCTCGATATTTTTAATAATTCTCAGGGAATAATCTTGCCCATCACTGCAGGGTGAGGGTTTGGAGGGTGCAAGCAAAGGCTGTGCTTGGCACCCTGTGAAAGGAACCCCTCGGCTTTGCCTGTGCAGACATCAGGATGTGGGGAGCCTCACCTGAGCAGGCTGAGACAAACCTCTGAAGTGGGGAGACCCGAATTTTGAGGTGTTTTTTAGTGTGAGTGCCGCAGGGTGAGGGGGCTCTGCTTCCACCTCTTGGTGAACACGGAGAACAGCCACAGACCTGGAGACCTCGAGCCGGCCGCGGAGAAAAAGGTGGGCACAGAGTTCAGAGTCCTGGCACGGCCATGCAGAGACCAAGGGCATCTCTGTCCCCCTCACTGCTTGGGCAGAAAATGCCACAGCTGCTCTGGTTCTCTGCCAGGAGCAGCCTCTGATGATGGGGAGGTTGCCCAAGTCCATCTCGGGGCTCCCAGGCTGGAATTTGCTGCTGCCTGGCCAGGCTGGATTAACGAGTTGTAGGGGAAGGTGTCGTTTGCCCGTGGATTTACGGGAAGAAGGAATGCCCTGCTGTCCAGGCCAGGATGAGCACACTGTGGGAGCTGCAGAGAGCCACCAGGCAGGACAACTTCAGCTCCAGGCTGAGCACGGGGAGCATCTTCTAACGGAGACCTGATGTTGTCTTGTCTTGGGCAGCACATGGAGAGAGAGAGAGGCTGCGCAGTGCTGTCACCAGCTGCTCCAAGGCTGACACTGGGGTCTCCTACTGGATCCTCCCCAATCCAGGGAGCAGGGCAGCTGCTGCACCGGGGACCTAACTCGTTTTTGGGACAGTTACAGCTCTTGCACACTGTAAGAGCAGGATGACTTCCAGATTAAACACGCCTTATTTAGAGCACGCAGTTCTTTGCTCGTCGCTTGATTGCAATCTCTAAAGAACAGATGGGTACAAAGACACAGGTTCAGATTGTGATCTAGTGGGGTGTTGAAGTGTGTGTGCTGATGAGAGAGTTACAAGGACTTCACTGTGTTTAATGGTTGCACTAAATTTGCAGCAATTTATCACAGATGTGGAGGGTGGGCAGGCCCTGGCACAGGATGCCCAGAGAAGCTGTGGCTGCCCCTGGATCCCTGGCAGTGCCCAAGGCCAGGCTGGACAGGGCTTGGAGCAGCCTGGCACAGTGGGAGGTGTCCCTGCCCATGGCAGGGGTGGCACTGGGTGGGATTTGAGGTTCCTCCCCACCAAACCATCCTGGGATTTCCATGGTTCATCAGTACCCTGCTGGGAGAACAGTGTGGGTGTTGCCTGCACACATCACATGCTGAAGACCTAATCTGAAACCACAAACCAGAATTTGTGCCCTGGCCAAAAAAAGTGGAAATAAGATCTCGTCAAAGCTTGGCTTGCACGCTCAGGGCGCAGCGCTGCTGCGTGTGACGCACCACGGGCAAATGCCACAATGAGAAAAACCACAAAGGTTCAGGGCTGGGACCAGAAACACAGTTTGCAACCTGGGCTGGGTGAAAAGGAATTAATTACTGGTAGCAGGTCAGGGAAAAGTGTGCTCCAAGCCATCCAGGTGGCAAAACGATTCAGCGTGAGTGGTTTCCCAAGCAGAGGATTCAGAGCCCGGTGGGATCGACGGCGCTTTGCAGATGATGGCAGAGCCGAAGGGGTTGTGGAAGTGGGGCCACAAGCTTGGAAGTGAAACTGGAAGTAGGATCACCAGCCAAAGGGTTTTGGGAACTCTTCCTGTAGTGATCAGAGGCCTCCCAATGTGAAAATCCTGCAAAGGGAATGCCTCTACCACCGGGTCCTTTCACCTTGCCAAGTTCAATAATTTAAATGTAACCACAGGCCTCAGGAAGGGGGATCTCAGTCTGGGAAGAAAAGAAGAGATCCCAGACAGATGATATTCCAGAGCAAGTAGTAAACTGAAGCTGGAAAATCTGGGTTCAGATCCACGGGTTGATTAGGAGGGGGAATTTAAGTGTCATCCCAGAAGGCTTCCAAGCACCAGGCTGCTGCTTGTTCCTGCGGGCTTCTGTGAAAAGCTTCAGCGGTAATAAATATAAATTTTCCAGGAACAACATTTTGCTGTGAAAAAATCCTCAAAAATACCTGAAATCATGAACTTGTTATGGGAAAGCAGAGATGATTTCGAGCAGGGTGGGACTTCTTGGTAGAACTCAGTGGGTTGTTTTGGTGCAAGAGTTTGTTAGCCTGGGGCCATTCCTGATCCTCACAGGTCTCCTGGGCACTTGTTCCTGCCGGTGGGCTGCTCTGCTGCCAGCTCTGGAGGTTCACGAGCTGCCCTTATCCTCCTCACCAGGAGTGTTTCATAAATAACCCTTGTATTCCCCCAGTTCTTGTATTTCCACCTCTTTTTTTTTGAGGGGAGAGAAAACGGCTGCTCCCTCCAGAGACATCCCAGCCCTGGCTGATGCTGTCTTGCATTTCCCGGTTGTTGTCGTTTCTCAAGCTCATTTCATGGTCCTGAGCAAGCTCCTGTCGGGGCATCTGGGTTTGGCACAGCACAGACATCCCCTGCTTCTGAGCTGAGAGGGCAGAGAACCACAGAATCCCCAGGGTGGTTTGGGTTGGGAGGGACCTCAAAGCCCACCCAGTGCCACCCCCTGCCATGGGCAGGGACACCTCCCACTGTCCCAGGCTGCTCCAAGCCCCAATGTCCAGCCTGGCCTTGGGCACTGCCAGGGATCCAGGGGCAGCCACAGCTGCTCTGGGCACCCTGTGCCAGGGCCTGCCCACCCTCCCAGGGAACAATTCCTTCCCAATATCCCATCCAGCCCTGCTGANAGGTGGCACTCAGAGCTCTGGGCTGGGGACAAGGTGGGCATCGGGCACAGCTTGGACTCCATGGGCTGGGAGGGCTTTTCCAGCCTCAGGGATTCCATGATTTATGTTTATTTGGTACACTTTTAAATGTTTACCTCCCCCCCACCCCTTCCTTTTCATTTTGTTCGGTGGAAGTTTGGGGTTGGTTCTTTTTCCAGAGTTCTTTGCTGTCCCCAGCAGAAGGAACAGCCTTTGCAGCAGCTGCCAAGGGAGGGGGACGTGCAGCCCGGGGAACACGCTGTCCTGCCTGCAGCACACGGCCTGGCTCTGCTGGAGCTGCTTCAGGTGGCGCCGTGTGTGTGTAGGTGCCACAAGTGACTCACAGATCACTGCAGAGCTAAAGACTCCTTGCACGGGGTAGGTCTGAGGTGAGGAGAGAGGGAGGAAGGAGAAATCTTGCCTAGCTCTCTGGGCTGGTTCTTTGAGGGTGATGGAGAAGTCACTTGCCTGTGAAATTCTCTCTCTGGCAAAGCAGCTTGCAGCAGGTTATTCCCAGAAGTTCTTCAGTTCTCAGCAACCAGGGACAGGGCCCAGGGAATGGCTGGAGCTGTGCCAGGGCAGGCTCAGGCTGGAGATCAGGGAAAGGCTTTTCCCCCAGAGGGTGCTGGGCACTGCCCAGGCGCCCCAGGGAATGGGCATGGCCCCGAGGCTGCCAGAGCTCCAGGAGCGTTTGGGCAGCGCTGCCAGGGATGCCCAGGGTGGGGTTGTTGGGGGGTCTGGGCAGGGCCTGGGGCTGGATCCGTGATCCCTGTGGGTCCCTTCCAGCTCGGGATATTCTGTGGTTCTAAAGCTGGGAAAGCCAAGATGACCAACACGTCCAGCAAACAGAGCATTTCCTGATGTGTGCTTGAATGCAACCAAAGCCTTTATTTAATGTGCCAAACTGCTGCGAGAACCCCTCCAAAACAAGAGTTACACTTGTGCATCCAGGCTGTCCTACAGGAACCTATTTATGTCTGTGGGAGCTCTGTCTCCAAGCTTGCCCTGTTGTCTCCTGCTCATATCTCTCTTGGAGGACCAGAAGGGTTTGGAAGAGCTGGATGTGGTTCCCACAGCTTTTATAATCAAAGAATCACAGACTGGTTTGGGTTGGAAGGGACCTCAAAGCCCCTCCAGTGCCACCCCTGCCATGGCAGGGACACCTTCCACTGTCCCAGGCTGCTCCAAGCCCCAATGTCCAGCCTGCCCTTGGGCACTGCCAGGGATCCAGGGGCAGCCACAGCTTCTCTGGGCACCCTGTGCCAGGGCCTGCCCACCCTCCCAGGGAACAATTCCTTCCCAAAATCCCATCTGTCCCTGCCCTCTGGCACTGGGAAGCCATTCCCTGTGTCCTGTCCCTCCAGCCCTTGTCAAGAGTCTCTCTCCATCTTTCCTGTAGCTCCCTCAGGCACTGGAAGGCCACACTGAGGTCACCCCAGAGCTTCTCCTCTCCAGGCTGAGCAATCCCAGCTCTCCCAGCCTTTCCTTGCAAAATGTGAGTGAAGAGAGTGTCACGAGAGCTCACGATTCTGCCTGAGGGACATCTCATGATGTCCTGAGGGAAAACCTTAGGAAATCCTACAGGTTCTTGCAGCCCTGCATTTCTCAGGGTCTAAAATTCCCATCTTCCTGTAGTGGCTTGGGTCTAACCCGGACGTCAGTGCCCACTCTGGCACGTCAGGCTCTCGGGGAGGTGTTGCAATGTCCTTTGGGCTGTGGGAGAGGAGAGCTCTGGAAAGCTGCGTGCTTGAGCAAGTTCAGTGCAGTTGCCTCTGCCGGAGCCTGACTCCCTTCCTTGGACGAAGCCCGAGGTTTGTGGGCTCCAGAAGCGTGGCAAGTCACCAACTTGGCATCTATAGGAACGAGGAGGGCGCGGCCCCGCTCCCGTTGCACAGAAAATGTCAGAGCCTGTGGAGAGGAGCTGAAGGTGGGAGCACGGCCTGGTTTATTTTCTTTCCTCCCAAAGCCTGTTGTGTTTCTGGTTGCTGAGAATGATTCCGTAAGTGCCAGCACATGGGGAAAATTTCGGGGTTCTGGTAGAGAGCTGGGGTCTGAACCTGTGGCATTCGGGGTGGGGAATTCCTCTTGTGACAAAATTTCTTGGCATTTTAAGGCAGGGAGCAGAGGGAAGAGAGGTTGGTTGTCATTTGCATTGATTTTTTGGTGATCTTTTGATCTGTCCTTGGGCAGAGGCTGTGGTCACCTCTGCTCATGTGGCCGTGGGCCACGGAGCTGGTGTGAGATGGGTCTTCATCCCTGCCAGCCACGGGGTGACCTGGCTGGTCACCAGGGTGATCTCCAAGAACAAAACTAGTCCAGCACGGGCTGTTCTTTGTTTCCCAGCTTTTCGGCACGCGCAGAGCCGTGTTTTTGAGCCATCCCCTGTGGCCACGTGGATGTTTCCTTCTGACGGCAAGAATGGAGACTGGTGCAACTTCTGGTTTCCAGAGGCTTTAAAACAAATCGTCAGAAGTCACAGAACTCGCTGCAAAATGGAGGCTTCATGTTTCACCCGTTACCGTGGCTCCAAATGTCAAAGCAGTGAGCACTTCCAACATCATTGTCACGGGGCTCTTCCCTGGGAGGAGAAAATGCCGTGGGTCTGTTGGGAATGACAAACAATGCTGGCACAGGGAGAGGCAGCAAGGCTGAAATCAAAATGCTTGTGTTCATAATTGCTTTTACCGTGGTCCCTGGAAGGCTCCCGTGGCAGACGCAGGGTCCTGTAGGGTGAGGAGCTGTGCAGGAATAGAACAGGGCATAATCCCAGCCCCCAAAGGGTTTGAGGGATGTCAGACTCCTCCGCCAGCCAGACTGACACCACCACGCTTGGAGACCATGTCACAGACACACTGATTTTAATTGGGAAAACAAAAAAAAAAAAAAAAAAGGAAATTTATAGACTTCTTTTTCAGCTGCAAATTAAATTTCTTCTGTCTTGTCAACGGCTCTTGGAGGGCCACTGCGGAAGGATCCCTTTGGTGAGACAAAAAGGCTGCAGAAATAATAGAAATGAACGTCTGCAGCTGAAGAGCTTGACTGCGACTTGAAAAGTTTGCTTTGGGTGGGAGCCAGGTCCTGCTGAGGTCTGCAGGAGTTTTGCTCTTGGCCTCGGTGGGGCCGAGCTTTCACCCTTGGAGATCGTGTCCTGAGGAAGAATTTAGTCTAAAATAATTCTCGAAACTTGTATTGTTTGACTCCCATCCAGGGGTTTTTTGGAGGCTGAGTGGCTTTGTGTCTCTGATTGACTCGGATTGCTCCCCTTGGCATCTTCCAAGGAGGAGCTCCCAGCGGAGGGCCAGGAGGCACAAGGAGGCTCAGATGTGAGCAGGCCTCAATCCGGGTTCCTAAACCAACAGATTCTTTAATTTTGGGGGTGTAGGATTTGTTGGGTGTGTGCTGAAGCCGCACATTTTTGGAGGGAGCCTTGGCACGTGAGGGAGCCGCACCATGGCCACAGCCAGGACCCGGTGGCACCATCGGGGGATCCTTCCCTCCCCTCTGCTGATTTCCCACCAAGCAGCTTTTTGAAAGAGAAAAGAGGGAAATGGTAAAAAGCAGTTGGGCTCCTACTGCATGGGTTTGCTCTTCTTGGTGATTTTCCCCTCCTTTTTTCAGGACATGGTGGCAGGAAAAGCAACTTCTTCACTTCACAGCCTTGGAGCCCCCAGAGGTGCAAGGCTGGGTTCTCCCCTCCCTGCTGTAGTATCACACTTAAACAACACATAATTATCAAGATTTAAGCTTTGCCTCCTGAACTCAATTGGTTCCACAGGAGACCCTGAGAAATTAATTTCTTTTTTTTTTTTTTTTTACTGAAAGAGGGTGTGAAATAATTTTAACAGGTTCCTTTTGGAAAACCTTGAAAACAGTCTAATAAATAGATCTATAGTGTATAGGCTTTCTTTTGCTGCACTTGAAGTTGTCCATATTTTTAGACTCGAAAAGTAAATTAATCTGTGAATCAGTGAGTGCAATACAGGGACTACCAACCACCAAGAGACTCCTTTAAACCTCTGCTGAGCTGGGCCCTCTAAAAACTGCGGGCTTGTGTGGGGAAGGATAACAAGAATGAAAGGAAACCTGAGAATTATTGTTCTTGTAATTATTTTTAGAAAAATAATTTCTTTTTTTTGCTGGGAGAACTTCCATTTTCCCTGCTCTCAAATAAAGCAGTGATATGGTCCTGCTGTGCCTCAGGCTGTCCGCTTAAAATAAAGGAAGGGCTAAAAAGATGGACCATCTGGAAGCCTGTGCAGAAGGAGCGTGCCAGAGCAGGCTGACGTGCGAGAGCATCCTTTGGGTGTATTTTTGAACGCTGGTCAATCCACCGAGGGCTTTTTTTATCGTTATTTTTCATGATGAAGTGATGGCAACTTCTCAGAGGCTTTTGCTGCGTGTTCCAGTGCTGGTGGTTATTCCATTCCAGGCTGAAAAGGGAATTCTGGGACACGCTGTTTCTCCCTGGAAGCAGCCTGTGACTGGCACCAAAACCTTCCCTCAGCTTTGCAGGGGTGCTGGGGGGCTCTGCCCTGCTGCAGCAGCCGATTTTCCTGAGCTTTTTGAGCTGCAACTCCAGCTGGGAGCAGCGATTCCTCTGGGTCAGTGGCCTGCAAACTTTTTTTGTTGTGCTCCCCTCTCTGCAAAAACTGTTTTTAAGCATGCAGCTCACTTGTGTGTGTATTTATAAATTACCCACTTCGGTGCACCCCGCTTTGGAATCACTGCTCCAAGGGATGAAAGCACAAGGAGAGCCAGGGGGTGATGGCACAACCTTTGCCCCACCTCCTCTTTACCAAGATCTTTCTCATTTTTTACCCTCCTCTTCCCATTTTTGGTTTTTTTTTTTTTTTTGTCTTGAGAGGCCTGGTTCCTGTGACTTCAAAGCACAGAGTGGGAAGTTTTCCATTCTGTTGGGCTTTGCAGGATTTATGCATCAGTCAGCAGGCTTTGCTTCAGTGCTGCTTCCGAGAGGGGCGGAAATTTGCCCACATTCCTGGGAAAAGGGATGAATCTCCAGCACAGGCAACATTCCTCTTCTTAGCTTGTGTGCTCAGGTGCTCAAGTCTCAGCCCTGGGCTGGATGCATCCCTAGGGAAACAAGGCAGATTTTAATTATTTTTTTTTTTTTTTTAGGAAATGGAGGGAAAATCTGGTTTTTTGTAGTGCTGGTGGTTCTGGGTTGATGGTCAGCCTGGATAATCTTAAAGCTCTTTTCCAACCTTAATGATTCTGTAATTTTTGGTTGGAAATTTTCATGCCACAAGGCCGACCAACTCCACCTCCTCAAAGGCTCCCAGCGCTCCACGCAGCCTCCACGAGGAGATGACTCCTGGTGCTTTGGAGGGTGGTGGAGAGGGACATTTGAAGGCTGGCAGTTTTTTACGAGGCCAAGTGATGGCACTTTTCCTCCTCTCATCGTGGCCCGTGTAGAAAGCTCTGGAAGGCCAAAGGGCACGGCAGTGAGGGGCATTTGTGCTGTTTGTTTCTCCAGCCCTACGCCCAGCTCAGTCCTTCTTACAGCACTGCATGTGGCACCACCAGAACGGAGTTTTTCGTGGCAACTGATCTGACCTGCATCAGTCTGTTGGCTTCAGCAGAGCTGATTCCAGCAGGCTGAGGTGAGGGCTGGAAACATGGTCCAGCTAGAGGAGGAGCCTTGGAGAGCTGGGCTCCCCAGGGACGAGGAGGCGCAGCCTGCTTTTCCCGGTTTGTGCTTTGCACACTCAGCACGTGGTGGGGGCTGGCACGGGGCTGGTTTGTGTTTGCCTGCCAAGGGATGTGGTGCAGGGCAAGCAGGTGGCCCACGCCAGCCAGGCCAGTGGGTCTGGGGTGCTGGGGCTGGTGGCTCTGGCTGTGTTTGATGGGACACAGGCAGGTGAGGGATGAGAGCTGCAGTGCCCCACGCCAGGGCATCCCCAGTGGGATGCTGAAGGCTCCTGTGTCATTTTGGAGCTCCATGCAGCAAACTGGGGCAGTACCAATGACAGAACCACTGCAGCTGGTGAGCTAAGCCTGCCCTTGTGTTCAGAGGGGAAAAAAACCCCTTTGGTGGTCTCTAAATCTCCCCTTGCTGCAGCCAGAGCTTCTCTCTTCAGCTTGGACTCTAAAGGAAGAAGCAGCACTGATGGGCTGCTGACAATTTGAGAAGATTAGGAACTGTCCTACAAGATTAGGAAGATGCAAAAATGGGCTGTAGCTACTTTCTTTCCCAGTGCTCTCAGCTGCAGCTGAGAATCTAGACCAGACTTTATTTTTGGCAAGGGGGAAAAAATAAATCTCCTTTGATACTCTGCAAAAAAAAAAAAAAAAAGGCAAGTAAATGTTAAGCCTTGTGCCTTGAGCAAGGATCTCTTCTGCTGTACAGCAGCAGCATTTTAGAGCTGAAATCCACTTGCTTTGATCGCTGATGGGAGGAAAAAAAAAAAGACATAAAAGGGATTTATTGTGAAATAATGGATTTGATCCCTGGTAATCCTTTCTCTGGGATTAGACTTGGAATATTATTTTTGTGATCTCTGGAATTAGACTATGATAAGTCTAAACCAGAGCATGTGAGTTGCTCTGCAGGATGAGGGTGAGCTGTGAATAGAGAATTACTTGCACAGAACAAAGCAGATGATGAATTTACAGTTCTATTTTTGATTACTCAAGGTCTACAGGCAAGTCTAAAACCCAGCACAAAACCAACCCCAACCCGAGGCAGAAAAGACCCCAGACCTTCTCTTCTTTGTGGCTGAGCCCTTGGGATCTCCGAGGACTCTTGGTTAGAGCTTCTTTTTTGAGGATTTTCCATTTCATGGGAATTTAGGAGCTTGTACCCGCTCCTGTGGGTGTGGCTGTGGACAGGAGATGTAAAATGTCACTGGAAACCTCCTTGGTGCAGGTTTTTCTGTATGGCCACGGTGCTTTCCAGGGAAATTGGGCTTTTTCTGCCCAAAGGGTGAGAAACACCCACAAACCTCAGGTCTCCCAGCGCTGATAATGCGCTGAGGAATCTTCCTGGGCAGGTCGTTTATGGGCCTCTTGAAACAAAATAGGTGCAAAATGTGCTGTGAGACCTCGGTGTGGAGCTCTGAAGTCCCAAGCTTTGCACAGGAAGCTGCTCCAAGGAACTTCTCTCCGTTTCCCTGCCGAATCTCAGCTTTCTGCACTCAGGGGTGGCTTTTAAACGGGGGAAATTCTTCAGTGTCGGGTTTTGAAACAGGCTGATATTTAAAATAAACCCCAAAAACGCCAACAAAAGCTGTGGGCAGAGAGCAAGGCAGAGAGAAAGGGAAAAATACCCACTGCCTGCCCCATTCCTGGGTCTGCTGCTGGGATTGCAACCTCCCTTCTGCTCGCAGAGGTCATTTTGCCATCGAACTTGGAGGCTCCCAACCTCCCCCTCACCTTGGGAGCCGTCACCCTGGAGTGGCACGGAAGGCGTGGGTGAAGGAGGAAGGAAAGGAGCCCTGGAGATCCCCTCGGGAGCAGGGGCTGCCGCTGCTGTGGTGCTCTGTGCCAGCTGCCTGGCAGGGCCTTGGCTGTGAGCAGCCCCTCTCTGGGGAGCTGGGGAGAGCCCAGGACAAGCTGTAAGCTTCCCCAGCCTTGTGCTTCCTGACAAAACGTTACCCCCTGGAAGTGCTGGGGGTGGGATTGCTGTGCTGGCCCTCTGCATTTGGGAAATTATTCACAGAGTGCTTGGATGGGGATCCCTTCCCAAAACCACTTGCACGGACGTCTGGGCAAGGCATGCCACGTAATCCCCTGGGCAGCAGTCAGTGACTGCAGCCCGTTTTCCAGAGGTGAAACAGCCTCCTGATCCCTCTGGGGGGATGAAAAAGGTGCTAATCCTTTCCATTTCTGGCTCAGGGAGGGCGAGCTACCTTTCCCAGCAGCGCCGTGTGCCGAGGGGCTGCGGGCGGTGCGCGAGGAGCTCGGAATGATCCTCATCCCGCTTGGCTGATGCTCAGGAGCTCTGCTGGAGCACGCCGTGTCCGTGGTGCTGCTGACAGCCCTGTGCACAGCCTGCAGCCAGCACTGCTCCCCTGGATCCCAGTGTGCCACCTGGATTCCAGAGAGCCAAGGCTGGAAACCCGCTGGGCTCTTTGATCCAGAATTCCCTCTCGGCAGAGTGGTGATGCTTGGGAATTCTCCCGGAGCTGATGGAAAGAGCAGCCTGCCTGCACCAGGGGTTTGTGCCGACCCAAGTGACACCCAAAGGATCAGCAGCTCACAGTTTGGGGTGTCTGGAGCAGGGACCACACAGCAGGAGAGGGACTGTTCACAAGAGTGTGCAGTAACAGGACAACGGGGAGCGGCTTCACGCTGGAAGAGAGGAGGTTTAGAGCTGAAATGAGGAAAAAATCATTCCCTGTGAGGGTGCTGAAGCCCTGGCACAGGATGCCCAGAGAAGCTGTGGCTGCCCCTGGGTCCCTGGAAGTGTCCAAGGCCAGGTTGGACAGTGTATTGGAAGGTATTGGTTTATTGGTTTATTGGTTTAGAGCAAGGGGCCCCTGTTCCCAGCAGGGGTTTAGAACGAGATGATCTTTTACTGATCTTCTTTACTCTCAGGGAGGTGTTTGGGCTATTTGTGGACACAGCCCTGCTGAAACCAACCTGCCCCTCATGCTTTTAGCTCTGGCAAATTTTGGAGAGCTGAAATCTAGTGAGACTTCTTTGGTTTCCAAAGAAACCTTCACCTCTGCCTTTTATTTCTACCTTCACTTGTTTGGCTTTCGGAGCTCCTCCCAACAGTGGCTTGAACCAAAACCACAGATTCCTGCTTGCTGAAAAGAGGAGGAGGCACAGAAAAATCCCAGCATTGTTGGAGGAGAAATAACACTTCAGCATCACTATTCGACCTCTATTGTCTTCAGCCTCAAAGTTCTCCTCCCCTCTCACTAGATCCAGGAGAAATAAAATACTGTGAGCAGTTGCTTTGCGTTCTTTCCATTCCTTTTTCTCCCTCCCCGCCTTCCCTGTGAGTCAGAGCGCTGAGGTTCTTGGAGAGGCTGGGAGGAGGAGAGTGCCTGATTTCCATGGGCACACAGAGTGCCAGCATCTGGTCACACTTACAACAGGCAGAAATTACCCGTGGTGTTTATGGTCAGGAAGAATCTCTGTGCCTTGACCCTATGAGGCATTCACAGATCCTGTAAGAGACAAAAAAGACTCCTTTTTTTTATTAAAAGTGACTGCTTGATAGAAGAATAAACCCAGAGCAACCACTGGGGCTGTGCCACCAGTGTTAACATCAGCTCTGCTGGCTGGAGTGGAGCTCATTCCTCGGGCACCTGGACACGTGTCCAGGGCCATAAATGTCACCTCACATCTCCCCTGCCCTGGAAATCCCAGCAAAACCTGTCACTGTGGGGGCAGGAGAGCAGCAGAAGCACGGGGGTGGAAGGATGGGTACTGTCAGGGGTTAACTCTCAGCTCAGGCTGGAAGGAGATCCCAGAGGTCCTTGCACAGGTAAATTTGCCTGCAAAACTGGACTTAAACTACAACTGGAGATGCCACTGCTACCAGCTGAAAGGAAGGACACTTGTTTTCCAAAATGAGGCCCAGTTCCACCCAGGGATGGAGATTTGTGGCACAAACCGAGGTTGTCTCCATCCTGTGATCTGAGGGTTGACAACCTTCGCCATCTCTCAAAATACTCATTAATTTATCTTCTTGTTTTCACCCAGCTTACCTGGCTTGGTGAATTGTTGAGTATTATCCCATTATGAGTCAAGGTAGGTCTGGTTTCTACTCTGGAAACACCAAAAAGGAATCTGTTTTAATTAAAAATGACCTAATAGAGAATGAGTGTGGACACTGTCCCACCAACAGTGCCTTGTCCTGATCCTCTGCATGTCCCAAAGCACAGACACCACATCTAAAGAGGACACAGGCAAGAGAAAAAATTCCTTTTATTCCAGGAAGACTCTGTGGCCATAAATCAGGCGGGTTCTTGGTTTAGAGTCAGAGTCCTCTTCAGCATCAGCTGCAGAAAACGCAGGTGAAGGAAACAGGTACAAACTGGTGAGTGGTCCAGTCTGCAAGACCCATCTATAAATTATAGAAAAACCCCCGTGGCTGATGGTGCCAGGCTGCAAAGTGGCACCAGCTCCTGCAGTGGCAGAGGGGCAGCTGGGTGCAGACCTCCTCCAACCCCCCCAGGCTCCTGGGGAAGCTGCACCCGCCCCTGCTGACTTCAGGGTGTGTTTGAACAACTGATACTGAAAATCCTCCACGACGAGCATTTCTTCATTCTCACCAACCATTCCCCCCACAGACGCATTTTATCAAGTGTGGGAACCCAAAAAGCTGAAGTTTAGTTTCCATTGCTTGCTGGTTTAGTTTTAAAGAGTCACTTTTCTTGCCTAAGTGGAGCAGTTTTCTGCTGAGGGTTGTGCTACAGCCCCGGTTCCTCTCCGTGGCCCGCTCACCTTGCAGGCAAGGTCAGAGCTTGCTGATCTGGCAAGCCCTGATTTTTGCTCTTCCCCAGCCCGGATCACTTGAAAGGGTTTCTCAAACATACCTGCGTCATGACCTGGATTTTGGTAATCGCTCTGATGAGGGAGTTTTCACAGAGGGGAGGAGGCAGCTGTGGGAGGTTCTGCTCCTGTGGGCCCCGCTGGCACAGGAGCAGCACAAAGCACAGCCTGCAGAGCACCGCGGGCACCCCAGGGCACGGGGGGAACCCTCCGCTGGTGAAATGTGACAATAATGGCACAATGGAAGTGAAATGATCCATTTCTGAATGAGTCCTTCCCTTCGGGCTGCAGTGGAAGCAGCACTGACCTGCCAGGGGAAAGCTTGGCGTTAAAACAGGGGGTGTTTCATGAGGTGTCAGGTGCTGGTGCTGCCCCTGGGTCGGGACAACCCCGGGGTCAGTCCAGGGGATGAGCAGCTGGAGCAGCCCTGGAGAAGGACCTGGGGGTGCTGTGGGTGAGAGCTGGGACCCAGACCCCCCCCGTGCCCTGGGCTGAGCCCCCAGCATGGGCAGCAGGGGAGGGGGGGATGCTGCCCCTCTGCCCCTGTGCTCAGGTGAGACTTGGGATCTGGGCTCTGCTCAGAGGGGCACAGCCAGAGCCTCAGATTCACCAGGCTGCAGCATGGGAATCCCCACACTACTGAAATCCAGGCTTTTCAGCACATTCCTGGGCTACCTGGTAAAGCTGAGGGACAGCAGGAAGGAATCCATTCATTGACTGGGTGCAAAGGATTCACAAAGGGAAAATAAACCAAATGCCACCACTGAGGTGGTGGGCTCTGGCTGATATCAGCACTCCAGAGTGAGATCCCAACATTCTGCTGGATGGTCTCAGGAAAGAACCAGTCCATTGCTCAGGAGCATCAAGAAAAAAACCCCAAAAGGCCGTAAGGAGTTACCAGTAAAGGAAGGGAGAGCACCACAGTGCTGCAGCACAAACCCACCACGCCCCTGTGTCTTGGGTGCTGGGGGCAGTTTTCATCTTCCCGTCTCAGAAGGGAGATAACAGAGCTGGGAAAGCTTCGGGGAGGATGAAAGAACTGGGATGGCTTCTGTAGGAGGAGCTATTTAAGCCAGGTCTGTCCAGTTGCATGTGACATTTCATGATACAAGAAATTAGAGTGTAGCAGATGGCACCAGCTTCAGCTGGAGGCAGGTTCAGGTAGGGCAGGAGGAGGGTGCTGCTCTCAGGACACACATTTCCCCTGCAGAGCCCCCTGGTTTTGGGGATGTGAGGAGTTTCTGTGAGTTTAAAAGGGTGATGAACGAGTTAATGAACGAGGAATTCCTTCCAGGGTGCTGAGGGCTTCCAAAATGACCCATTTCACAAAATCCCTGAGCAGCAAAGTACCAGAAGCTGTGAGAGCCCCCAGGCGAAATTTCCCTGCATGTTTTCCTTGTTCTTACACCTTTCCCCGGGTTTTTGGGCAGAGTTCAAGCCCAGGGATCCTGGGCTCAGGGGATTTGTCCAAGGCAGAGGTTTTCACGTTCTCCTGACACAGGAAATCAAAGAGATGAGGACGGATGTGATGAGCAAGTGATTTCTGCTTTACACCCTCCTTCAAGCTGAGCACCTGATGGTGAAGCCCAGAGTTCAGAGGCTGAGGGGTGGAAAAACATAACCCCCCCAACCATTCTGTTTCAGAGCACCTGTGTTTGTGAGCAAAAGGACTGCGGGCTGTCTCAGGATCCAGCCGCTGAGCAATACCCGCGGGATAAAGGCCAAGTCAACCCAAAAGCTGAGTAAGCAGAGGAACCTGTGCCACTTGCAACCTGCTCATGGCTTCTCTTGCCAGCAGAAAAGGGTCTCGGGCTTCTGGGTGATTCATTTTGTGTCATTTGGCTCCACTTCAGAGGTGGGGGTTTCGGAATTACTCACAGCCCCGTGCTAACGGGTCGTGTGATGCTCTTGAAGTTGTCTCGTAGCTTTGCCCCCTTTGAACCCAAAGAGGTGCTGAGCAGATGACTTCAGAACGAGACCTCCATGCTCTTTTTTTTCCCCAGTTTGAGGCAGGTCTCCTTCCAGTGAGCCCTTGTTTCAGACAGGCTGGTTTGCCCGTGGCTGGTATGGATTGGGACTCAGCAGAACAATCTCAGCTCCTCGCTGGGGAGAGACAAGTGGGCTTTAATTATTGATGGTACAGAGCTCTTAACCATTAGCCAGGCATCACAAATCCATTTCCAAAATACCTGAGCCTGTCTTTTCCAATCTAGCTCACACAAGGAAGGAAGAGGCTTTGGTGCAGACTGCTTGGGGGTCTGGCAGAGATGGGACATGGTGGAGTGAGGGGGCTCAAACATCTAAAAAGTGCAACCTTCTTTTGACTCTATAGACACTTTTTCCTCCTCTCCCTCAATTTCTTCCCCAAGGAAACTAGAATCTGACACACAAGAACAAAAGAAGCCTTGCTCAAGCCATACATCCAAAACTCTTGGAAAGTTTGGAAGCCAGATGAAACTGTTTGTTGTGCCAGATAGGGCTATTTTCAAAGTCCCCAAGTGTATTCCTTTGCCCTTCTGTCATTAAAAAGCAACAGTGGACCCTGCACAGATGTGTTTCTGAAGGTGTACAGAGTTGCCCAAGAAGCTGGAAGGATCAGGAGACACTGCTGTGAGGACTGGCTGGGCTGCAGCTGTAGGGGAAAGCACACACCCTGATCCGTGTAGGTGGATTTATGAGGTGACTGAAGTTGTGAAGCCTCCCTCACCCTGTGCTTTCTGCTGAGGGGAGGCTTGGCTTATTTTCCCCCACTTCTCAACTGCATGGCCACCTTTGTTTTAGCTGTGAAGCCTCCTTGGCCAACCAAATATTTTTATTAATACTCATTAGCAGAAACATAAACAGATACTGAGTGAGAACCACAGGCTCAGCCCCAATTGTTTGACCTTTAGTTTCTATTGACAACAGCAAAGTAAACAATTTCTGTGGAGTCTCAGTGCTGATTTCTGCCACAAATAAATAAGAACGTGAGATGAGCACAGTGAGCTTTAAGTTATTATCAGAGACCTGGAGCCATTGGAACTGGGAGCTGCCCTGGAAGCGTTGATACCAGCGGAGCAGCAAGCGTCCTTTGCAAAATGCTGCTCTTGGCTCATCTCACAGGCAGGGACAGGTTGGATTAGGATGGATCTGCCCAGTGGTGTGGACTTGAGCTAAAGTGGACTTGAGAAGGGTGCCTGCCCTCCTGACCAGCATTCAGGGTGGGTTTTCAGATGAGCCCTGGAGCCAGCACCTCCCTTGAGGAGCGTGAATGGGCAGGGGAGTTCCTGTGCACAGCTCTGGTGTCCCAAGAAAAGAAGGATGTGGAACTCCTGGAGCAGGTCCAGAGAAGGCACCAAGCTGCTGAGGGAACTGCAGCACTTCCCCTGTGGAGCCAGGCTGTGAGAGCTGGGGCTGTGAGAAGGCTCTGTGAAGACCTCACAGCTCCTTCCAGGGCCTGAAGGGATACAGGAAAGATAGAGAGGGATTTCATCAGGAACTGGAGGGGCAGGACACAGGGAATGGCTTCCCAGTGCCAGAGGGCAGGGCTGGATGGGATATTGGGAAGGAATTGTTCCCTGGGAGGGTGGGCAGGCCCTGGCACAGGGTGCCCAGAGCAGCTGGGGCTGCCCCTGGATCCCTGGCAGTGTCCAAGGCCAGGCTGGACATTGGGGCTTGGAGCAGCCTGGGACAGTGGAAGGTGTCCTTGCCCATGGCAGGGGAAGGAACTGGATGGTCTTTAAGTTCCCTTCCAAGCCAAACCATTCTCTTCATCTGCAATTTTATGATTCATGCAGGGAAGTAAAACCCCAGATCCCATTGCTTTATGGCCAGATAGGAAAACGTTGAAAGCTCAAACACTGAAGAACCTGCAGTGAGAGTAAAAGGCAGAAAGCCCTGGTTTTAGCACATCTGCTGCCCTCAGCAAAGAACCACAGGCATGCTGAGTGTGGCTCAGTCTGGGCTGGGGATGGCTGGTCCAAGCCAAGCCCAAGCCCTGCTGCAGTGGCAGGGCTACAGCAGCCCCACGAGCCGCGCTGACCTTTCGGTGCTGCGAGCTGGCCGTCCCTCCCATCCCTCCCCCACAGCCTGGGACAGCTGTAAACATCCCCCTCATAAAGGCCCAATTGTGAGATCCTATTTATTGGCCATTAGGAACCCGCCTGGCACGGGCCTGGGTTGCCCGAGGGGCCGGGCAGGCCGAGCCCGTCCGTGCCCTCCTGCCACAACCCGGCCGGGGACCATCGCATGCAACAAACGCCTCTGGCCCGTCCCCGTGCCCCTGCCAGCAGAGCCTGGCGCCAGCATCCCTGGGACGGCTCCTGCCAGATGAGAACAACAGCCCAATTCCCTCCTCGCCGCTCACCAGCCCTTCCCAGCCCTGCTTCTCCCCCGGGCGCAGGAGCCGCGGGTGGGGAGCAGGGCAGGAAGTTGCTGACGCGCGTGGTTGGATTTCAGTTTGAGCACCATCCAGAAAGGAGCACCAAATGTTAGTAAACAGATCGGGAGACATTTCCGTGTTTGGCAACAACTCCGCTTCTCCACGGCAGCGATCTCCAGTGGCTTGTCCACCGGGGAAAAGACCCCACTTGGGTGCTTCACTCAAACTGGAGCCGCTCAGGTCCCAGACCCCCTTCATGGGGAGGACTGTGAGCCCTTGGCCAGGAGCCCTCTGCACTCCCCTGGGAGAGAGACACCTGAGGGCCAAATCTCCTTAGATAAGCAACCTACTTGTTTGTTACAGTGAGGAAAAGAGCCACTCCCAAGGTGCTTTGCTTCTCTATGGAGATAACCTGTGTCCCGTGGGCTGATTGACCCCCACCCCACCCCCTGCCTTCCCCGTATAAACCCCTGCGTTCACCNAAGTTGCAAAGGCCCCTGGAAAGGCTCTTCCCCTGGCGGGATGCTTTCTCTAGGAAGGTCACAACCCCAGATTGTCCAGCCCTGGGCATCCAAAAGCGACACCTTCAGAGCCACCACCAGGGCTCTGGGCAGGTGCTGCAGCAGGATCCCGATCTGTGTGTGGATCCAAGTCCTGCAGAGCAGAGGGTGCACGTTCCCGGACATCCCAGGGGATTACAGGGCCCTGCAGCCACGTCCAGCATCTCCGCCGTCATCCAGGCTGAAAAGGAAAGGATCAAGACGCTTGGCCTATATTGCTTTGGAAAAGAAGATTATGAAGCAGTTTCCTTGCCGTGTGCTGAGGAGGGAATTACTGAGCTCCGATGGGCTCCTCGGGGCAGGGACAAAAGGCCTGTCAGGTCCTGCTGCTTCCAGCTGCAGTCGGTCCCGTTAGGAAAGAGACACAGGAACGAGCCAAGCACTGCATGAAATCCTGGTTTTACCATTTCTCAGCATCCCAGGATGAACCCAAGCTGCTCCTCTTGCAATATGTGGGGGAAACACAACAGTCCCTGATTCCAGAGGATTGAAGTGCCCCCAACCCTGTGTTTCTGTGCTCTTCACTGTGACTTCCACTCAGCAAGTTCAAATTTGGGTGCTTGGATAAAAAGCACATGGTCAAGGGCCGGTTTTGGAGACAACACCTCATTTTTAGGCACAGCACCTCCCACTGCAGGTGTTGAGGGATGTTGATGTGGGATGGAGGTGCCACCAGCATCAAGAAGAGCAACTGAGAGGACGAGGGTCAAAAATGAGGCTTGTGAGGGGAAAACCATTTCCAGTGGGACAATCCTGACCCACAGCCAACAGCAACCCTAAAAGCAAAGGAGGAAAAAGAAACAGAATTTGTCTTTTCTCATGTTGAACTCGGTGAGATGGTGTGAGAAACCATATGATCTAACACCTCGTGTGACCAAGTCACGGTGACTGCATGAATCATCCCCCACAGACACCTGCTGGTGCTGGAGGTGACACTGTGACACCCACAGCTTGCCACTTACTTTGCCACTGGTGGTTTTCACTGGTGCCATCAATGCTGCCTCCAGTACCTAACAAATGGTGTGTCCACTTGGGAACCAGGGTCTCCAGGGAGATGCCACCACTCCTTGTGCTCTCCCTGTTTCAGTCTCCTTCCTACACCTCTGTCCTGCTTTTTCTGGTTTGCAAAGATAAGGGGCTTGTCTCATCCCACCCCTGCCATGGGCAGGGACACCTTCCACTGTCCCAGGCTGCTCCAAGCCCCAATGTCCAGCCTGGCCTTGGGCACTGCCAGGGATCCAGGGGCAGCCACAGCTGCTCTGGGCACCCTGTGCCAGGGCCTGCCCACCCTCCCAGGGAACAATTCCTTCCCAATATCCCATCCAGCCCTGCTGAAGCTGGAGGGTCTGGAGCACAGGTGTGATGAGGAACATCTGAGGGAGCTGGGAAAGGGGCTCAGCCTGGAGCAAAGGAGGCTCAGGGGGGCCCTTGTGGCTCTGCACAACTCCCTGACAGGAGGGGGCAGCCGGGGGGGTCGGGCTCTGCTCCCAGGGAACAGGGACAGGACAAGGGGAAACGGCCTCAGGCTGGGCCAGGGGAGGCTCAGGCTGGACAGCAGCAGGAATTTCTGCCTGGAAAGGGTGCTCAGGCCTTGGCAGGGGCTGCCCAGGGAGCTTTGGAGTGCCCATCCCTGGAGGTGTCCCAGGAAGGGCTGGAGGTGGCACTCAGTGCTCTGGGCTGGGGCCAAGGTGGGCATCGGGCACAGGGTGGACTCCATGGGCTGGGAGGGCTTTTCCAGCCTTGGGGATCCTGGGATTCTGTAAATCAGCTACAACCAGCCCGGAGCGAGTGTTTCGGATCGGCAACACCGACCGAAAGCATCCCAAGGAAATTCCTGGTGCAGCCTCCCGGCACAGCTGGGAAGTTAATGCCGGATTTGGGGGCTTTGCTGGGAATGGGCTGCAGCTCAGTCGTGTGCTCAGCTCCTGCAGGGCTCATCTCCAGCTCTCCCTCGCCCAGGGAAAGTGCTGAACGTGCCGGGGCGTTTTAACGAGATTTCCAAACGGTTCCAACCCCTCTGCTCCGAGGCCAGGCTTCCACGGAGCAAACGGAGCTGTGCCGAGGCGTGGATGGAGCCGGAATCCTTTCCTAGCCATGGCCAGCTGGGAATAAGAGTTACTTCTTTGTAGCAGATGTGTAGCTCAAAGTTCAGCATAAGGGCACTCACATCGAGAGCACAGCGTGTATTGTTCTGCAAGAAGGCTCGGCTCAGCCCTTCAAAAGACTTTGGAACAACTAATTTCATTATTCGAAGAATAAAGTGAGGCAGAGGGAGCCAAAATTAACCCTCTGGCCGCTCCCTGGAAGCAGGGATTTCTTCAGCACCCTGTGCTCACAGATGCAGGCAGAAAATCTGCCTTGCAGCCTCCCAGCTCTGTTTTTCTCACTAGTTAAGGAGCTGGATATCTCTTTCCTCTCAAAACGACTACCTGGAGCCAGGCCAGGCTGAGCACCCCCACACGAAGCCCTCTGAGTGCACACTGCATCAGCAGCTATGGCTCAGGATTTTCAGCTCCGCTTGTGACCTCCAGGGAAAATCAAAAGCAAAAAATAATTATTTTTTTTAAATTATCCATACAAAAACCATCGTTCTCTTACTGACCAAATTAAAAAATAATGCTTGCAGACAAGAAGGATAAAAGAAGAAAAGAAAAATTCACATATTTCTAGGCAGATTTGAGCAAAGAAGAACACACTCCTCCAAATCATGTCCCCTCCTCGGCCAAGGATCACTTGACCACATGGCTGGGGCATGAACTATTCCTGAAATTCTCCCTGCCCGACCAGATTCCTCTCTCTGGAGCTGAGCTGCTTGCTCAGCATCAATCCTACCTGTGGGTTAAGTTCTTAGGGAAAAGCCCAGGACACCTAAAGAAAATCCACCCCAGAGCAGGAGGCTGATGAAGGGTGAGTCAGGGGCCAGGATCAGGTGCAGATGGGTCCCTTTCATTTGCTGTTCCACCTCCCAGTTCCAGCACACGGTGGAATTAAGATGAGCTTTTTTACCTGGAGGAACAGCCGGGAACTGTCTCCAGCCTCGTTTGGGGCAGAAACCCCAGTTTTGTCCCCAACCCAGAGCTGCTCAAAAGTCCTTTGGCGAGGGCCGGGGGACTGGCTGGAGCCGGGCTGTGTGACGGGCTTTATCTGCACTCGCTCCCGTCCTGCCGTGCTCGCGCCTTGCATTCCCAAGCCGTCCCCCAGGATCGCCTTTTAAATCAAAGGAAAGTGGGATTGGCACCACGCAGGTGTGCTGAGGGAGGCAGCAAACCCCGAACCACCGGCATGCGGGGTGCTGATGTCCCAGGTTTGGGAGCAGACTGGCCCCGGCTCTCCCTGGGCAGAGCAACTCCCGCGCACAGCCCGTGGCTGTTGCAGCAACACATCTGGAGCAGCTGGAGAGCAAGCATCCCTTTGTCCCGGCCTGTCCCCGGGGCTCCATCGCTCCGTGCCGGGGAGCGGCCACGTGCGGACGGCTCGCTGCGAACGGGGCCGCGCCTCGACGCTGAGCCGCGATTTTCTGCGCTCGGAGAAGGCGGCGAAGAAGAGCGGCTGATCCCCTCCTCTCCTGCCGGCTCTTTCCCTGCGCTCTGGGCAAGGCAGGCAGCTGCCGGGACGGAGGCTGACCTATATTCCAGCGCTGACTGCCCAGCACTTTTAAACAATTTTTTCCCCCGCAGTCTGGGCTGAAAAAGGATGGGCAAACCATCGCTGTCGCGGCCCGCAGGAGCCGAGGGAAGCAGCGCCCGGTGATTTCAGGGCGTGCTCTGCCCTACAGTCTGGGCTGAAAAAGGATGGGCAAACCATCGCTGTCGCGGCCCGCAGGAGCCGAGGGAAGCAGCGCCCGGTGATTTCAGGGCGTGCTCTGCCCTACAGTCTGGGCTGAAAAAGGATGGTTAAAGCATCGCTGCCACGGCCCGCAGGAGCCGAGGGAAGCAGCGCCCGGTGATTTCAGGGCGTGCTCTGCCGCACAGTCTGGGCTGAAAACGGATGGTTAAAGCATCAGTGCCACGGCCCGCAGGAGCCGAGGGAAGCAGCGCCCGGAGCTCGCAGGGCGTGCTCTGCCCTGCAGACCGCGGCGAGCGCGATGGCCCCGCGGGGAGATGCGAGCGCTGAGAGCGCTGAGAAAGGAAGGATGTTCCGGGCCGGCGCAGGTGAGGGAGGAGGTGCCGCTCGGCCCGGCAGGAACCCTGTGCAGCGCAGATAATGTCGCGCTGAGCTGTGGCTGACCGCAGCGGCCCCGTGACCGGCTCGGCGGTCGGGTGGCAGCGGCACGGGGGGACGGGCTCGCTTTCCCACAGCACGGCTTGGATGGGGCGAGCCCGGGCGGGCTGCGAGCCCGTGTGGCCCTGGCTCGCACTGAACCCTCGGCAGGCACTAAAAGCCCTTCCCCAGGTGTTGGGAGCACTCGGGGACAGCCACACAGCGCGCTGCAGAAGGACCTGGCTGGGGTTTTCCCTGGTGATGCTCGGCTGTTAGGGGATGAAAACTGTGAGATGACAGGAATCACCAGGCTTCCCGGGGTTTCCACGGGAGAGACCCCGTTGTTTCTGTTGTTTTAGCACCACAACCTCCAAGACGACAGCAACCTGCCCTGCACCCTCTTTGCTCAACACAGAATCTCTCCACTGGGGTTGAGCTGTTACACTCCCGGGGTTATTTCTCACCTGTTCCCATTTATTAACCCCCAGGGGAGGAACTTTGCCTGGCTCTTCCTGGAAAGAAAGCCAGTGACTCTCCCTGCTCCTCCTGGGCAGAGGGGCTGTTCCATGCCTGCTGGGGCTGCCCCAGCCGTGCGGCGCCGTGGCGGTGGCACCGCCGGAGGTGCCACCCGAGAGTGGGAATGGAGCACAAAGCCCAGGGAGGATGGCAGGGAGGCGCTGCAGGGAGCCGGGCACGGCGGCAGCAGGAGGCTCCGGGATTTCAGGGCTCCGGCTCTGCCTCGCAAAGCGGCTTAGGGACGGCACAGCTGAGCCAGAGGCTGGATTAGAGGCAAAACCGGCTCTGGCTCCGGGGAAATCTCTGCACGGGAGCTCAAGGTGCTCGCTGGGCAGCTCAGAGAGAGCCCTGCTCCTCCCCTGGGAGCAGCCGGGCCCCCGGTTCCAGCACAGCCTCCTCCCGGCTCTCACAGCCCCTTGGAGCTGGTTACGCTGGGATTTGCTGCCCTTGCCCAGGCAGCCACAGAGCGCTCGGTGCCAGGCCGGGATGGGCAGCCAGACACCCTGGGCTGGCTGGCACAGGGTCAGGGTCAGGTTCCTCTTCCTTGCCCTGGCTCAAGGAGGAAACTCCAGTGCCAGAGTCACAGCCCGCGCCGGTGCCGCTGCTCCGAGACCTCTGCTCCGAGGCTGGGGCGCCCAGCACAGCGCTGTCCCTCCAGCAAGAGCAACTGTGGTCAGAGGGAAGGATGGGGATGCCCCAACCTCCCCAGAACCTGTTGTAGCTGTGGTGTCGGTCCTGCTGGCAGCAGGGTCAGGCCAGAGAGCTCCACACCTTCCTCCACGTGCCATCTAGGAGAGGCAGATGTGGCAATGGCTGGCACGTGCAAGGCCAGCAAGATCCCCAGGAAATCCTGGGAGAGCAGGGCTTGCTCCCGTGGCTTTCACTGCAGGGATGTTTCACAGCTCAACGCTGTGGAAACCCCCCCACGTGTTTTCAGCTGGGCAGCACCTCCCACCTGCAGCTGCCTCTTAAAAGTAATTTTAAAAAAAGAACCCAACTCTCCAAAACTAAATGAACCTCTTAATTTATTTTCATATGCTTGTGCAAAAACACAGCCCCGGTCTCTGGAGACAGAAGAGACTTGTCTGGTTGATTTCCTGGGATTTTCCCTGGACAGACATGATTTTTGATTAACTGGCAGATCCATCCATTACAGCCTTGTTCCCATATTCCCTGATCCTGTTGCAAGGGCAGTGGCTGCTCAGGATGCCACGGGCCAGCCCTGCCAAGGGATGTTCCCTGGTGGAAGTTCCCACAGCTGGGAGCTGAAAGGCTTGTAGAACCCACGGCCCTGGCTTTCCTTGTGGTGAGGAAGACAGGAACATCATGATCTGAGAGCTGGAGGGCTCCAGTTGCACTTCAGGCAGTGGCTGTGGCCCGTGGCACAGAGGGGAGCAGACAGAGCCACCCCCCTTGTCTGGGAACCAGGAGAGAGCGGCCAGAATGGACAGATTTGCCAGTTAATGGAAAACCAGGGAAAATCCCAGGAAACCAAGCAGACAAGTCTCTTCTGTTGCCACCCTTCTGGACACAGTGGCCTCTTTGAAACATCACCCCCACCAACCGCCCTGCGTGGGAATTCCACATCTCCCTGCTCCCGGCGTTCCCACTGCCCCGAGCGCATCCAGAGCAACACATCCAGCAGCTCTTCCCCTCCACCTTAAAAAAAACCCCAGCAGTTCTTATCTAAACCATCTTAATCTGAAGGGAAGCTACAGGACAGAGGCGTTTTGAGAGACTGGCACAATATTTTCAGGAGGAATTTCTGCATGGAAAGGGTGCTCATGCCTTGGCAGGGGCTGCCCAGGGAGGTTTGGAGTGCCCATCCCTGGAGGTGTCCCAGGAAGGGCTGGAGGTGGCACTCAGTGCTCTGGGCTGGGGACAAGGTGGGCATCGGGCACAGGCTGGACTCCATGGGCTGGGAGGGCTCCTGGGATCTGAGGAAGGAGCAATTTGAGACTCACTGGGATTCAAAAAATCTCACAACTCAAAAAACATCTCTGAGCCTGTGAGTTGCTTATGAACATCCTTGAGGCATCAGGATGACCAAAGCTGAGAGATTGCTGAAAGGAGGGACTCAGAGACATCTCCACTGATCCATCACTCGTGGTGTCAGAGGCTGCTGCTGATACAGAGCCCCTGAAAGGGCATCACAGCTCTTCAGAGAATGACCCTTTGAGAGGAACAATACAGTGTTGAGCCAAAGACACCTCACATCCAGTTTTCTGCCTACTTTTAAAATTAACAAGGCTTAAATTCTTAGTGTCACTCGAAATCCTCCACTGGAAATGGTCAAAGGCAGCAGGAAATCCCAGTGGTCAGTGCTGCGATACAGGATGTCAGATTTGGGTGAAATGCTGGGGTAAAATAAGAAAAACAGAGGCTGAACTGCACTCCTCTAATGGTTTTAATTGTGTCTGCTACATTTTGTTATTTTTAGTGCTGTGGTACAGAGGTACTAGACTTGTGACACGTGATTTAAGAGGAAGGGCAAGTTAAAATCAAATCTAGAATAAAGAAAGGATTTCTGAGTAATCTCTGAGCCCACCCAGTGCCACCCCTGCCATGCGCAGGGACACCTTCCACCGTCCCAGGCTGCTCCAAGCCCCAATGTCCAGCCTGGCCTTGGACACTGCCAGGGATCCAGGGGCAGCCACAGCTGCTCTGGGCACCCTGTGCCAGGGCCTGCCCACCCTCCCAGGGAACAATTCCTTCCCAATATTCCATCTAGCCCTGCCCTCTGGCAGTGGGAAGCCATTCCCTGTGTCCTGGCACTAGGACAATGAGTAAATAAGGAGTTTCCAAGGAATAAACTCTGCAGTTTCATGGATTTTTGTGCTGCTTCAAGTCAGGCTCGTCTCCTTGACATAATTTTCATGGGCTGTACAAGTATCAGGAGACGTGGCAGAAGTGCTGGAGCTCCTTGCCTCTGCCCAGAGCCAGGGAAAGCCTTACTTCAATCAAAGTAACCACTCCCAGCACAGATCCTGGAAAATTCAGTGTCATTCCATCCCAATAATTACTCCAGCGCACCGATACATCTTCCTTTATTTGTTTTTTTGCAGGATGATGTTGGTGTTAAATTCAATCCGTCAGAGCACAATTCACAACAGATCTAGAGGCAGCTGAGCAGCCTGACCCTGACACTGCTGCAGATGAGGCCTCACAGCCTCTGCAAGGCTCATGGCAGACTCTATGCAGCCGTCGAAGTTGGAACGCGTGAACCCATCACCCCCACAGATCAGGAGAGGCTGAGCGTGAAGAATCATCTGTCCCGGGCAATTGGGCACAGCTCTGGTAACCTGGAAATGAAAAGACAGAAAGGGAGTGGGAAGAGTATTTTATTGACCTGAATTTCACACCAGGAAGGTCTGTATTCCTGAGAGGCACATCACAGAAGCACAGAGCGGTTTGGGTTGGAAGGGGCCTTAAAAATCACCTTGTTCCAGCCCCTGCCATGGGCAGGGCCACCTTCCACTATCCCAGGTAGCTCCAAGCCCCAATGTCCAGCCTGGCCTCCCATCCCAAAAGGCAGATCCAAACATTAACCACCAAAGTACCCTAGTAAAACACTTCTTTCTGGGAGTTAAATAATTGGTCCAAAACTTCACTGTGTGTGGAAATTCAGAAGCTTTACAGCCTGTTCTGTTCTGTTCTCAGCCTGTCTCAGCAGAAATGACTTGTCTGAGCCTGGTGTAGAGACCTAAAAAGGTGTGAGGGTGATCTCACATTAGCAAAGAGGGGCCTGCAAAATCCCAGACTGTCCAACACAGGAAAGGGAACCTGCTGATCACAGAATCCCAGGATCCCTGAGGCTGGAAAAGCCCTCCCAGCCCATGGAGTCCAAGCTGTGCCCGATGCCCACCTTGTCCCCAGCCCAGAGCTCTGAGTGCCACCTCCAGCCCTTCCTGGGACACCTCCAGGGATGGGCACTCCAAACCTCCCTGAGCACCCTTTCCATGCAGAAATTCCTGCTGCTGTCCAACCTGCTAAAGCCTGAGACAGAGAGTACAGTGGATCATTTCTTGGATTTCCCCCCAGGAAACCATTACTGTATCCCCTGGTGGGCCTGTCAGCTTCCAAGGAACCAGGGGATTTTCCCACTGATTCAAATGTTCCCTCAGCTGGCCACTGCCAAGCCATTCCCTACCACTGCCAAGGGTGGATGAGCTGCAAAGCACCCACATGGGTGTTGCTGGCTGCATTCTGTGTTACTGGGTGTCAGCATCTCTGCAAAGGAGGAAATTAGCTGGAAGAACCAGTTGCAAGCCCTTATCCTTTATTCAGCTTAACAGAAGAGTCTATCCAGGTGTGGCAAATCCAGACAGAGACCCTCCCTCAGACTAGTTCTAAGTCAGAGCTTAATTTATTCCTGGATTTTTCTTACAGATCGAGCAGAGTACAAACAATGCAGAAAGATTTGGGCAGAAAAAAGCCTTTCTGAGCTTCCTTCCTTCTTGGCTACCCCATGTTTATTTGATGCTGGCTGTACCAAGCAGCTCCTACCCCTCCTGGTATTGGGTCAAAGGTTGGGCTTGATGATCTTGGAGGTGTTTTCCAGCCTCAGTAATTCCATATGAAGTGGCCCTGCCAATGACACACGGTGGGTCGGGAAGCTCTTGGCTCTGAATGCTAATGGTGCCTTCACCATAATTAGAGCAAGGGGACCCAGAATTGCAGCTGTGCTGCTAAGCAGTGTCAGTAGAATTTTGGGAGTCCTAATCCCTCATCTGCCACAGATAATTGTAATGTCTGCATTTTAATCCCAGGATTGTGTTTGGCCATGTGAAGGATGTTACAGCCAGATTTAATTAATGAGTAGGATAAATCCCATCTGAAAGAGTCAGGGGAAAGATGCACCCATCTTATCAGTTCCCTCGGCCTCTGTGGCAACAGCTTATTATAATTGAAAGTAAAGAGAGCTTTAGGAGAAAGAGGGAGCTCTGCCCCAGATATTTAATTTAGGCAGTGATTACTTTATAGGGTGGCATTAGAGATCTCTTTACTGAGATAACGGGTCTGACCTACACGGGCTTATCTGCAACCTAAGACATATTGACATTCATCCACCAAATTACAGGCTGGTGATAATTCCTCCTGCGGCACCAGCAGCTGCTGGAGCCAGAGCCCTGGCTGGCAGCAGCAGGAGCAGGAGCTGGATGGGGTTTGGGAACCCTTTTCAGAGCTGGATCCAACTCTTCTCCCCTCTCCCACCCGCAGCCCTCGTGACCCCCAGCAGTTCTCAGCAGGTAAGGCAGGAGAAGAGACCCGATGCACAACCAGGGAACCTTAACAGGGACACCTGCTTTTCCCAAAACAATCGCCCAGAACTGATAAAAAGGAACTTAAGGGAACACACCAGGACCTTGATATGTTTTATATGAATACGAATACCCGTGCCAAGGTTGCCTTTGCAATCCACCAACACTTTACTTGCAGGAGAATAAACTCTGTGCTAACGAGACCGGGTTCCCCAGTTGCAAGCAGATCAAGGGGTATGAGCAGACTCCACAACAGCCACCCACAGCAACTTCAAAAAAGGAAAAAATTTGAGGGGACTGCTTTAAAAGTAAATATTTTGCATCACCCTCCACGTTCAAATTCACCAATGTAATTTAACTTGAGAGGCTTTGGGTAAACATGGAGAGACACTCCAATACTTCAGGAAATCGCCAACAATTTCCTTGGATTTTTAAAAGAGGACTGCAAAATATACACATTTTGCTATTATTACCCTTAGGTAGTTTACTTTAAAATACTTTTCACATAGCATTCTGTTAAATTGAGCTGGGCCAAATCAAATAATAACAATTAGTACGTCCGTACTCCTGCTCTTCTCGGGTAGGGTGGGAATTTTGCTAATAATACCACATACTTTTGGATGCAGAGGGATGGACTGAGTCATGTTTTTTGAATGCCAGTGAAAATCCCACCAAATTACGTGGGATTTACCTCCTTCCTGCACGCTGCTCCTCACCAGGAGAGCTGCATAACTCACTGCTGAGCCAGGCCCACGATGTTCCAAACTGGCTAAAAATGACCTGGCTTTTGTTGGCCAGCCCTGGATGCTGCTCATGGCTACGTGGAGGGATGTGTCATGGATATGGAGCAACCATCCCCTTTCCTCCTGCTCCCTGAGGGTGGGAAGCACAGCCCCAGCAGGTCCCACCAGGGAGTACCTGGGAGTATCTCCACCTCTGGCACTTGATGCTGCTCGGTGCAGGCAGGGAGGGCACAACCCTCTGCAGGTGACTGAGGATTATCTGCTGCACCTCTGCAGGGTCCGAGTCCAGGTGCTCGCTCCCGAAGCTCACAGTCGTGTGCACCACGACGGAGGGCCCAACGTCGGGAGACCCTGCAAGAAAGGAGAGAGCAGCTTTGGAAGGATTGCTGCCTTCCCCACGTGCTGACAGCTGTGCCTCCAGCCCAGGAGTGAGTAAGAACAAAAATACCCGTGGCACCAGCCTGCTCTTCCAGATGGGAAGAAAGCACAAGGAGTAACAACACAAGTTGTTCACAAAAAGAACACAAGTCGAGGAGGACAATCTCTGCAACAGCCTGGCCTTGGACACTTCCAGGGATCCCACCTCTCTGGGCATCCTGTGCCAGGGCCTCCCCATGCTCATTGTAAAAAAATCAGGTTTTTTATCTAATCTAAATTGACCCTCCCTCAGTTTAAAACCATCACTCCTTGTCCTATCACAAAAATGTTCTCATCTTTTGAGCACGAAATCATAGCCCAGGTGCTGATGTTGATCCCAGCAGACTTGGACAGGGCCAGGCTTTGTTCCATTTGGGGCTGTCTCTGCAGCAGGTGACTCCTGTCCCCACTGGCACATTGGCTTGTCACCTCACAGATGTGACCTAACAACCAGCAGCCAGAGAATTTGCCTGGATTAGGGGATTTCTGGGCTCAGGGACTTCCCTGTGCCAAGGCAGGACAAGGACCCAGCAGATCCTCGCGATGAGCAGGACGGAGCAAGGACACGACCTGGGTCATGCTGCATTTCAGCTGAGCTGGTTGTTCAGCGAAGTGATTCCCTCTCACTCCCTTACCCAGCAACTCCCTCCTTTGGAAGCAGAAAGCCCTTCCTGGTTAAAATCTTGTCTGAATTAGCACATTCCTGGAAAAAGATTTTAATTTCAGCGAACGAGCGTTTTATGACCGAGGACTCCACAAAGAAAGAAGAGGCTGAACACGTTCTGACCATTCTGGCTGTCAGGCACCAAGCTGGATAAACTCTTTATCTCCAGCTCCTCAAGCTGGAGATCCCCTCTGGGAAGATTCCAGCTTTCCAAAGGCAACCAAAATGTCTTTCTCTGGTGAGCTTTCTGTCCTGGTCTGACCACTTCAGAGTGCCAAATCTGCAAGTGTGAAAGCCACAGCCTTGAACTGCTATGGACGGATCCCCTCTCTGAGTCTCTTTCCTGGGTGGGCCAGCTCAGCCAACCCTCGCTCTCGAAAGCTGTGAAAATGTGGCAAAAAGGGTGGGAAGAGGTTTCCTGGTTTCACAGCTACCACAGGACATATCTCTGTGGGCATCAGCTTTCCCAGCTGTCTGGAAAAGCATCACAAATGCTACTCAGACTTTCCTTCCCCTTTTTGGGGCAGAAACCAGGTGTTCTGATGTCTCTCCACAGACACTGTGAGGCACAGAAGACAAAGTGCGGAAGCCTGCGAGGTTAATTGGGATTTATTACAGTGCACGTGGCGTTTTGGCCAACTCTTCCACATCAACTTGATGAAAAGGCTCATTAAAAGGCACCTAAGCATTTTAACAAAATAAATATTTACTGCTTGCTGTGTCTTGTTACAGCCAGTGATCCCACCCATGATTTCACCCATGATTCCAGCCAGTGCCCACCTCCTTTCCAACCTCTCTTCTCTTCCATGGCATGGACAGCTGTGAGGAGCCTGTGGCCTATGGAGCAGCCGGCTTGGGACCATCAGTCTGATCAGCAGTGCTTTAAGGAGTGGCCTCCCCTCTGGGCAGGTCTGCAACCACACCCATGGATGAGGAAAAGGGATGGACTGGAAAGACAGGAGATGGAATATATGCAGAATTAAGCGGGGGGTTGGAAAGTGAGGCTCTAACTGCATCCTACACATCCCAGAGGAAAGGTGATGGAGATGACAGAGGCAGGCTCTTCTCAGAAGTTCAAAGCAACAGGACAAACTGGGGACAACCGCAGCGAGAGAAAATCCCAACTGGACATGAGGACACAGCCCCTTCCTGCGTGAGCAGAGCACCCCTGGGACACGGCCCTGAGTGGTGGAAAACTGCATCTTGACCTAGAACCTGGGAATGAGGGGAAAGGTTTCTGGATTGTGAGCAGGAGGCGGGAGCCATCAGCTTCTGAACGTTTTGGGACTGCCTCAACATTCATCATCAATTCCCAGCTGGAGGAACTGCACAGGCTGTGTGGAAAAAGGGAAGGCCAGAGTGCTGACAGTGAGAATTCACACAGGGGTAAGCCTGCTGGGAGTATTATCTTCCAGAAAAAGCATGGGGCTAATAAAAGGTGCCCTGGACAAGAGCACAGAGAACAGAGCCCAGGGCCACTCCCCCAGCACAAGGGCTTGCAGCCCATGGACATCTGGTGTCAGGAAGGTGGCTCTGAGCTTTGGTAACACTTTCAGTGCAGAACTGTGGTGTCCTGCTCCAGCTGCTGCCACTGTCACAGGGCTATGGAAAGGCTCGAGGGAGAATTGCTCCAGGCAGTGAGAGTGTGAACAGCCCGTGGTGCCAGGTCCTCCCACAGGGATCTCCTCCTGCCCTGGCAGGTTCTCAGATGGCACTAAGGGTGTAAAGTCACCTCCTGTGGTGGCCACATCCTCCTTACCACCAGTCTCGGGGAAGGAGGGAGACAGAGAAATGACGATAAAATAGAACACATGAAATTATGATTAAAACAATGAAACAAGTCATGTTCTCGGAGAAAGCTCACGGTGGAGCATGTGCCCACCTAAACCTCCTTCCTGGCAAAATGCAGAGTCTGCTTTTCTGTGGTGAATCTATGCCAAGGTCAGGGTCCAGAGTCCCTAAATGCAAAAGGAATTTTAGAGATGAGGTGTGATCCCTGGGATCCATGGAGGCCTGAAGTTCCCTTAGCAGAGGGAACACCACCAGAGCCTGAAAGCCACAGGATCCACTTGGGAAATGGTCAGGATGGTGTCTCTCATGTTCTGGGAGCGTGGCAGGTTAGAAAAGGACCTGTGGAAAGGGAGGAATCGGCAGGTAATAGGGATTTCAGGGTGCCAGGATGGGGACAGAGCACTGGGGTACCCTAAGAAGGACCCACCTGCTCTCTGACTGCCAGAGGAGACTTGGCAAAGACAGGGAGAAGCAGCTATAGCTCCTGCTACACCCAAGAAAGCAAAAGGCACCTCGATTTGCCCACACAGTAACATTCTAGGAGAGAAAATCATGTCTCAGGGCCACTGCAGAGCACATCTGTGGCTCAGAGACTCTGCAGAGCCCACAAACCCACCGACCCTCAGGAGAGGGAGATCTACTTTCATAAAGGCACAGAAGTAAGCAGCCACAACCTGCAGTTTAGCTCCACAGATGCATCCACAAAACACCCACAGAGAGGATGGAAGATTGTTACTGGTTCAGCTGTGCTGACATTAAAGCTTGCTGGGCAGCTAAGGTGGACAGAGCTTGAAGAATCTCCTGTCTTCGCCACGGGGGCTTGCTTAGATTCACTCCGCAGTTCATTTATCAGCGTGTTCAGTGAATCCTCACCAGAACATTGTCTGCCTCAGAGTCACAGAACTCAGGGAGGGAGGGAGGAACCTCTGGAGGTCTCTAGCCCAACCTCCTGCTCAAAAGTGGGGCCAGCTTCAAAGGCAGATCGTTTGCTACGATTGCTGGAGTGCTCAGGAGCACCAAGGGTTACAACCTAGTCTCCAGCAGGGAACTGTCTGTGGATGTGAGAGGCACACATCTCCCACAGGAATGCTCTCCTCCTTTCAGGGGAACAGCACCGAGTATTTTTCTCACGTTGCTGCCCAAAACCTGGAGCCGTAACAGACCCCGATAAAGACCGAGATGCGGTTGTTTCCCGACCCTCAGGAATTTTTAATCTCCCTAGGGATATCTGTTTTGCCACCTGAGCCCCATTCTGGTCCTGGCTAGCAGGAGGGGAGGGGAAAGGGCTTCTGCCACACCCAAACAAACCCTGGCAGAAGGAAATGCCGCTGGGTCAGCGTGGAGGGCAGCAGAGAAGCTGGACACCTCCGGACAGGCTGGAGCTCCATCCCTGCTCCCCGGGAGGCATCACACGCTGCCAGAAGAGAAGCCAATGTGCAGGCCTCATAAAACCCTACCTAAAAGTTCAGAAAAGAGCAGTGATCAACTTTACTACGCTTAGAAAGCAAGAGAGATGGAGGTTCACTTTCAAAATGCCACGCTGCTGTCTGGAAGGAGGGTCAGCGAGCTTCCCCAGCTATCCTCAGCGATTCCCGTGGTTCCTAAGGTCCCATATTCTCCCTGGAATAAAACCTACTCTGTCTGACAAAGCACATTTGGGAGGAGTCATGGAAAGAATGGCACTGACTTTTTTTATATTCAGAAACCCAGCATTTCATTAGCCTTACCAACAGTTTGTGATTGTTTTTCTAAAAGGCAGGCAGGGCTGGCAGGGGATTACAGTGCAACTGGCTGCGTAACAAGGCAAAAACTTGCATACTTCTTTAACTCTTCCATCTTCCTAAAAATTCTTATTTCAGGAAGGAAAGGAATCTATATTTTAAAATTAAAGAGGGTACTCGAGAATTACACGGATCCTGAAACCCTGTAAGGCAGATCTTTCCTTTGAATTACATAACCCCGCAATCCTGGAGCAAAAGAAAGGAACCACTTCCACTTTTATGTGTCATCTATCTTTAGTCCTCCTGGAATGCAGGGAGATGCAAAGACTGCGGTATTCCAGAAATAATTTATACTGGAGAATTCCCACTGTCCCCCCGACCCGGTATAAATATGGATGGGGCGTCTGAGGCAGCCAATCCCACCAAGTGTTTAATATTCATGCGCACCACACGGGGAATTCAGCACACGCTTCTCGTGGGCTCGTCCTTATGTAACGTCACCTCTGCAGGCAGGGACGGGATTCTGCTGACAGCAGCTGGGATCCTCAGCTGGTGGAGCAAGCCTTCCCTCCTGGAGGCTCCTGATTACACCAGGAATTGGTGGCATCAGAGGAGCTGCTTCATCCAACCCGCGCCGCTGTGCGATCGCAACAGCAAGGCCGGCCTGTGTTCCGCTGGGAAACGGGACACGCACGGGAGTCGGATGTCTCTGCTTTGCCGAGCCAAAGCAGGGACTGCCACCCCTCAGACAAGTGACAGGGACAGTCTGGGCTTCCACAGAGAGGGCCAGACTTTCCCTTTTGGCCTCTGAGGGCCGGACTACCTGCGTTAGGGAGATGTTACATATGTATGTGAGTCCCTCAGCAGAAAGCTCACAGAATCATGGAATCATGAAACGGGCTGAAGATCATCCAGTCCCAACCCCCGCTGCAGGGGATCACCACCAGCTTTCCTTGGGATCTCTATTGTTCAATGCTGTTTACTAAAAAGCTACTCTTTGAGGTGGCAGTGGGGGTGAGAGAGGCCTCCATTAACTGTGGACGCATCAGGTGAAGAAACAACCAGAGAAAGTGACGGCTTTTTGGGAATGATGACTGTCCTGGAAGATCTCAGTTGCCTAGCCCAGCAATTCTGCTTTCTCTGAACGTTTACTTTTTGGTTGTCACCACCCTCTTCTCGAGATGAATCCAAACAACCAAGGGTGAAGAATGAAGGATGGGAAGATCGATGAGCAGAGTGGAGCTACAAGGGACAGCGAGGTGCTGCTGTGCCTCCCACTGAAATGTTCTGGAGGGCAGTCAGAAGCACGGAAAGAAAAATGCAGATGCAAAATACTTGCATATGTGCTAAAACAACCATAAAGGAACTTTTTATTCATGTGTTTTGGTTGCAGGACTTCTCATGCAAATAAATTTCACCCTCAGCCTCCCTTGCCTGTGCTGTCTAAGGGCTGTCTCCTAGGAAGAGACACACACACTTTGTTCTTCTTGGAAAAATTTGCTCATATAAACAGAACTCTGCCCCAATTCAAGGGAAATTTCAGTGAGAAAGGCTTGTGCCAACATCAATGTTCTGGTGCTTTCTACATATTTGTTAACAATATGCCCCAAGCATTGTGCTTTGTGCTTGGTTCAATTGCATCTGGAGACAGCAAAGCTGTTTGATAATTCCATTACAGTTCCATATTTGTTGTTCTAGGTGCTGGGGCCTTGAGACCACATGTGCAAAGAGGTGGGCAAAGTATGGGCGAATTTGGGAAAGTATGGGTGAATTTCTCCTCAACACTGGTAAGGATAATATCAGTAGGTGCTATTAACTATCAGGTATTTTTTGTTGAAGACAACGATGGCAACAGAATCTCAGATGCAAGAAAATCTCCAGCTGAGACTTTCATTGTCAGCAGCAAGGAGACAATACCAGAGAAAAAAGATCACTCATATTTGGTTTTCCTTCCACTTTTCTTTTACATCTTCACTCTAAGTCCCTGACAGAGAAAGCACATGGGGGTGGACACATCCTTATTTTGGCCAGTCCAGCCATTCTCCTGTTTTGTTTTCACTCTTTTCAGATCAACAGGTGAAATTCTTAGGGAAAACAACGAATTTGCACTTGCACAGAGGGATGGAGAACCTCTCCTACAAGGAAAGGCTGAGCGAGCTGGGAGTGTTCACCTGGAGAGACCTCAGAGCCCCTTCCAGGGCCTAAAGGGGCTCCAGGAAGGATGGAGAGGGACTGGGGACAAGGGGTGGAGGGACAGGACACAGGGAATGGCTTCCCACTGCCAGAGGGCAGGGTCAGATGGGATATTGGGAAGGAATTGTTCCCTGGGAGGGTGGGCAGGCCCTGGCACAGGGTGCCCAGAGCAGCTGTGGCTGTCTCTGGATCCCTGGCAGTGTCCAAGGCCAGGCTGGATGGGTGGAAGGTGTCCCTGCCCATGGCAGGGGGTGGAACTTTGGCTCTTTGAGGTCCCTAGCAAGCCAAACCACCCTGGATTCTGTGACTCTAGTTGGTCTGCAAGTGGTGTTTCTTGAGCTATTCTATGCCTCCACTCTCCTGGTACATGAAACTCAGTCAATAAATCAAACACAGACCTCCTCAACTGCGGAGAAGGATCGGTCTTGTGGGATACTCTCCAAGCCTTAGCAAGCACGTGCAGCCATTTCAGGGCCTCTCCCTGATCATAAAAGCACCCAGGCTAACTCATCTTACCCATCCCATTCCTCCCTCCAAGCCGGGTGGAAGGGGCGGGAGCTGCGGAATAACGGGTGAGGGCGGGAGACAAGCTGGCACGTGCGTGACCCAGCGTTTGAACAAAGGAACCCCGGCTCTTTCTTGGAACAGCAACGTTTTGATGATGTCTCCAGTCCCCTGACGCTGGCTCCACAAAGGCAGTAACGCAAACCATGTGCCGGGGCGCGCTTCATTCCAGTGCGAAAGTGACATTAAGCGCCAAAGGCTCGCTCTGCCCAGAGCAGCAACACTCAATTAACCAGCATTTCTCAGGATCCACGGCCTCCATTGTGGCTGCGTGTGAGGGGAATAACGGGAGCACTGACCTATATTGCGCTTCTCGTTATCCACGGAGATGAAGCGTATGCAGGGATTGTCAGCGATGTACCGAGCAGCCCAGGGGACAGCAATCCCTGTCCCGGCCTCGTAGAACAGTCCCAGGGCGTAGCGGGATGAGTAGCTCACAGATTCCAGTTGCTGCTTTTGACTTTCATTAATTACTGTGAAAAGAAGGGGAAAAGAAAAAAAAAAAAAGGGAAAGTAAAAGAAAATCAGAAATCAGACAATCCCTCTCCTCTCAGAACATTAAATATGGGAATGCTGCAGTTAAGCTGATTATTCCTTCCTGAAAATGACCAGACTGCTAAAACTAGGAATTTAATATTAAGCCTAGTGCTTTGTAGTATTTTTTTTCTGGGACACCTCTTCATGAAGTTTTAATGGTGCATTATGCAGAGTGTGTCCCTCACACACAACCCTCCCCCAGCTGCTGGGGGTTCATCTCCCAGCCCTCCCTCAGTTGCCTCTGACTCGAAACTTCGATGACTTCGGTGACTTTTTTTTTCAAATCTTTTCTCAGAGGGTGAATAAATAGCAATAAAATGCTTGGGTTGCCTCAAGGACATCAAGTAAATGGTTGTATGGCTCGACAAACACCAAAATGACTTCACATTTCAACAAAATGAACTCAGAGACTCTTGAACCTCTGGGGAAAAGAGCCCTGTGACTTCTGTGCTGCAATTCAAATGAATGAAGAAAACTCTGCACTTCAGCACACAAAAGGTTTGTGGTGAAGTTCAGCTCCTTCAGCTGAAGGTATTTTAAAGCAGTTTAGAAAATCTCAGAGCACGTATGAATCCTAATTCCTCCCTATGATTAACTCTTCTATCTCCTAATTACAGTAAGATCTGCTTTTTGCTGCACTTTTACAATCTTCATAGAAAGCTGCACGAAGTAGCATTAGCCCCACCACGTGCATTCAAACACTATTTAATTTCATGCCACAGAGAAATCCAGCAGCTTGGCTCATTGTGGAGTTCAGTTCCATGTCTCTCTTCCCGTGACTGAATGGATGTCCAAGGCTTCTGGGGGCTGGAGCAGGACACGCAGAGACAACAGCTCAGCTGATGCTGAGTGAAGAAAGGAGCAGCTCATCCCACAATGGGTCAGGCTGAAGGGACCATGGTGTCCCAGCAGAGTCATCCCAAAGCTCATGGCACGGGATTGTGTCCGGACAGCTCTCCCAGCTGGTCTCCCCCACCAGCCTGACCTAATGCCCAGCACACCAGAGGATCACAAGTCAGATTCCACCCCAAATCCCATCAGAAAACAACCCTGAAATGTCCCCAAGACAAAAAAAACCTGAAAAAATTTGGGGAGTTTTTTCCGTATTTTCCGCACAAATACGCTGGGGAACAGAGAAATGGGGAGAGCAGAAAGAAACACCGACCAAGCCGTGACACCTGGGGAGAGGGAAGGAGGAGAAACATGGCATCTGGTAGCAGCTGGTGGTGGAGCTGCCGGCCGGAGGAAGCAGGACTGGCTGAGCACGAGGGGCTCTGAAGAAGCTCCCTTTCCCTCTCCAGTCCTCCCGAAGAGGAGGAGCTGAGGGGTCCAGGTGCCTCTCATCCCTGCACCCAGATCTTTCCAAGAAGGATCTACTCCAAGGCCACTCTGCTTTCGTCCTCCCCAGGGCTCCTGGGTGCCTGGGGCTCCATGCCAAAGGCCCAGAGCAGCCTGGCACGCCCCCGGCAGGGCACTGGCTTTCATCCCGCTTTTCCGTGCTGTTCAAAGGCTGACCCGGGCACTGGCAGCTCACCTCCATCCTCCTCCATCCCTGCCCTCTTCCACAGCTTCCCTCCAGCTTTTGCAGCCCTCAGGACGGGGGGATTTCACGGCTTGGAGGGGAAGGCAGGGGATTAGGCAGGGCCGTGGGGTGGGCTGGAGGGCTGTCCTGCAGGAAAGGATGCCAGCAGGAGAGGACCTCGCACATCCCGCCCTGCTGGAAATGTTCCCTGGCCTAAGGTCCCGCTCAAGCCCTGAGCTCAGCGTGGTGCCAGCATCCGGGAACCATCCCGGGGCTCTTTTCCAAGCTGGAACAGCAGCGTGAGCCATTTCCCTGGGGCTTGTCCCAGTTCCTGCTGGCAGAGCCCAGAGAGGGAACAGAGCTGCTGCTGAACACATCAGACACAGCAGAGGGGACAGACCTCACCCCGAAACCCCCCTGTCCCCTCTCAGGAAGGAGCTGTGCCCAGCTGGGCTCCCAGGTGTCCGTCACCACCAGGCCCCTTCTCACGGCCACCACAAATAATCACAGGGTATTGCACATTCTTGCTGCGCTTCAAAAGAGGATAAAAGTCCTACAAACGAGCAAACAAACACGAAGCTGTAACACCCTATCTCAAACACTGGTCTTTGTCCACATTACTCTGGCTACTCATTTTCCCTTGGGGAGAGGAAAATAAACAAGGCCTCCTCCAGGCTGTGAAGCAAATTCCCTGTGATGGAGCTGAGCTTCCCTGCTCCTCAGGGTGGGAATTTGCTTCAGGTTTACTACGGGGAGCCCTCGAGCAGGTCCAACCTTCACAACATTCAGTGCTGACAAAGCTGTGGCCAGTTCTCTCTGAAGCACCTCGTTTGAGATCTAACTTGTCTTTATGGAGCTGTCTCCACAAGCTGTAAAGCTCCAGAAGGTGTTAGGGGTCGTGGGATGGATGCTGGACGGCAGGGAGGGGATCGAGGACAAGCTGTGATTTTGTCAGGTGTAAACAGACACCCACACACGGAGCTAGGCCAGGGAATGATGAGGGAGGTACAGGAGGTGATGCCTAAAGTGGCCACCTAAAAACAGAGGCTAGACAGGAATAAGGGAATAAAGGCAGGTATTTATTTGAAGGCCTTCAAAGGCACACCCTGGGCAGGCCAAAGGCTCCACCCAAGATGGACCCTGGGTCACGGGTTCTTCACACTTTTATAAGCTTGGTCCATTTGCATATCAGGGTTAATTCTCCAATTAAAACTTCAGGTAATGATGTAATTACCCCAAGCTTATCCCCCTTCTAAAGATGCTGGTTTACACATTTTGGGGCCTGGGACAATCTGGGTGTCCTTGGAGAGCAAACCTGGAGAGGTTTGTTGTGTCTGACCAGCACGAGAGAGCAGCAGCTCACAGGGCACAGCGAACTTCAGAGTTACACACTGGGCAGTGCAGGGTTTGAAAATATAAAAGTTAAAACCTAAGGCATCAGAGGGAAGGGCACGAGCTCAGCTGAGCAGCTCAGGAGAGGGGAGAAGAGGGAGGGCAGGCAGCTCCAGGGCTGTGAGTGCCCAGATCAAAGGGCTGCAAACAGCCAGGGCAGCTCGTTCACAGCGGCAGGGAAGGAACAGCTTCAGGAAGAGTGACTTTTCCAAGCCTGGAGGAGATGGGATAACAGCCAGGCTGAGGACAGCCTGCAGGTGTTTTGGGGACAGTGACAGGCTGCTCACCTGGAGAGATGTGAACCCCAGACACACTGAGGAGCTCACACAGTCACACCATCCCTGAGGCTGGAAAAGCCCTCCCAGCCCACGGAGTCCAAGCTGTGACCATCCCCACCGTGTCCCCAGCCCAGAGCACTGAGTGCCACCTCCAGCCCTTCCTTGGACACCTCCAGGGATGGGCACTTCAAAGCTCCCTGGGCAGCCCCTGCCAAGGCCTGAGCACCCCCTTCTGTGAAAAAAGGTTCCTCCAGACTCAGCCCTGCCCTGTCCTGGGGTAAACCAGAGGAACCAGGAGGGAACCTGCCAGGTGGAAACAGGAGGACTCATGGCCAGGCTAAGGCTCAGGGCAGCTGCACCACATCCCTGGGGCCATGTCAGGGCATCCCTGGGGATGGGGATGCCCCAGGGCACAGGGCCCCATCCCAGGGCTGCTTCCCTGGGGCTAGCTGAGGTTTCCTGTGCCCCAGCTGAGCCTCTGGTCTCTTTCTGACCACACCATAAACCAGATCTGACTAAAACCCATCATCCCAAACAGTCAGCTTTATACCCCAAAATTTAAAAGTGAGTTAGTTCAGTTACTGACGTGTGTTTGCTAACTAGTTTCCTTCACTACTGCTTAGGTTCTTAAAAAAATAATGTCTGTAGTTCACTGGGTTCCAAGCAGCTGCACATTTACCAAACCAAGGAAGTTTTTATAGCTTGAGAAGACAGGCAAGACAGTGACGTCAAATGTGAAATCCAGCAACAGAAAAGCTGAGCTACATGCAAAAACAAAGCTAAGAGTTGTAACACTGAGGTTTTCCCCCTGCTCCATCCATTATGCATTTCAGCAAGGCCAACAAGTTGATCTAAGGACATGGAGAGAACCTTCATTTTGAATTTCCATACTTTTACTGGTTCAAATGAAAACCAGACTGTTGTTTTAACGCTGGGTACGAAACCACAAAATAACTATTAATTTTTCCCCTTCCAACAAAAACGGTTAAGATTATTTTAATAACATTTTGGAAAAAAAAAAAAACAAAAAACCAGCCCTTCTGCAGCTTTCAGAACACAGAATTGCCCAGCACACAGCCACAGTGGTATTTTTAAAGCAATGCATGAAGACATGAAAATCTTGTATTTTCCACTGCAAGACTCAGCTACAGCTGCACCGCGAGTGCCACTGAAGTGAGTGTCCTCTGGAGATTTCATCACATCAAAGCAAGGGCCGTGTATACTTTATTTGCTGTTTCCCCAGACACTGACAGCAGAGTGGATTACTTATCTGTAACACTCAATAAATACAGCCAGGGCCTTTCATCTGCCGTTCCAGGGCTTTCATGTCACCTCGCTGCCTCACTCGTGCTGTGGGAAGGAGAGGACCCAGAGATCCCATTAAGGCCAGCAGGACAGAGGAGAGCCAAGGCTGGAGCTGGCAGCCTGGGAGCACAGGCACCTCGCCATCCAGGCATCCAGGAGGGAGCCCAGCCTCCCACCATAGAGCCAGGGAGGCAAAAATAAACCCAGCTGCTCCGGCGGCCAAGAACCGACTGGGCCATCAAGGTTTAATCCTGGACTTTTACTCTTTTGCCAGAAAGTGCAGGAGGGGATTGCAATAGCATGGAATCACAGACTGGTTTGGGTTGGAAGGGACCTTAAAAATCATTTCATCCACCCCCTGCCATGGGCAGGGACACCTTCCACTATCCCAGGCTGCTCCAAGCCCCAATGTCCAGCCTGGCCTTGGGCACTGCCAGGGATCCAGGGGCAGCCACAGCTGCTCTGGGCACCCTGTGCCAGGGCCTGCCCACCCTCCCAGGGAACAATTCCTTCCCAATATCCCATCCATCCCTGCCCTCTGGCACTGGGAAGGCACCTTTCCCTGCAGAGAGGCACTGCAGGAGTGCACACCTGGATCCCTCACCAGCAGCTTGTGGCCATTCTCAGAGGCTCCAGCAAGGGCTGGGCTCCCAACTGTGCTTTTGGGCAAGCAGAGGTGGGCAAGAGCCACAATGGACAGTGCAGGGCTCAGGCTGCTGGGGGCAGGGAGAAGCCACGTCAGGACTGCAGGGAGAAACAGATGCTGCGGTGTGAGATGTATTTAAAACAAGGCTCGTTTTCGAAAGTTTCACTATTGCTAGTTCAGTACTCCTGAAAGCCTGTGGAGACTCATCTCCCCTTGAAGTCACCACATGACATCAGAGCTCAGCTAGGCCACCTGTACCCAGCTCTTGCAGGACCACAAGGGTGTGTGGGCAAACTTGGGCAAAGAAAATGAGATCCTGGTCTGAAAGACTTCCAGGGATGAGAGGGAAAACCCTGACTTTGTTTCACCTCCCAGTCTCGCCCAGTGGCACGGGGGATTTTGCATCCTGACAATCAGCAGCTCCAAAAAAAGGTAACAAACAGCCAGAACCATCCTGTGCCTTGGTGCACAACAGCTACTGCCTAATATGTTCCAAATCACTTATTAAGGTATTGCCAAGGTGACTGTAAATCTAGAGATAAACAGACACGACCAGCCACCAAAGCAGCAAGGAAAAAAACCCCCTTTAGCAGTACTTTTAAGGAATGAAAGTGAAGTTAAAACTGCAAAATACGAGGTGCTGGACTTTTTATTTCAGGAGAAGATTGCTCTTTTTAGTCTTAACTTCTTTTACTGTAAACTTCTTATTCTTCTAATAACTCATCAGCTTTAGCCTTGATGGGAATAGTGTTAGAGCCTGGCTTGAACTTTGTGACTTTGTCACTGCCCAGCCACCCTGCAGCTTTCAGGACCTGAAGCCTTCCACCTTCTTCATTTTTTTCCTTACTTTATTTCAGTGACCACCTGCCTCTCTCACAGCTATGCCCTCAATAACCCCACTGCTGACCCCGTGCCCCAAAAGCCTTTGTGACTTCCTTGCACTGCTTGGCTGAAGATTTTACTTGCAGCAAACCCACAGGCATCACTCAGACACTGCTGGTGACGGGGCATCTGCGAGTGCCCAGTGACCACCACTACTCTAAAAGCTAAGAAGGAAGCTGTGGTTAAACGGCTACAAAGATATTTTTAGCTCAGGTATCAAGTTAAGGGATCTCAAGAGATTCAGCCAGCAGAACGGGCAGCTCAGTATCTGCAGGGGCAGCTGACTGTCCCAGCTGGCCCAGCTCTGCTCGGGAGGTGGCTTACTCAGGTTGGCGCCTTGTCCTGACCCTCGCACAACGAAGCCTCCTCAGATGGCCGCCTCGCCTTCCTCGGCAGGCTGGCAGAGACCTCTCCCACTGCTCCTGGAGCCTGGAGCCGCTGCCCTGAGCTCTCCAGCTGCGTGGGGACAAAGGACAGGCCTTGCAGGCCACCCCCTCGGCAGAGTGACCATGCCACTGGCCCTCTGCCACCGCGCTGACCGCTTCAAGATGCGGCCTGTTCCTGCTGCTGCTTTGCGTAGGAGGGAGCAGAGGTTATGAGAAAGGCTTCGGTTTTAAGTCCGGCTTCCTTATCAAACGGCTCAGAAGGCTTTTTTTTAAAAAGGCAGCATAACAGTTAAAGACAGCCATGGCTGTGTCTGCACTGAAAGGGTCACTGAACACAGGTATCTCTTGTGATATTCTCCCCAGCGCTGGGATAAACCTGCTCGGATCCAACACACCGCTCACCTCTCTCTGTGTGTGCAACAATAAGGACTTAAATAACTGCTTCAAATCACTGCAGCCCCGGCTCACTTGGCATAAAGCTTCCTTATCTGAAGTCTGTGGCACGTGAAGGAAAGGCATATTTAGAAATGTAGATGATGAAGTGGAAGAGAGATGCTGGTGGAGAAAAAGGCAGCTCAAGTTTTTTATGAAGTTTATGATTTTGAGAACTAAGTTTGGGTAACTGTCCACCAGTTGCTCTTGATGAGATTATTAGGAATTCACAGAATCACAGGAGAGCTGGGGTTCAAGGGACCTCTGGAGATGATCCAGTCCGACCCCTGCCAAGGCAGGGTCACCTGGAGCAGGTGACACAGGAGCATTTCCAGGTGGGCTTGGGATGTCTCCAGAGAGGGAGACTCCACACCCTCCCTGGGCAGCTGTTCCAGGGCTCTGCCACCCTCATGGAAAGAAGTTCTTCCCCACGTTGAGGTGGAACTTCCTGTGTTTCTTAGTTTACGGCCACTGCTCCTTGTCCTCAGTATCTCACTCAGTGTCACACTAAAACCCCGTATTTTCACAAGAAACATTTACATTCATCCCCTGCAGCACCGCACGTGTTCAAGTCTTTGTACCAACAGAGAAATGGAACTGCACCTTCTCCAGGACAGGGGGCAAAGCTGGCACAGGGGCTGAGAGCCACCCACTCCTGTCTCCTGGAGGAAGGGCAGAGAAGAGGAGGGATGAGGAACCAGGGGAGATGCTCCATGGGATCTCTGCCAAATGCTTCTACGCTCAATTCATACTTTTTACCAAAAGAAAACCCCCCTCTCATCCAAAGCAGTAATATTTTCTGTTACTTTTAACAGACAATTCAATTTCTAAATTTGGCAAACCTCTATCCTCCATCCCCAGTTCCACAGTTTATTTTTACCCTGCATTACACACAGCCAAGGAGCCCCACGCTGCTCTCTTCAGCCAGCGTGCTCGCTCTCAGGTGGGTTTAATGCACATGCTGCCATTAGATACACATTTTCTTCTATTTGTATTAATGAAGAAAATAACTTTTCAACCTGGCTAACTGGAGGACTGAGTTGTGAGGGCAGAAGCTGACTCTCAACTCAGAATCTGGCCGTGCAATGCCCACAGAGCACAGCATGGAAACGCCGCTCCCCGCGGGTCACCGCATCCACGGTTTTGATCCAGAATTAATGGCAGTCGAAAACATGAACCTCTGCTAAGCTTCCACCCCGGGAAGAACAGGGTATGACAGTTACATGCAAGCAAAACTAAAGGAGAAGACAATAACCGAGTGTTTCTCACCATCCAAACTCTCCCTGTGGTTACAGCACAACCTGCCTGGGGAAAGGAAGCCAGGCCTGTCATGGCTCAAAATGCCCGCATTTCAGCTGGGAAATCTCTTTCAGTTTTCTTCTGTCTTTCCACTTCTGTGGAGTCACCAGCACAGAGTAGCTCCTTCCAGCAAGGAATTAAGATCCCCAGAATTTTCCAGGAGATTTTGGACATGCCTGGAAATCAGATTCACTTAGAAAGAACCCCAAGAAATGAGTCAGTAAAGTCCAAATAAAAAATAAAATGCACGTGTACACTCCAGTTCCTGCTTTGCAAGCACGTGGAGGGAGATGCAGGTTATATACACGGCAGGCCATCATGTCACTCTGATCAGCAGGACTGCAAACCCAGTTTCCACACCAAAAACCATTTTTAGTGTGTTATTCTCACAGAGCCCGCTAGCTCCTATGGCTGGCACCGATGTGGACAGAAAATGAAGACATCTTTGAGAAAATCCGATTTATTCAGGGATCTCTGCATAGGTTTAAGACCCTACCTTTGAGGTAAGCGACTTGGAAAAGTTTGGCTATAAAAAATAAAGCTCATTGTCACATTTCCCCCGGATTAATTTGCAAATTAATTTGCAAAAGTTACAGAATAACTTGATGTAGGAAGGAAGCTCTTCTAAGTCCTCTGTAATGACAAGGCACAGCAGGAAGATGAAGCTGGATTAATTTGCCAATTAAGCTTCCTTCCTACATCAAGTTATAAAGTACTACACACAGTTCTGGTACTCTCTGGTGCCAAAATGTAAAAGCTCATTACTTACATAATCACCATCATAAAACATTTAGCAAGTAACTTATTCACCTACTGTACACAGCATTGAGCTGAATAATAAAGCCAAGAGGATTTATTTTCTTTAAATATTACACCAGTTGCTGAAATAGCATTAAAAGCTTTTCAAGGCAACGAAGCAAGAGGTTGGATTATTGCTCCGTGCTGTGACTTGGGCAGAAGAAACACATAAATAAATGGAATTAGATCTGTCTGGTGCTTGTGGCTTCTGGGCTGCAGCTCCTCGTGGAAGACCCTAACGGCCTGTAGGGCTGGGACACAGCCACTGGGAGTGTCCCACAAGGTCCCAGTAAAGACAGACCCCTGGAAACACTTCCCTGTTTCCCAGCTCACCTCAACCCCTGTGAAGGACCACCAGGCAGTGCAATGCAGCTTTACAATATCAGACACCAAAGCTATTTCCATTTCAATAAGTACTGGAGGAAAATGCTTTCAGGCATTAATTATTGAGGAAGGATTCAGCTGGCCTCTGGAAATTTCCACTTAAGGCAAGATATTAACATATTTTCTTCTCTTTTTAAAGTGCATCTGGTTCATTACCAGGAGGATGCAGAGTGAAGGAACACAGGGTAGAGCCATGCACATCAAAAAGTCACAGCAATAGCATTCAACTTTGAAAAGAATCCCCTTGGGGTGACTTTTAGGGGATTTTTCCCCCCCTATTCAGGCCAGATTAATAAGTTCCAGTATTACCTCTGTTCAGACCCCTGCTTTTTTTAATTTTCTGTCTCTCCCAAGAGCCTCACCGGGCTTTCCAGTGCCTGTGCTGGAGAGAGCTTTGCACTCCTAACACAGCTCAGCTGGGCCTCCCAGGCTGAGGAACCCCAGGCCACCGAGTCAGCCCTTGCCGAGAAGATGTGCTGTGCCTCTGGGCACGCACCCCGCGGGCACCTCCGGACCCTCTGGGATGCTGCACGGGCACCTCTGGGATGCTGCACACACAGCTGCATGGGCACCTCTGGAACCTCTGGGATGCTGCACGGGCACCTCTGGGATGCTGCACACANTCTGGGATGCTGCACACACAGCTGGGGCTGCAGGCACACCGGGGTGTCCCCAGCACCCCCAGGGGATGCACAAACAGCAGGAACCCGAACGGGAGCCCCAGCGGCCACTGCTGCTCCAGCTCCTTCCCCTCCACACTGACCCCCACCACGGTCACCTTCCCAGGCACAGGTCTTCCAGTGTTAAAACCAAACTATGAGGTTCTTCCTCCCGAGGTTGTGGGAATTGTCAGCCACACTCCTCCTCGAACGGCAGAAGTGAAGAGGAAGGCACAGCCAAGGAGTGGTTTGCTGCCATCCCCTCCTCCCTGACAGCCCAGCTATGGTTCCCATATGGTTTTCACTGGCCAGGAAAGACTCTTAAACACTGGAGGATCTGACTGCTGCTTCACTTATTTAAGAAAAATGGTTGCTGGGGAACTAAATGACCTTAGACATCTGTAGGGAATTTCTGGACGTCTATGCTACTACTAACTCTCAGTGCTAAGCTTTGTTTTCTCAATCCATCATAAACAGCCTCCCTTTTTTAATATTATTAATGACTGTGAGTTTTTCTCTGTCACACAATTTAGCTTAAATGCTTCCAGGCTGCTTCTCTTCGTTTCAGGGGTTTGGCCTCTGTATTTTACCATCCTCAGATGGGTCCTCTACCAGCTCTGCTCATTTCCACTCTCTCCTGATGAGGAGCTCCTAAGGAGCACCCTGGGATAGTGGAAGGTGTCCCTGCCCCTGGCAGGGGGATGGAATGGGACGAGTTTTAAGGTCCCTTCCAACTCCCTAATGTTCTATGACAATCCTGAGGCCCCTCAGGAGAGCAGAGTTGCAGCAAGAAGATGTTTTTCCCCATCTGATAAAGTTCTGTCCTCTCCCTCAGATGAGTGAGCTGAAAACTCAAGAAATATCAAATCCTACTGCTCATGTCACCCCCTGCTGTGGAATGTGACCCCTGATTAAAAGGCCAAAGGATCAGGATGAGAAAGTTACCAGTGAGAAAGGGAGGAAAGGCACTGGCACAGAGACATGCCAGCAGTGCTAGGAAATTCATGACAAATCACACACAAATATTTGGAAAAAAAAAAAAAAAAAGGACTAAATTATATTCAGAGGAAGTGTGTGATTTTCTACTGTTGGGAGAAATCCTCTCATCACGAGCTTAAACACTGAATCCATTTAAATGTAATTTAAACTCCCAGTGAGGCTTTCAAGCCGGTGCTTCCAAAGGCATACAAATGATTTCAGAGGGTAAGCTCTCACCCCGCTAAGACAAGGCCAGGAGAACTGTGCTGGGTTTGGCAATACCAGTAGGGCAAGCAGGAGGGAGCTGCAGGAGGTCTAAAGGGAAGAGAGCAGGGTATGAGGCAGAGAGGTGCTCAGGGAGGTGACACGAGGCACAGACACTCATTTCCCTCCTCATCACCAGAGAAAACAAGTATTTGCTCAGTACAGTCCACCACAACTGTGCCTGTGCAAACACAAAACTCCACCACCAGGCACTAGAAGCTTTCTGATTATCATCTTTTGCCTAATCACATCCAACAGCTCCCTGTCTCAGCCTTTAATTCACCCCAAACACTTTTTAAAAGCAGCCAGTAAGTGTGCCTGTCTGCCTTACCAGCACTGTCTGCCTTACCAGCACTTCAGGGGGTTATGGGGAAGGAAACAAAGCCATAAACTTTATTCTTTCAAGAGGAAAATACAACTTTTCGGAAGAGAAAAGTTATTATGAAACCTAGTATCTAATGAGAAGGTTTATTTTTAGAAGGTTTCTGCACTGTAATAATTAGTTCAGGAGAATTTGGGACACGCAGTTTCAGGAATCCTGAGATAATAAAGCTCCATAACACTGGAGCATCACAGGGCTGGGGATCTTTGCAATCATGTCACAAACATCTACAGATCCAAATCTGGACAGAATCTAAAGTTTAACATTCATAATATTGTGCACAGGATGGTAATAAAAAAAATCAAATCCATTTTCTTTCATCTGAGAATTACCTAAGCAGTCTTATAAAGCAAATCCTCTTGCTGGGGAAGAAGAATCCACCGGACAAAGGAAAATGCCAGGACCTCACCACTGCCAGCCTGGACGGACGTTTCCTGCAGGAAGAAGTTCTCATCCATCAGATCTTTCACCATTTACGTGACTCTCATCTTCTCTAAAAATGGCCCTGACAGACCATTCCTTTTTTAAACTCACACCAGGTTCTGCTGGGTTTAATATCAACCACCAGAACTGTGGAAAACACAATAAACCTCTTCACATAAATAAAGAGACCCAGGGTACAAAATGCCACTTAGGATTACACATGCCACAGTGACACTACCCATAAACAGAGCACACATGAGATTTGGGGCTTTTGTTTTATTTTCGGTGGTTTTTTACCACATAGATCATGGCTATATTTCTTTCTGTGTTTTATTTTTTGTTCCCTGCAGCTGAATCAGTTCTAGACTTTCTGGGCCTTTCCTCCCAGAAGTTCTAATAAAGCAAAGACTGAAAAAGCTGAAACAAACAGTTTTATCCTTTTTACTATTTTTAGAAGCCCATTTGAATTCTTATGTGCATATTTCAGCAACTGAAAGGGCAAGGGAGAGGGGAAAACACAATTTCTGATGTGTTCCAGCACTGCAAATGGAAGAATCTGAAGTGGATACAAAGGGACAGGCAGGGGGGAAAAGGGAAGAAACTGGGGCTGGAAAAAGGAGCAGGGAGATCAGCACGAGGGCAGATGAGAATCAAGGCAGCAGGTACAGAGGGAAAATAACATTAAATACAAGGCACTAGGGCAGGGGGAAAAGACAATGGAAAATACAGCAGATTTACAAACAAAAAAAAAAGTTTAGGGAAAAGCAGTTTTCAAAAGGCAAGTGAAAGACGAATCAAGAGAAACCTGAACTGAAGGAGGAAAACATGGAACTGAGGTTTCCAGAGAGAGGCAGACCAGAAGGAAGGCTCACAAACTGAGACTAACAGACACTTCTGTGCATTCCCATGCCAGATGTTCTGTCTCCCTAAATTTAGAAGGAACAATGGGATGAATCCTTTTACTGAATTGGCAGGGTATTTTATTTTCGATTACGCCGTTTAAGAATTAAAGTTGCCTTGGCCGGTGCTAAACGTCTGAAAGTCTCTTTAAAGATTTCCACTGCAACTGCTGAAAAGAATCATCCAGAGAGTTGCTGTTCTCCTCCCAAAATATGCTCTGTGTGTTTTATTTACTCTTCTGAACTGCAGAACCAAGACAGATCTCTCTACCAAAAGTACCTTAAAAAGTTATTATGTTCTGTAACTGAATGCTCAGCTCCACCACCAGTCCCAAGCAAGTTCTGAGTTCATTCTGCCTTTTCAGAAAAAGGCTGAGACAATAAACAACCCAACCTGAAAAATTATTCAGGCCCACCAGCAGATGAGAGATGCTAAAATACACGAAAAATACAACAAATGCAGGAATTTTCAAGGCCAGCTCGGACAGGGCTTGGAGCAACCAGGTCTCGTGGAAAGGTGCCCCTGCCCCATGGCAGAGGGTTGGAATGGGATGGTTTTTAGGGTCCCTTCCAACCCAAACCATTCTGTGATTCCCTGATCCCATGAAACGGGTGAGGAGCTGCCAGTGGGTATTTTTAGTGGCTTCCTGCAGAGATTGGTAAGAAGCTTAAAAGTGTACAAACAATTTGATTGCTGAAAAGTAAAGGGCAATGGAAATTTGCTAATGGCACAAAGTCTGCCTGAGTGGGCAGCTCTGCACGGTCTGTACCTTCCATGCAGGAAGCTGGAGTAGCAAGGAGGAGGAGAGCTTCAGTTTGTGTACAGTACTCATCAGACGCATCCTGAAATGACAAATTCTGACCTTAAAAAGGAGCTGGAAGAAAAAGATGTCTGAGAGACAGGATAATTAAGGCAGCTCGGCACTTCTCTAGACAGAGAACTCCCATCACTAAGAGGATCAGCCAGCCCCAGAGAAACACTTCAAGAGACAACAACTGGAAAGGAAAGTTTTCAAAAGCAGGTGGTTAACTAACAGGGGTTCCATCTTTGATGGTTTCTGCAAACCCTGAATGAGTTTCTCTAGTGAAGTGCCAGAGGGGAACCTGCTCGTGCTTTATTGTCACCTGAGTGACCAGGCTCAACTCAGAATGTGAAGGATAGCCTGTGACATGGCAGTGAACAGGCACTGATCAAACGTGTTAGATCGCTTCCAAACTTTAAACAATTTCTGAGACCTGTGCAAAGTCTCTCCTGTCACATTTGCAGCCTAGAGGGGCTCCAAGAGAGCTGCAGAGGGACTTTTCACACGGGTAGGGAGTGACAGGACAAAGGGGAATGGCCTTAAGTGAAGGAGGGGAGGTTAAAATTAGATATTAGGTTTAGAGTAGGTATTAGGAAGTAGCTCTTCACTCTGGGGGCATGGGGGGAGCACCCTCTCCCCCTCACCCTCCTGCACCAGCCTGGGTGCGAGCCAAGATCCGAACACAGCTTCCCCAGTCCCAGCCCTGGATCTAAGGCAGACCAGTGACACTCCCTCGACTCGTCTGTCAGCAGCTCTGGTGCTTCCCACTGCAAAGCCTGGCACGGGAAACGCGGCGATCCCTCCCTGGTGGGCACAGGGCCACACAGACACAAGCACAGCCCCGACGGCCTGGGCGAGGGGCTGAGGCCAGGACAGGCTGAGCAGGAGGCGTGGGAGCGCTGGGAGCACTGGGGGCACTGGGAGCACGGGGAGCACTGGGAGCACTGGGAGGGCTGGGAGCGCTGGGGGCGCTGGGAGCGCTGGGGGCACTGGGAGCACTGGGGGGCACTGCGGGCGCTGGGGGCACTGGGA
>VWZW01002576.1:0-47842 GCA_013397115.1 Edolisoma coerulescens
CTTCCCTTCCTTCTTGACCTTCCCTCTGGACATCCATGTCCAGTGGTCCTTCCCTGTGGACTNCGAATGTGCAAACATCTCAGCATTCTCCCAAAGGACCTTTCAGAGCTATTTCGGGATCGTTATCCCCAGAGTCAAGACCCTTTTTTGACTTTCCTTTGTTGCCCACCCTGAGCATCCTGCCACGTCTTACTCCCCAAAGTTGTACTCACCGGTGAGCTTTGCCAAGACCCTTCTTGACTTTCCTTCCCTTCCCTCTTGACCTTCCCTCTGGACATCCATGTCCAGTGGTCCTTCCCTGTGGACTCTTCATGGACCCCCTGGTCTGCCTCTTGTCTGTCTCCTGGACAGTCTCAGGTACCCAATCAATGCCCGGTGCCGGCCGGCGCCGAAGGGAGCTGGTCACCAAAACTGGGCGAGGCACCTCCAGCTCCTCTTGCCATGTGCTGTCCTCAGATGGTGGAAGGATCCCAGATGAGCTCCCAATCACCAGGAAAATCCAAACACTGGAGGTTTATGTCTAAAAAGGAGACAGAGGAGTCCTGCAACTCTATTCCAATAACAGGAGAGAGTCCGCTGGGGCACATGCCTGAGGGGTTTTCTCTGTCAGGGTTTTGGAGGGCACAGCCTTCTTTTATCCCAAACTCCTCTCTGCACGTNCGAGGCACCTCCAGCTCCTCTTGCCATGTGCTGTCCTCAGATGGTGGAAGGATCCCAGATGAGCTCCCAATCACCAGGAAAATCCAAACACTGGAGGTTTATGTCTAAAAAGGAGACAGAGGAGTCCTGCAACTCTATTCCAATAACAGGAGAGAGTCCGCTGGGGCACATGCCTGAGGGGTTTTCTCTCTTGAGGTTTCGGAGGGCACAGCCTCCTCTTATCCCAAACTCCTCTCTGCACGTTGCCCTCTTCCTTCCCCCATTGCTGAGGTACAGGGAAGGTTCAGCCTTCCTGAACTGCCTGTCCCATATCCCCCCTTGAACCTGGCATTTTACCCCAAAGTTCAGCAGCTCAGGCTTGTGCAGACCCTGTCTGTTTCAGGAGCCAAGCTGGGCTCTGCAACAAACCTGCTGCCCAGAGTCAGTAGAGACATTCAGACCCATTTCCAAGACATTACCACCCAAACCTTCACCCATCCAATTGTTTGTAAAGACATCAGCTTTCCTCTCATGCTGAACATATGAGTTTGTGAGGGATGTTAGCAACATCAGGGAAAATACAAACCTAGTGAAGGTGGGACAGCAAGGTAGCCCTGAAACAACGTAAGAACCAAATACATCACAACACAATTAGAAATCTGTTTCTGAAAGAAAATGATATAAACCAGTAATAATTGGGTGTGTGGAGCTGTTTTCTCCCCATGTGAAATGTTTTTGGTATTACAATACTGGGAATGGTTTTAGTACCCATATTTTGAAAGGGCTGTTTGGAAGCTCGAGGGAGTGTGAAAAAAGACAAGGAAATCATTTGAGGGCTAGAGAAAATTTTCTTTGTTTAGTTTCTCAAGAAAAGCCAGCTGCATTGTGATGTGATTACAGTTCTGAGAGCATACAAGAACAAATGCCTGGAATTGGGAGCTAGAGAATGTCCACACAGAAACCCATCATTACAAGCAGGGTAAGAGACACTCCACACATCCTGGGTGTTTTTGGGGGGTATGGATTCAAAACAACTCCTAAAGGCAAAACCCCACAGGGCATGAACATAAAAGCTAGAAAACATCACTGAAGATAAATTTCATTAGGCATCATGCAGATCAAAACGTTGAACACTGTGGTCATGGTCCAGAAGCACAATTATCCATTAACATCAAGCCCAACACCCTCCAAATCATCTTTTGGTTTTTTTTTTTCTCCATTGAATGAACTATATTTATTGAAGGAATATGTAATTACCAGGTGGCAACCAGAGCTTCTAATGGGATCAGCTTAAAGTTATAATGTTTGAAGTGATGATGACAACATTTCAGACACCACAACTTTAAACAATGATGACCAAATTTTTGAAAAAACATCATTTTGAGTCTGAATAAAAAACCCGTTTGTTGCCTTTTTTTTCATCCCTGTGTGTGTGTTTATGTCAGTGCTGGAAATGATAACTATTGAGTGACATCTAGTGGATGTGAAGATGCTGAACAGCAGTATTTCAAAGATAAAAAACCTTTTGAAATACATCAGAGTGGAAGTGCTGGCAAAGGGACCACAAAATTAAATTCTTGTGCATTGTAGCAAGATGTAACAATCCACAGAGACAGAATCCAGCTCTTCAAGGAAACAGAAACTTAATAAAACAAAATGTTTCAGGTATCTCTTTTTTAGATCACTCCAATTCTTATGTAAAAAAATCCCCATACTACTTCCTGCTCATTGTGCTGCTTCCAGCTGTACTTTATATAATCTCTATACAGAGGCCATTTACCAGCACACTCCCTGAAATCCACAACCTGTCACACAGTAGCCCTGCTATGGTGGCCAGGGCCTTCTGGTATGTTTTGGATGGATATTTTTCCTTTTTCATTTCCATTTCATTTTTCATGATTTAATATGTACTTATCCTTGAGGCTTACTGGCCACAATAAGTCTGGAGTTGCTTTATAGTGAGTCGATGGCAGAAAAATTGTAGTTTTTCATGAGAGATTATTGAAGAAGAATACCTGAAATGCTTGCCTGCCTTAATTCTCATTTTGGGAAAATGTGTTTCTGAGAAGACCACATTTCAGAAACTGAGATAGAGAGACTTCAATTTTTGGAGCTGAAGGGAAAAAATGTCAGCAGGAAGCTTTTATATTCCAAGGGCATGATTCATCAGGTGTCTTACAGTACACTTAAATTTATTGATCATAAGCATGCAATTGTGAACTCTGGATTTTTCACCTTGTCCACAGAACCTTCCCAGGGCTCTATAGGAACTATTAAGCTCCCACTTACTATCTTTGTTTCCCAAGTTCATAAATTTAAATTCTTATTTTTTTTCATTTTTATCAGACAGAATTTAAACGAGTTCCTGAATACAAAAACCCACTGATATTCTATTGATAAGTTAAATCCAAAAATAACTAATGTGGGATATTTGGGTGAAGTGGTAGAGAGTAATATGTTTGGATTACTCATGGATTCTTATAGTGGAATATAAATTATAAGTAGTCAGAATGTTGGTGTCAATCACTTCATCAAGTTTAATCTTTGACCAGTTGTAAACTAGACCATAGCACTAAGTGCTGTGGCCAGTTGTACTGGATAAATTTAGTAGGGATTAGGCTATGGGTAGACTAATAACATTAGTACAAAATTTACTTTTTTACACAAGATCAAAATTAAAAAAAAAAAAAAAAAAAAAAACAAAAAAAACAAAAAAAAACCCACCTAGTCCTCTAAGGGCTGCGTTGCCAAGCCTTAAGTTTTCTTTCCACAAGTATTTTCAGAGTCAAGCTACAAGGACCCAAAGTGAACTGCTTTCTCATTGGGACATAAATTAGTGACGTGCTCAATTTTTTTGACAGGTGGATCTCTGCATCCCTGTAGTCCTCTAAGGGCTGCAGGGGCAGAGCTGCCTCACCATGGTCTCACCATGGACTGGAGAGGAATCAGCTCCAGTGCCTGGCGCACCTCCTGCCCCTCCTTCTGCACTGGCCTGGGTGTCTGCAGAGCTGTTCCTCTCACATGTTCTCATCCTGCACTTCTCTGGCCACGATCACATCTGTGCAATAGCTTTTTTTCCTTCTTCTTTAACCTGTTATCACAGAGGCATTCCCACCATTCCTGCTTGGCACAGCCTCGGCCAGCGGCACACGCGTCTTTGGAGCAGCCAGAGATTGCCTGGGCTGGGCATGGGGGAAACTTCTGTCAGCTCCTCACAGCACCCACCCCTACCAAAACCTGCCCTTGCAAAGCCTCCTGGTTCTTGTTGTTGCTGCACCTGAAATACTTCTGCAGTCTTCTAATGAAATAAACCTGGGAGAACCAATTTAGCCTTTCAACTCGGCTACACAACGTGTCCCTCCCAGATTACTGAGTCAGTTTCATTCTCTCTCTCTCCCTCCCCCCCTTTTTTCCATCCCAATCCTGAGCTCTGGTCTGAAAACTGACTGATATGTGGAGACATCTCTCATCTGGAGATGGCCTTCAGGGCAAGCATGAAGCAACACTGAGCCTTACAGAGCTGAGGGCAGCTGTGACCTACAGGAGTGTTGGCTCATGGGTTTCAAATCAGTGCTGCTGCAGATTCCAAATCACTGCTTAGCTGCAAGCAGAGTTATTGCACACAAACTCTGCATGAGCAGCAGGATCCTACCGAGGAATAATAAAAATGCTAATAAAAATGCTGCTGCCACGAGCCAGGGCAGCTGGATGCCAGCAGCTTCTCTTGAGCTTTACAACCTGAGAACATGGAGCTTGGTATCAGGCACAAAACGCAGCTGAAAGGTAAAGGACACTGGCTGAGGGCTTGAACACATGTTTGTGGTTTGTGGGCTGGAACTGATTCACAGCTGGAGAACACGGATTGTGCAGCACTGCTCAGACCTGCTGTCAGTCTGAAAACATCTCCTTATTGCTCTCACCAAGTGTATGCTACCAAATTAACAGCATTCAGTTCCCGGGAACAGTCCAGGGAAAGGGTTGAAACTCCAGTCCTGAGTGAGTTTGCTGGAGGGCTGGGATTTTTTTGCTGTTGTTGCTAACTTAGCAGCCGGTCTGGACACTGACTGCAGATTTTTTAACATCTTTGCTTATCAAATTTATCTGACCTGGACCACAAAGTCCAGGAACCACTCCTGAGGTAGCACACTTTTCCTCCAGCCATGCATGCTGGTGTCCTCAGAAAGGAAAAGTGAGAGAAATCCTCTTTCATGGCAATTGCATAGAAAAGACTTCTTTTCTTATCAGTTTTCTAAGTGTGACATTGTTAACTTTGCAGATAGTTTTGAAGTTTAAAATGTTTGGGCATTTGTATTTATTTATTTATTTTGGGGAATCAATATCTCATCTACTTCAAATACTGTTACACTCATACCTGCCCAAAAAGTTTCCACTCCAAATCTATTTTTTCTCTGCATGTACGTAAAAAATTTCTACTTTCAGCTATTTGGCTATTGATGATTCAGAGTAAAATTAATATTTTTTTTACTGCTACTAAGCCTGAAATGCCTGTGGTTTTAAGTGTTGTCTCAGTGTACATGAAACATTTTCTGGTTTCTCTTTCTCAGAGTGTAGATTTGTGGAGCGAAAAAGACTCAAATGTCACAAATTTCAGTTTTCAGAATGGCAATAATTGTCATCTTTCTTTTCATTCGGCACCGTTTGGGAAACAGAAATGGATGAGCTATAAAATAATTTCTCTGATCTAATTTTTTTTCTTTTTCTTTTAATTTTTTTGGTCAGAAAACTCTGATCCTTCAAACAAAATACTGTAGGAGAAATCCCACTGAGACTGTGCTGCAGTGCTGCTTTCTTTATGAGCATCACCTTGACCCACACCCATGATTCCAACAAAGCACCTGGAGGAAGGGGCAGCTCTTGAAAATCTGACTAATCTCTTGTTTGGGGGGTCACAGAAGGTCAAGCCCCTCCTCCCTTTCACTCTCAGTGACTGGGGGAATTCTAATTTTGTACAGGATGGAGAGTTCTTGTAAAAGTTTGGTACCAAAAGCCAAGCAAAAGCCGCACTTAACCAGCACAAAGGAATATTAAAAAAACCCATTAATATTCTTCATGTGAAAGTCAGAAGTATTTTCCTTATTAGTCAGTAAAAAGTAGTGCATATATTAATGTTTTATGGTACATTTTGTCTTTCAGTGGTTGCCAGAGTGAGATCTTCCCATTTAACTAAGTTTTACAACAATATAGTGACCATTTTTATTTAGCAAAGGTACATGGAAAGCAGGACAGGCCTATAAGACCTGAAAATGAGACAGATAGAAGTTAGTAATGATTATTTTATTTTGTACAAAAAACTTAGGAGAATGCTTCTTTCTTTCATTTCAATATACATCATAAGGTCATCATTCAAATACCCAAAAAGAGAAAGCTGGATTTTATTGTTTGTTTGCTGTAAAGACACCTTGCTGTCTTTCAAAGTTATACTAGAACTGCAGTTCAGGCAGGCTCAGACCCTCAGCTTTCTCAATGCTTAATATAAATAGTTTGAAAGTCTTTAAAGATGTGTGCCACAAGGAAAAGGAGAATTAGAAACCTGCAAGCTGAGCTGTACACAGTCATCCTGGTCCCAGGTGGCACAGTCTTGTGCATGTGAATTATCCCAGTGACTTCATTGGGATTTTCTTGTGTGGGCACAGCTGCTCACAGAGAAAGAGCATTTGAACTTCTGGAGCCACAGTTCTTCCCTGCAGAGAGAAATAGAAAAAGTTTGGTAACTTCAGCTATGGCTGTACAAAGTGCCAAAAGCAAAAATGTGTTATTTGCACTCTGATCAATGATAATAAATCATAACAAGAAAATCAATTGTTTCTTTGAATCAGGATTAAGAGCACCTAGAATTACTTGCAGAAACGTCACGAGCCGGCAAGAAATACCAACAGCATAAGCAGATGAACAAATTAACGTCAGCTGCTGTGACATCCTTCCCCTTTTCTGATGGGCAGCAAATAAAAGTGCAGGAACAACATAGCAACTAGTTTCTCTGTGTCAAGTCTCTCCAACGTTTAAATTAGGTTCATAAATTAAATTAGACATGTTATTCTATACTAGTTGCTGTTAAAATCGAATACTGTTTACTGCTGGTATCAATATATTACCCAATTCTATTTGCAGCTCCACCAGTGGTCATTAGTTTGCCTTTGGCATACCCTGCAGGGATTTGACACAAAAGCTATTTAAAACATGTACCTTTCCCCATAAAGCCCAGCCATGAAACCAGTGATTTGAAAGCGTAACACGACAGAATTGCTTTTAAGGATAGTGTCCCGAAAATTTACAAGCTGCCAAGGTCAAATTACAAAGTTGCAATCAATGAATATGAGACTCGACCAGACACTATTTGGTGGAGGGAGAGCACTCGCACATCCAACTCCCATCAATATGCAGTGCTCTGGTATTCCCTGCAGCTTTCTCCAGTTGGTTCCCACTGCGATCTCCAGAAGACTGTGTAGGAATTTATTGTAGAAGTAAAAGGTTATCATGTGAAAAACCCCATGGCTCCCCCCCTCTGTCTGCTTTCCCCCTCCATATTTTGGCAATTTTCAGGAACAGCGGAAAAGTTTAATTGTTTATTTATAACCAGGATTAAAAAAAAAATAAATAAATAAACAGTTTTCTTGCTTGGCTGTGTTCACTTTTTCTCACTTTTCCTTCCCTTTTCCTTGTCATCTTCCTTTTCCCCTTTTTCTCTTTCCACCCTTTCCCTCCTCTTTCTCTTTATTTTTCCTCTCTTTTTTCTCCTTTCCCTTTTGTCCTTTTTATCTTCTTCCTTTCTTTTATTTTTTTATTTTAACTCTCTTCCCTTTTTTTTTTTACAATTACTTTTACCATAGCTAAGGAAAAATCAAATTTTGGGGAAGAGATTGGGAGATGTTTGCGTCTTGTAGCAATGATCATCAGGGAGGGAATGTTCCTGCAAGGAACAATTATAGTTCCTGTAATTGATGGAGGTTGTTGAGCTATTGGCAAAGGCAATCTTTATCTTCAGCACTCATTATTTAGTGAAGTTAAACGTGTTTTAACAATGTTAAGCACAAGGTTAGAGGTTAGAAAAAGTTTCTGAGGTTAGAAAAAGTGGACCAGGCATACAAAAGGCAAAGGAGTCCATCTAGGCAAACCCACCACCTAACCACACACAGTTTCTTAGTCCAGACAAAAGACAAAATTAGAGAAGCAGCATTGTATTTTATTTATTTTATTTTATTATTTTATTTTATATTATTTTATTTTGCTGCTTTGTTGAGGTTCTTGTAACAACTTCACCAGCATTGTTTCTAGACTGTAAGTCACTGCATATCTATTGGTGTGATTTTTTTCTCTAATTTTTTCCTCAGAGAACAAAAAAGCCCTTAAGTATTTATTCAAGTATATATATCTCTCTCTATATTTTTTTTTTTTTTTAAGATTGGGGTCCATTCTGTGTTTATTTTAAAATGTATGTGTTTTCATGTATTTATGTGAGAGAGAGACAAGGACAAAGAAAATTGTGGCTTGCATAAGGAGCACTAGATGGTGCTGTGAAGAAAAGTATCCAAGCTAAGCCTCGGCAGCCTAACCTGGGTGCTGAAATTTGGATAGCCGCCTTTGTTAGCTGTACGAAGCAGGAATACATCGCTGGTCAGGGTTGCACTCGATTGCTTCCCTTAGGATTGGGAAGCGATGGGAGCCTTCATCCGAACAGCACATGGAAGAGGTTGGGTTCTCCAGGCAAATGCCAGGAAATGGAGATGTCTTATGTGACCTTTAGCTCAGTCACAGGTGGCTACTGAGACCTTCTCAGATGAGAACCAACGGTAGGACAGGATTTTAAATCTGTGGGGCATCACTGCAGAGAGTGGAGCAAAGCTCCTACAGGTCTGTCGCAGCCCAAAAGGTGCAGAGCACCATTCTGAGCTAATTAAGGCATCAATGATTTCCTAGCCTGCTATACAAGCTATGAAAGTGGTGCCTACAACTGCTGCCAGCAGTGAGCTTCACATCAGGAGGGAAAGTGCTCCCCTACCCATTATTTATCCTCCTTCCTGACAGACACGATCATCTGCTCAGATCCAGCCTCCGGGCTTTGTCTCCTGTTGAGATTTTCCCTTTGTTCCATCTATCAGCAGAGGGAAAGGTCTGAAAATGCACGTGCAGTTGCTGCCCTGCCTGGGCTGCCGTGGCTCTGCAGGCAGTGCTGCTGAGTGCCTGCCTTCTCCATGGGAGCAAGGGTTGCAGCTTGCAGCTTCAAGCCAAATACCATGAAAATGGCCCAGCCCAGTGCTGATGGTGAGATGTCTGTACTCACCACTCTCAACTTTGAGACTACTTAACTCCTGAATTGACACCAATCAATTAATTTCCCCCCAGGACAAATGGTGCAAGAGCTTGTCACCTGACAGACAAGGCTCAACCCCTCTGTCACCGTGTTAGACACTTCCAGTGGCACCACTCTCTTCCTGGTCATCATCCCTTCATTCAGCACAATCCCCTTCTGCTCTTCCTCTCCCTGACTGCCAGAGTCTCAGTCTATGAAAAATGGATTCATACCATTTTATTTTATGTCGGTGTTATTCCTAAACTTCAAGAGGCATAATTTATTTTGCCATCTTTATGGCGTTCCCACTTATTCTTAAAACACTTCAAACCACAGCAGATATACAGAAGGGAGCTTGAATGTCTGGTGAGTGGGGTTTTTAAGTTAAAATTATAGTATTTTAATACTTCACATGCAATGATCTCTTTGTAAAGTTTTCATAATGTCAGAGAAGTTCATGGAGTAAATTAGTTTGACTTCACTCAGAGTGCTAACATTTATAAATCTACAGCACTGCCTTTCTGAATATATTTATTGCTGCAGAGAGGAAGGGGGATCAAAGGGCTCTAACACTTATTTCTGCCATCATTTCTCATCTCCGGCACAGTTTGAATTTTGTATACATAGCAGTTTCTTGCTCCAGAGATGTCAGAAATTACCTGGAGACTGTTTACAGGACATTAGAATGGAATATGGACAAACCTGCAAAAGAGTAGATACTGCACGCATTAAATATTAATGGCCCACATAAGTCACCAATCCAGATTTGCTTGCAGATTTGTTGTGTGCTGTATTTTGCAGTGTGAGCAGAAGAATAAAACTAGAATCTGTCTTTTCTGAGCTCATTTCTCTCCCACATATTATTTTAGCCCTGACAATAATAAAAGCAGAGAAATAAACAGTGCAATATTAGTGATCAAAAGCATAAAAACACACAAGAAAAATGTCTAATTGTAAAAGATCACCAAAGTAACAGCAGTAATTTCTGGTTCTGCAAGGACTGAAGCCTTGAGATGTTAAATTCCCAGAACCTGGGAGGAGTATTGAGCTTATCACACCTATTAAACACCAAGCTACCCAACAATACACCCTTTCCCCCTCAGCAAAAAGAGAATTTATTTTTTAATTTTTCAATAGCATAGTTCACTCTAGGACAATGCTGTTTGAAAGGCTCCACCAGACTGAGTCATACAACCTCAGGAGAACTTCATGGTTTTAATAAAAAATGTTGATGTGACCCCTAGGATTTTAAGCCCCCCCCACACCAAGTGAAAGAACAGAACCCACAATTTCTCAACCATTGTTTCTTGGCATGGAGTTCATATTATTTTTAGTGTTTCGGGATGGTAGAACCTTGAAGACTACACCTGAGACATCTTATTGTCTCAGTAATTTCCTGTATGATTGAACAAACCACACCACAGCAATTTGAGGAATCACAGATACCTTATTTCTCAGTGAGAGAGGATGGAGTGAAGATGTGCCACACCCATGGAGTCTGGTTTTGGGCAATATTAACTGTATCTGTAGCTAAACAATGAATAAACAACTGCTGTGGTATATTCTGTGAATCTGGAATTATTTGGGATCATTTCAGCCATGGGGTTGGACCTTTTCTGTAGCACAGAGCAAAACTCCTCACATGTCTCTTCTGGAGTCCCAAATAACTGAAGCATAACATTCCTTCTGGAAGACAACTGGCCTTGGCTCCAGTGATTCCCACATTTGCCGTTAAAAGGACAAATCTTTTAGTGTAATTATTACTAAATGCTAATAATAATATTAGAAACATAATGACAGGAGTGAGACCAGGATTTTTGTGTTCCTTTGACTTACAGCAAGGATGCCACAGACGCATCTTGCAGATGTCATTCCAGATAGCTCTGTCTTACTTGTTTTTTGCAGAATTCCAGTGCTGGAGGCTCCATAGCATCCGTAGGAATGTGGCACTTAGGAATGTGACACAGCTGGGCCCTGAGGATAAACAAACCTTCCATTGTTTTGGTTTTTTTTTTTATGTCAGAAGACAGTTTCACCTGGCAATGAACTGGGGGAGGTTTTAGATGGCAACTTTTTCTACAGGTATTCTCCATTTCTACATTTTACAGCCTTGACAGAAGCTCCTAGTCCTCACCAAATTGTCTGGTTGGCCATAATTTGAGGAGGATGTTTTTTAGGAAGTGCATTCAGTGGCTGTGGACTTCTGTGGGAATCAGAACTACTCAATCACTTACCATGCAGATTTTGCTGTTTCTTCAAAGCCAGAGAAAGGGAGTTCTAAAGTGATTTTACAGATCTGTCTTCTTTTGTGAGAGTTATGGAATAGAATTGATGTAACCACTTACCCACATATCAGCTGAAATTTTGCTACTACCAATAGCTGTTAAATAAATCTTATTTGCCTTCTTCTGATCTTCTTTTAGAGTTTCAAGCCTTCAGTCAAAAGAGGCCACTGAGAAAGCAAATGAACAAAGAGTGGGTACTTGTTGTGAAAATCATGTTTCAGAAAGTCACTGCGCATACATTTGGGGAGGTGGGAATTTAATTTTCGAGCCCAGCTCCCTGAACAACTCGCTGCACAATCTGGCATTGTCGGGGAGCAAAAGAGATATTAGGGGTCGAGTCACACAACTGCTCCATTCCTTCAGTCATGGAAGTACCCACAAATCAGCAAAACAGTGGCATTTACAAGCATCCTACCACCTTCTGTAGTGTTAGCAGAGAAGGCAGAAGTGAACTTGTTAGTCCTCATAAAATCGGGAAGGAATGACTCTGTAACAGAAATTTGCAATGTGAGGAAATCAGCGAATACACTTTTAAAACTGCAGCATAGTGCAGTTTCCTGCACTTCCTCTTTTTAATTATCCTTTTTGTTTTCTGAGGTAAATTTTAATAAGTAACTTAGTAGAGCATTGTGGTATTTTACTCGTTACTGAATTATGATCCTATCAACAGTATTACATTTGTTATTATTGTTAGTACTATTATTATTATTATTCTCTTCCTTTATCTTCATGACCACACAATGCAGCTTCTGGAAAATAAGTGAACGCTGGCACTGCACCACCAGCAAAAAAAATACAGGGAAGTGTGGCTAATATTTAAGCATATTCACTTATTTTTCCATGCGACAATTAAATATCATCTGCTTTACTACTTTATGTGGTAATTTTATTACCATCCACTGATAATTTAGAATTGCTTTCTACTTGAATTTTGAAACTCATCCTGAATTATGCAACTTGTGTCTGAGATCACCTGTGTTCTCACTTTACAGTTTTACTAACTCTTCTTAAAATACCAACATATTTCCAAGGAAGGAGTATGAAATATTTACTTGTAACCTCACTTGGCACCTTTTGGAAAGGAAAAAAAATAAAAAAAAAAAAAAAAAGGATAATATAAAAGAATGTTACCAAGAATATTGCTGCGGCTAGACAGCAATACAAAGGATACACTGAAACCACTAAAATGTGAAACTTAATATCAGAATTGTAATTTAGTTTTGAAAAAGCATTTTTCAGTCTCCTGGTATCAGGAAATAGTTACCAAGCAACACTGTAGATATTGGTAATGCAGGCAGATCTATTCAAATAAAAATTATTCAAAACATTGTCATTATCAGTGGAGCTATGTTATTGCTAGATTCATAACCCTTGGTATCTGGACACTTTCATATTCTACTTCTTGAGCAAATATCTGCTTTTCCTGAAGAAGGTGCCTTTAAAGGAAGTTACCTCTCTTAGATGAAGCTCGCAGGGATGTGCCACCATCTGCTGCAGTTCCACCTGTATTTTCTGGGCTGAATGCACAAAAGGCTGCCAGGCACTGAAGGGCAAGTCGATGGTGAGCCCATGCACGGTGTTTGTGAGAAGCAGCAAAGGAACAAAAACACTTCTGCAGCTTTTGAGGTGGGATTTCAGCAAGAACCTTCGTATTGAATTTGAATTGTTCGGTTATTCCTCAGGAAAACAGCAAATAAATGGTTTAGATGCAGAATGATCTCCCTGTTGCCTAGAGTCAGCCTACAGTTTTGAAGAAATAGACAGTCCAGCTGCTAAATTGTGTCTTGCAAGCTGGCTGCAGGTTTCAGAGCCAGAGATTGCCAGTCCCTTGCCACGTGGCTTTGGGCAGATGCACTGAGGGTGTTGCTGCAGATTGGGTCAAACTGGTAGGAAAAATCATTGTCCTTGGCTGCAAGAAGTTCTAGAGCACCTTAAAGCAGCCAGCTGAGTTAATGCTCATCTCCAAAGCCCAGGAAGGAGCCTTATCCCTGTTCAGTCCAAAGATGTGTGCAACTGGAACCCCACTGGCCGGAGCAGTGGAGTTGCATTTCAATTCTGTACAGAGCTGGAGTGTTTAGGGGACACACAGACATCACAGGCAGTCAGTGATCACTGTTCCAGCACGGCCCAGCTGTGTAAAGTGAGTCTTTAAAGAGTGTAAAGGCCCTGGGAAGCCCTTTCAAAAAGGAGACTGGAGTGTTTGTTTTTCAATTCCCCATAAAGTGGTAAAAAAGGACACTTTGCCTTTTCTTGAGAAGGTGCACAATTATCTCCAAGTTATCTGATGCCCTCATCAATTTGTTCTCCTGGATGAAACAGACTGAAAGACCACGAATCTTTTGCTTGACCACTTGGCCCAAGCATGGAAATGGTCCTGAGACCTGTGATAAATGGGAGAAAAAGTGTCAAGGATTCAGGGGAGAACCACAAAGAAATGGCAGCTGTTTGGAAGGTCTGATTTAAAGCAATAATACCCAATCACCTCAACCTGTGTGTTAAACAAGCTGCTCTAAGGACACCTGGAGCACTCTCTGCACCTCAGAGGGGGATCTCCTGTGCTGTGCTTCTTTCTGTATCAAATGGCACAAAGAGAACATTTACTTGTGGGCCTTGGGGCGTCCCATTTCCAGCTGGTATCTGACTGTAAAACAGGCAATATCTGGCACAAGTTAGAAAGACTTGAGCTTGGGCTAAATCATCAAGTTGGAACTGTCACCTTCTGCAAGCAGTTTTGGGGCTGACATTCATGAAAGGCTGGGGGACATAAGAGGGGTGTCTGCTTTTGCTGTTATCAGTCCCCTGATCCAACAAACCAGGACTGCTGGACTCGCCTCAGTAGTGCAAAAAGCAGAAAACAACAAAAGCCAGCAGGGCAGGGATATTTGCTTTCTAGCTCCTGTCTCCTGTGAGGACAAAGAAGGCTGGGGAAGCCAGCAACATCTTAGTTCCACTTTTAAATTTAGGCTGAAGGAGATGCATCCATTTTAACATGTACACCTTCTCAAATGATAGTGACATCTTTCTTTCTTGGTGCAAATGCTTGCAAGGACCACAGTTTGGATCCTCAAGGGTTGCCTGCTGTGGGCAATTAAAAGGTTCTGATAAACATAAAGACAATCTTTTATCACAGACATCTCTCTTTGTAGGCAGTGGTAAGAGTATCCCTCTCACAGGATGATAAACATTCTAAGCTGATGATTACAATTTTTAAAGGCAAACCCTGTGACAGAAAGCCACAGTGCTGATCTTATCTTGTAAAGATGCTACATGCTGTATGTTTCTGAACTTCTGTCTGTGCCTATCTTCTTATAATGTAGAGAGAGAATTATTTGTTTCAGTGTTTGTACCCAATTTAATTTAAAATGAGAAATCAGTGAGTAGGAGGAGAGGCTGGAAGGAGGGGGGCAGGACCTGCTCCATTTACAGCTCTTAAAAATAGCATGCGAAGCCAGAAACACATCTAAAACTGAACTAGCCATATCCACTCGCAATGCATTTCCAAACAGAGGATATCTACAGTGCTTCCCAATTATGTTCAGTTCACTGCAGCAGGTGACCCCAATTTCTGTGAAAAATCTTTATAACAGTCCTTTTTCAGAAAACCTGCATGGGGTGCTCAGAGTAAAAGTCAAGGCCATAAGAGTTTCACTTACTTGGGCTTCCTCCAGATTAAAGTGAGTGTATTACATGACCAGAGAGAAAGCTGGAGGACAAAGATGTGTCACCTGCACGTGGGCACTTAGATGCAGAGGCAAGATGAGTTGAAGATCATCAAAATGAAAAGCTGAGACATCTGCTGTGTTCACCACCTGGAGGGCCTATGCCCTGCCTCTGTTTCTTTCTCTTACTGCTCCCAGGTGCCCTGTGGGTTGGCCCTGCTCTTGGCAGCCGGGTGGGGTTGATGCTGCTGGGGCCCCCCAGCACTGGTGATGTTGCCCTGGGAAGGGTTGGATCCCAGGAGGATCTGTAATGGCACGGGGGGCCCTTGAAGGGGTGTCTGGGATGTCTGTACTCGGCTAAGCTCTTTTCTTGCTCTACATCCTTGTTGAAGGAATGGAGTCACCTTGGTTTTGTGGCTGTTAATAAAGCAATGCAAAGGAGAACAGGTCTGGTTTTATGTAATATTTGTTTCAAAATTTATTTTTGGGGCATTGGCATGTGAATGACCACAAATCAAATTTGCTGGTGAAGCCATGAGGAGGCACCAGGGCAAAAAAAGCATCAGGCTGTCACGGGAGGGAGAACTGGACGACCTCAGGGGAAAAACTAATAGAAGCGGAATTAAATTTTATAGTACAGAGGGTAAATGGGCTTGGGCTTGGGGACTATTATCACATTTTGTTCTACAGTGGGAGCTCATTAGCTAGGGATGACTGATGCTAGAAGGATATGGGGGTATTGGCCATGGGACAACTGAGAGCCACCAGTGCTGTGAAAAGGCAGTGGCAATCCAAAAATGCCTCTGACAGGTTACTTTCAGTAAGGATGAGGGAGAGTTCATGCCATTTTACAGGGTACTACTTAGACCTCATCTGCAATACTGTCTCCAGTTTTAATCAGCCATAGCTAAGAAAGATGAATTCAAATATGAGCAGTTTGCAGTGAAAGGCTCCGATGTGTCTGAAAATGGAGGAAAAAAAAGTGCTTGAAAATCATCATGCTCGAGGAAAATATCAGTTTATGATATTGTTTAGTTTGTTACCTCAGGTTTGGTTTTTTTTTTTGTATTGCTTTAACACTGGACATTTAAACGTTGGATATACAAAATACAATTTGCTTTACAATGGAGAATGACTCATCTATCCATTTACAATAATAGAAGTGTGTAGCTTTGTGCTAAAATGGCCAATTTAAATTGGATTCCAAAGCTCTAGTTTAGTCTTCAACTTGCAGTTTGTAGTAACATGGGCCTGAATATCTAAAATAATTTCTAGTGGTGCATAAATGACTTTATGGCATTTGGAAGTGTGTGCAGGAATGGCTTCCAAGCCAGCAGAAGTTAATGGAAATAAAATTTTTAAAAAAATTAAAAAGAGGAGAATTTTTGTATTTTCATTGCAGTCTTAATTCATTATTATACCTACTAGAACACAAAACATTCTTTCACAACCATGATTGTATTTCATCATCTATGTTATGACACCACACACTTTCTGGCTGCTTTATCCTCTTTTCACTGCTTTCCATACAGGTTCCCTCTGCATGGCACGGCAGGCTCCAGGAGGCTGGAACAGTACATCTTGGCCATGAACTGAAAACAAGCAGCAGCCAGAGCACCACAGCTGCCTCCTCTCTCACCCTCTGCCCTGGGTCTCTCTGGAGGTCTGGGGCCAAGTGGTGGTGTTGGGAGGGGTCTCAGCAGTGCCCAAATCACTGCCCAGCTGTCCTGTGTTTAGTGCAGGACCTGGGTATTTCATGCCTGTGCCTTTCATCCTCAGCTGCTGCAGAGCCAGCCCGAGATGTCATCAGTGGGTGATGCATGGATTTTCAGCTCTGTTAGATCCAGGGGGCTGGAGGGAGTTGAACTATTCCTGCTGCCTCCTTCCTGTTTCCTGGAATTTCCATCCATTTTCCATAGACTGGTTGAGGAGGGGAAGTCTCTGAGGATGATACCAGTATTTTTCTTTTCGTGGGAAGTGTGAATTTTACTTTTGGCACACAGATCCTAATTCTGAAAACTGATCCACTCCCTTACTTTTGGGATTGGGCCATCTGTTTACAATAAGATAGGTAATGGATGTTAAACCCATCTGTGATCTCTTCTCAGAAGCTGCTTGGTTTCCCCAGATCTGCATCCCCCTCTCTCCTCACCAGCCTTGGAGGTGAGTGATGGTTCCTGTGGGACACATCACAGTTACCTGCTCCTTTCACTTACTGACAAAATACTGTTGTTTAAAGCAATTCCAGGTGATTTTGATGTAAAGCTTAAATGAATGAAAGGTCTGAAGCACTGTTTTGTGAAATAAACCATGGATGAGCAAACATTTTCTCATAGGGCAGGGAGCAGGCTGCAGCCCATGAGCAACCCTGTGTCCAGCTTTCCTCTACCCTTTCCCTAAGGGACACTCACAGCCTCTCCCTTCTCACGCAACTTGGTGAACACCTGCTCCTTGACTAAAATTTGGGTATTCCACTTGTGTGACAGGTAAGACCATGGTTATTTTGAAGAAGCATCAATACACTTCAAAGCACGCAGCAGAGAGTTCCTTCCCTTATCACCTGTCCAGATGCCTTACCCAAAATTACTGCATATGTCTGGGGTATTGGCATATCTGCACCTAGACCAGGTAGCAGCTGACACTCTGCCCTGTAGGAGAGGGTTGGAATGGTCAGACAACCTTTCCATATCTTCTTACAGTGTGCAAACCCTGTCTCAGTCAAAATGTTGGGCTCCAGTGGCCAAACTCATCAGCACTGCTGTTTTTAAGACAGGAAAAAAAATTTCAAGGCCTTATCCAGGGGATACCTGGAAATATTTGTACTGAGCATCACTGTGCATAGTCTAGAAAGCACCTGCTGCAACATTTTGTAAAATATATTTTGAGGCTGAAAGGCCAAACAGTATAGAGGTGCTAATCAGCTAAACCCATCAATATCTGTTTTCTGAGCATGGACCAGAGAACAGTATCTTGGATACAGCACAAACTGACAGACAATATTATTGTCAAGCAGAGAAACTATCAGGTCATACTTTAATTCTTCTCAGCTGTCCAGGGAGTTTATTTAATCTCCAGTGCAAAGGGAGGATTCACAGATACCGCTAGCCTAGGCAGAAGAGATGTTGTAAAGGCATATTTAATGGCATGTTGTTGAGATTTTATCATGCCCACATGTGGGCTTGGAAATGTGGAAGGTGCAACCATTCTTTTGCCATAGCAAAGAAGATACCCTTTTTAGCATAGTTTGTGATCTGCAATACATAATCTTTACTGCAGATAGATAGCATCCTAAAGATTACTTGTTTTATCTATTTCTTGGTCAATTTGAACTCTCTTTTTGTAGTCTGTGAAAATACCAGTATGCACCTTTGTACATGTCATCCAAGAGTGTTTATAAAGTGCAAGCCTGCTCTTTTTTTTTTTTTTTTTGTCATTCTTCAGGAGCACCAAGGATGTTTCTGTGCTACAAGATGAGTTTAAAGTAGTTTTAGTCTGAAGTAGAACCATATAACCAGACTCAGACAATCTCACAGATGGAGCCCTCAGAAAAATGTGCAATGCCCAAGTCTCAGACTGCAGGGAATGCCAGAACCCAGCTGGCACTGGTATTGGACAGCAGGAGAGATGAAAGCTGTGTAAGATGTGACCGGGTGAATGATCTACCCAGCCTGGTGGCAGGGCTAAGAGATGGGGGAAAAAGGTTAAGCCGAGGAGGAGGACCAGCGGAACCTTGCTCTGGCCTCTCCCACACAGGAGCAGAGATCAGAGAGAAGCAGCAATGCCCATGAGCCTCAGTCATGGACCACGATAACACAGAATAGCAGCAACAAAACCTTTACTTCCAAGTAGTTTGAAATCTGCAAATTCAAACTCTCACACAAGAAGGGGCAGAAATTTAAAATGTGGCCTTTTGGATGTTTCTCTGACTTGGGCTTTTCATTCTGCCCCCATGAAAACTGCACCAGGTGTAGCAAACCCCACAGTTCTAATGCTGATGTGTTAGCATTTTTTATTTAAAAAATTCCAAAGGGCAGACGTTGCTGGGTATTTTTTTGTTGAGCCTCTATAGGTTTGCATGTTCACTTAAGCCTTTAGTAAAGCATCAAAAGCAGGATGGGCAAGTTGCTGCCACTGCTCCTCAAGTCACATTTATCACAGCACTTCTTAAATCAGCAGCACAGTCACCATTGTTACTGATACTTAACCTTGGAGGCTACTAGCCAAAATTTCAACTCCTAAACCTAGACATAACAAGTTAGCCCATCTCATTCTCAGTTGCTCAAAGTTTCTTCTTGGCTAAAACGAAATTTTAAAAATCAGCCCAAATTTGCAATGATTTTACCTATGTCAAGTCATCATGCTAAGCATAAATTGCTTTACTTGCATCCCTGAAAATTCACAAATCTCAGGAACTGGAATGTTAACAAAAAATAAATTAAAAATTCAGTACCTGCAGACAGAACCTTTGTGGGGAAGCCAAGCCCAACAAAAGGCATGTGAATTTCAGGAGTACTCCCAGACCATAAACACGAGCAGCATTAAAGCTGGGTGGGACACTGTTGTCTCTGCTTCTGCATTAGTTAAGATATCAGATGTGCAGAGGAAAAATAAGGCCACAGCTGACAGTGCTATTGTGTTGGCTTCTTTTTCAAATCCTTGTGCCTGGGGTAGAAGAAAGCACAGAAAACATTGTTGACAGCTCCATTGCATAATACTGAAAATGCTGTTCCCAGCTTTTCTGTAATCACTTTTGCCTTTAAACATGTGATTTAGCCATAAATTATTACCCTGACCACCAGCACTCCCTCCATAAACTCACTGAAAAGCAAATTAACCTTTTCTCTCTAGAATGAACTCTCTTATTAATATGAAAATCAATTCAGTCCTTTTTGTTTTGGTTGCCCCAGCCTGTTTGCACTTCCCAAGCTGAATAGTGTCAACCCAGTCAGTCGCTTAAGCAGAATTCATTTTAAGAGCCAATTAAAAAACCCCAACCCAATAATACAGTAAGCGATGTTCTGGAAAGCTTTTCATTACTGCATCTGTGGTTTCTAATTGAAAAACAGGATGTCTAATTATTGCCCTGATTCTTCCATCCTGACCTTGGACTAGCTCCACAGGTGGTTAACACCAGTGCAGCTTAACACACCAGCACAGCTTCATAGCAGCCCACGGCACCCACAAGCAGCCACTTTTCAACTGGCTGCAGATCCAACATGCTGCTGTGCATACCTCTGAGGTCATTTGTCCATTGGATGACTTTATCAGGATCAAACTTTCCTTTTCAGGTTGTAAATATTATTATTTAGCACCTGTTCTGAAGAGGTATGCATAAAATCTTACTCACTGAAACATGTGGGCTTTTTATTACCCGAGGAAAAATTCATTCAGAGAACAGAAGTCCACAGGACCAAAGGAACAAAGTCTGCCTGCAGTGAAGACACAGCTGCAACAGAATCCAGGTGCTGGGTGGGTATGGACACACAGGGAAATGGGAAAGGTTACACAGGGTTTTCCTTTGTTCTCATTTTCCTACAGTCCCAGCAGATGCTAAGGAGTATTTTCTCCTCTGCTTGTAGAGCTATCATCTCTCTCACCAAAACCCAAATAGGGTTAGTAGAAAGCCATTTTTTCTTTCTATGCTCTCTTTTTTTTTTCCTAGACTCCGTGATGTAGCTTTGGCTTTCCTCTCTGCACCACCATCAATGTATTCCTCTTTTGCAGGGAAGAATGCAAGATGTGGCCATATCCAGTCTCACTAAAGAATGGGCTCTGAAAAGTTAATGCATTCAGACTTCTGATAGCAGCAAAATAATTAGGTCTGCAGTAAAACACTGACTCATGTGGTACCTTAGCAAAATGTCAAATTTCACGGTGGCACAGCATCACTTCTGTCCCCAGGCTCTCAGGAGTGTTGTTTCAAGCTCTTTGATGACTCAAAGGAGATTAAAAGCATATGTTTTTAAGACACTTTCAGAAACACATAAAAGACAAAAAGAGAAAAACTGGGATTCTGTGGCAAAGGCTGAAGGTTCCTGCAGTGAGAAATGCTGAGGAGAGCTCTGTCACACAACTCCTGCCTCCGTGCAAGCTTAGGGACGTGATCCAAACCCACATCCAAACCCCCTGGAGCACCACCACTGATCAGCATCCTAATTTTGGACCTGCACAAACACCACTGGCAACTTTCTCACGTCTCTGTAGGTATATAAAGAATTGCTGTATCTCTCAAAGGCTCAAAGCAAAGCTTGTGCCAGCTGGGACCTAGAAACAAAACCTCCCTCCAAATGAGGACTGATCCGTGGGCTTTTGGAGGCCGTGTAGAGGATGCAGAGGCAACAGGTTGTTTTCTTTTAAAAGATGGCCAAAGGAGGAGGTGGGGCCCCTTTTTACACAGCAGCCTTGTTGTTTGGGCACTCACCCAACAGATGAGAAATTGGGAGCTGCTCCCAGGGCTGTAGCAGTGTTTTCTATGCTTTGGAATAAACCAACATTGGATAAACATCCTTGGAAATGAGGGACCTTCTCTTTCTTTCCTGGCCCACTGCACCTTGGGTTAATTTAAGAGAAATGCAGCACATTCACTTTTAGTCTGTGACCCAGCAAATATTTAACTATTTCTCACCAAGGGAAATGTGATATCTCTTCCATTTCCCTCAGAATAATTGCCACACTGCAAACCCTGCAAAATCTTGAAGACTGCAAAAAAAAAAAAAAAAAAAGGAATTGTGAGTGCTCTCCCAATTCCTGGGGGATAATTGAAGATCCCAGTGCACACGTGGGCTCACGCTGGCTGCCATCACAAGTTTTTGCTGCCAAGGACATGAAACTCTTGTAAGGAGAGTCATGCATGCATGTAGGTCTGGATCAATTAACTTGGTGGTTGGGAAAAGGAGAGGGAACCTGGGTGCAGAATGGAAAAGTTAACAAAGAGGCAGTGGGAGGAAAAGTAAGGATGAGCATGCTTCAGAATTTTGGGCACAAATGCTACTAAAAATACCCTCTTTATTATGGTTGTCTCCAGAAAAAAAATCAGCCCATCAATTCACTGCTCTGAAATTGATCTTTACCTTTTTGCCAATGTGTACATTTGTGAAGGGAGCACACAACACTTTCCAGAAGTATAATGTTAGCATCTGTAAACATATTGCTGACCTCTTTATCTTCTTGTTCTACCACTTGTCATGTGCCCCCGGCCAGTGCTGCTCTAACAGCTGGATTGAGCAGTACAAGCTGAGCTGGGGCTTTGAGGTATTTTTTTGTCTGTTCACTTGTTAAATGTGTGCTCTGCTTTTTCTAATGGTGTTAAACTGAACTCTCTGGATTAAGCAGTTAATATAGGTCAAAATTAGTCCTCAAGGGATAGGCCACACTCAGCCTGCCGTTTCCCTCACCTGCAGGGCTAAGCTGTGGTGTTTCTCTCCTCGTTTAATTTTGTGGCGTTGCTGGGTACTTCCCAGTAATTTCAAACACTGGTAGCTTTGCTAAAATCATCTATCTATGAACTTCCTTTTTAATAAGCTGCTGCTTCATTTCTAACTTTTTTTAATGCTGATCCAGACCTACTTTATTAAGGAATGCCTACATATTGCCTTTGCCCTCATAAATAGAAATACCTCCTCAAAGCTTTCAAAGTACTTAGCTGCCCTGCATAGTGTGGTGAAGAGGGTGAAATAGAATATATTATGAAATGTCATAGCAAATTCAAACTGGATGAGCAATTACTGAACTAATAATAATTTTGCAGCACTGTTTCTTCTGAAACCTTTAATTTTGACATCAATAGGCGTCATACATACCTCAGTGTGAAACAACAACTTTGTAGCTTCGGTTGGTCCTGATGATAGCAACGCTTAGAAAACAAAATAAAGACAACTATGACACTGTTAATGGAATGATTAAAATGAAAATGCACAGGAGAAGAAATGTTCCGTTAGCTAATTTGCTTTGTACCTTTATAGTGTTTCCTGTGGGAGGATGTGGAATTCTAGGCCTGGTTGCACAAATACAGAACGACTGCTAGCTCTGCTCTAGTTGTGCTGGTCTCCCCAGGCTGCCTCTGTAGCCAGAGAAGAGGCAGGAGCCTCGTGTTGCCCCTCAGAACTGCCCTCTCTCATTAGGCAAGGTTAGTTTTTGTGAATTAACCCTTATGCCTCCTGTCATATTTGTTCACTGGATAGGTTATTATAGCTCATCCTCACTGTTTCAACTCCTGATAGCTGAAATTGCAAAGCCTTGCTTTGCACTAACACGATCTCTAGCATTGAACTTCCTTGTTGTTATTTTTAAATAAAGAGAAAGGGGTCTTTGTCCAAGTTGAATGGCAGTTTAGCTTTATAGCCCTCAGTACAGGATCCATCATTAAAATTAAGCATGTACTTAATTGGTTTCCTGAATACAGATGGATTTAAGCACATGCTTAAATGCCTTGCTCACTTGAGGCCCTAATGGACCATGCAAATTTAAAAGCTCACTTCTCATTGAGATAAATGGGGTGGATAATCATAAATTTATCAGAACAGAAGCTGCTGCTTGCTGTATATGTCGGCAGCATCTTACAGTATCATCCTCTCCCTCTACCTGGGATATCTAGAACCCGCTGAAATAGAAAAGTACCAACAGAATAAGAACTGGTTTTCCTCACTCAGAACAGATCACCAGTGCAGTATTTGATGGTAAGATAGATGTCTGTGCATCTGCCACAGAGAAATAAATATTTTCCAAAATTATTGATTATTTTTCATAATTAAAAATAATTAAATAGAAACAAAAACCCAAGGAAGCAGAAGGGATACTTATGACTAAAAAATCCACCAGCTACTTCATGGCTTTGCACTGTCTTTCCTAATAAATTTTTCAGACAAAGGTTGTTACAATAGTTAGCCCTGAACACTCTGCCCAGCAATCCATTTACTGGCCAGCAAGCTGCTCCCTGAGAAGTTGCCCAGCAAAGACTAGCGAGATGCAGATTTGCATCTGGGTTTTTCTTGTATTTGATGGGGATTTTCTTGCATTTTATAAGGATGTTTCCTCAGTAAGAAATCTGTATTTTCTGGGATGAGTTGCCCTGTTTTGAAATAGACAAAGTGTGGGAAATAGTACAAAAACTTTCTGGAAGGAAAAGGAAATAGATCAAAACAATGTATTCATAGAGATACCATGACTTCAAATGCCATTCCTTAGGAAACCAGAGTATGACTTTTCATTAAATCTAACTGTGGTGGACATGATCTGGATGATCCAGAGACAGGCTCTGGGCATGTGCTGCTTTTTAAAGTGTACAGAACAGTCTCACCAGTTGTTGCCTTTCCTTATACAAGCCTCAGCACCTGCCAGCTTCTTTTATTTCTCTATATGTTGCAACTTCTAGGTTTGTTTCTAGCCATATTGGATCACAGAATTAAAAATGCTGGAAGCTGAAATAGCAAGAAGCACTGTCTAGAAAGGTGACAAGCAGGAAATTTAGCACCTTGTCCCTTATGATACATTTCACTAAGCTATGCCTGTTACATTATACAACTATTTTGTAATCGCTGTCATTTTACTGAAGATCACAAAACAAAGTAAAGTATTTATAAGAATTGTAGAATTACTTGGAGGGTGAAATTCATGTTTTACAATAATAGCATAAAGAATATAAATCTGCTTCATGTCTCTAAGAAGGGTGAAAAGCTATCATGTAAAAACATGCTGTCATTATGTTGAACTGTAATACAGCATTGCCGTGGCCATAAACTTTGCACTGAGTTTGCAAGGTGTCAGGACTTGCCCTGTCTGAACTTTTCTTGACCTGCCTTCAGCCTTTTTTCAGTTGGTTTGGTTGTGACAGCAATTTCTCCAACTCTTTAGGACTTTCTGGCTGATTTGCTTTACATTTTTTTATCTTTCTGTGGTGCCACCGTGGTTTCACAAGTACTGGTAAATATGGGCCAGGCAGGACAAGAGAGACACAGGGTTCAGTGTGGAGGGGCAGAGAGTTGGGGTGATGAAATATGGAACACAGAATTGACACCAAAATCCCCACAGCTAAAGAAATGTAGACCTGGAGCTGGACTACTCTGGTTTTTAGGATAAGCACGGGAACAAAGAAATAGGATCTAGCACATGTAAATCCACCATAAAAAATGTCAGTAACTCGGAGGTGCAGATCAGTGAAATAAAGCCTGGCTGTAAAAGCACATTAGCAGACACATAAAAGTGACCGTGCATGAATCCAAGACAGAGAAAGAGGAAAACTTCAAAGTGAACAATTGTATTCCCCCTGGCAAAGGACTTTGGAGGCTGACAACTCTCTGGGAACACAGCCACCATGAGAAAGAAACCCCCAGCCCAAGGGGTAAGAGGAACACCAGAAGGGTGAGCATAACATCATGGAAAGAGGTAGAAACTAAGTGTGTGTGTAAAAATTTACTGCATTGTTATTTTTCTTACTGAACATTTTCTGCATAGACTTATTCTTTCTCTTTCCATAACAATTATATGTGGAATAATAATGATTCTTGGATGAGACCCTCAGGATTTCAGTTGTGCTAATGATAAATTTTGACTTTATGTACAAATCATGTTTCCCCTTTGCCTGTAAATTACTTAATTACTTAAGGAAGAATTTTTGAAATCATACAGCTTTTTTTACACTGGCAGAAAGGAGTGTATTAAAATCCAGTGGTCAGAACTTCATGTGATGAAATAATGAAATCATTTTTGTTATCTGCTGCCAACAATAATAAATACATACTAAAACAAAAAGAAAACTGTGCAAAACAGGAAAATGGTCTTAATAGGAAAATGTTAAACAGGAATATGCACACTGTAGGAGCTTGTTTTGGCTTTGTCCTTTTGCCAATGGCAAGCTTTAGGCAAGAGGGAAATAATGCAGTACTGTAGCTCATGAAAACAGTCTGCCCTCCCTTCTGCAGTTGCTGGGGTGTTGTTGTTGCCCTGCTCTGGCAGGATCCCTGTCCGTGCTCCCACGAGCTCTTCAAAAGAAGCGGCTCTTGCTTGGGCTCGTAGGGGTTTTCCATCAGGAGAGCGGAGCAGGACATGAGCTCCACGCTTCCTAACGCTCAAGCTTAGAAAAAAATGTTCTGTGTAGTCCTTACGAAAAGACCTTGGCTTTTCAGGGGCTGGGAAAGCTGTACATAAAATGAATTTTTACTGCCAAAATGGATCTTATTATTTGGAGTGGTTTAGGCTACATTTGTACAAAGCAGCACGTAACTGTTCTTTGGAGAGCTGCAGCGAGGTTTTATAAGAACATGGAATGGAAGCAAAGAGGTCACATTAATTTATGCTTTCATAACTTTGGGGCTGTAAGGAAATATATTTTAAATAAGAATTGACATAGGAGACCTCCACGATAACAGCTTATATTGAAGGAAATCATTCTTATACAAAATATTTCTCAAGGCTCATAAAAGACAGCAATAACAAACACCATTACGCAGTATCTGGGAAATTCTATTTACTTAAAATGCTTTCTGCTTTTATTATTATTCAGGCTCGTTCCTTCGGTGGAAGTTCTGATTGAAGCTTGAGCAATGTGCATGATCTCATTACAACAGGGCTGCATTGAAAAATCTGATACTGATAGTTCCAACAATGGCACCTCTCACTTATTATCTGTCACTTGGCTACAGCAAGAGCCGTGCAAATTTCCTGCCATCAAATTCTGGCAGGTGGCTGGAAACCAATATAATATTCCACATATACCCTGTTGCACTCGGGGGCGAAAAAAAGAGGTTTTTTCAATATCCTGAGTGTGGCTGGTTTGGAGCACAGGCTGCCCCACAGGCAGTGTTGGGTCACAGGCAGGTTTCTGCTTTGCTGGGGAGGGTACAAAAGGCCACCATGTAAAGTGGATGCACATCAACAGGAATCTTTTCACTGTACACCTTCAAGTAAGTCCCAGGCAGCTTTTAGGGCTGTCATTCATTGATTTCTAGCAACCAATTCCTTGTCTCCTCATCATCATTTTTCTACTGCATGTACATGTCCAAGGCCAGCTAGATTTTGTCTTTGAAAGATGCCAGAGGCTAGGCAGAGTCACTTAGCTACATATCTGCATAGAAGCACATATCTTAAAATAATAAATGATAAATAATGAGATATTGCAGATTTTAGAGAGAGGAAGGGAGGAAGAGTTTCCTCTCCTTGTCCCTGTGCAGCCCTCCTAAAGTAATTCAACATTATTCTTTACCTATCCTCTACTTGTGTGGGGTTTGTCAGTACTGACAACAACTGGTGGTGTGGGGTTGCCTGCTCACAAGCCCTGCACCAGCAGGGCCTTGAAATAAAAAGGAAACCCTTCCCATCAACCCGAAGTTAATAGCTTTGTAGCCTTTTAAATTGGGATTAATTAGGGGGAAAAAGAATTCTGAAAAGCTCACACACAGTAAAGCAAGACAGCAGTCTAAGTGGGAAAAATTCAGAACTTAAATTATGAGAAATAAAATATATGAAAAGCTGGAAAACAAATATACCTTTTGAGAAGGATGGATCCTTTTCTCCAGGCTTTCTTTCAAACTTTTAGCAGCTTTCAGTGTTCCTGTGTTTGAGATAAAGTGTCTTCTCCCCTGACTTCTCTTTGGAGTCCTTAAGGCCAATTTCTGTCATTTCTGAGGCTTGCTGTTGGTCTACCCTCCTCTGCAGCAGCCTCTTGCTCCTTTCAGAAGTTCTCCAGTACCTATTCCTTCAGACTTTTCCCCGCTTTCCTCTTCTCCCACCACTTGTCCTGCCCTTCCTTCCAGAGGAATTGGGAGTCTGGCTTGTCTGGATGGTCTAATGGAAGGTGTAGTTCCCTTCTCTCTCTCCTTTTGAGGGTGTTCCTCTTCAAACCACAGAGCAGTCACCAGCACCAGCCTTCCTCTCTGCTCTCCCTCTTCACAGCATTCCTGTAATGGTATCCCATGACATAAATTCCATGTGGCATCATGTAAGTGCCTGCTGAGAAACTAAAGTCATGTTAACCACCCTGGCCTGCTCTAAAATCCATTTTTGTCAAGGGCAGCACAAACCCCTGGCTGAAATGGGCATGTTGTCTCCTCCCCTTCTCCTTTCTTGCCTTTTTCTGATTCCATAAAGTGGGTTTCTTCTGACTCACTTGTTGATAGATCTTGGTGGAAGCCTCGCACTGGCCATTTTGAAGACATTTTCTGACAATCTGGTAGACAGGCTTGCTGAAATAGAAGATTTCCATCTTGAGAATGTTACTTTTTCTTTTTTTTTTTTCCCTGAAGGATTAAAAGTATCAGAACAAAGTTGCTAAAGAAAAACAATTGCCTTCCCTTGGCTTATAAGTGCACATCTTGATGAAATTCTGTGACTAGTTAGCTGCCAAAAACATTTAACATTATGAATTAATAAACCCACGAATTTTGTATAAGATGTTTTCTGGAACGCCTTTCTTGTTGCTGATTGCCATCTCTCTTAGTGAAATAAAGCCTCCTGCTTGGGGTTGCTGCTGACACCTCAAAATAGCTCATTTATCCAGGTGGTAAAACAGATTTAATGAACCATGGGAAACACATGATTTTTCAGAAATGACCATAATGACAATGGTTCGTAGATAATACCAGGCTATTTACCTGTGCCTGAGTTGCTTCAAATTTATTTCCTTTGGACAATTTCCTAACCCTGGCTACAGTAACAATATGATAGAGCTGTAGGTCTACAAGCAATTTGTTAATTAAAATGAATGCTGCATTATTGATCTGTTGCATTAAGCTCATAGGTCTTCTTGAAGAAAGCATGATCAGCTAACCCAGAAAATCTGTGGGTCTGACCAGCTTAAGAGGTGAAGGATTTCTCTCATAAGCTGCCTGCAGCCTTCCTGGTGGTTGTGTGCACTTATAATCAGCATATCCTTAGGATTATTGATTCTCCCCCGTANTATATATATGTAAGTAATCAGGGAAAAACAGTAGGAAACAAAATCAATTCAGCAGAGGCAGTTAGAAATCCTGGGTAGGTTTTATATGAGATTTAGACATTTGAATTCAAGAACACAATTCACAAAACCCTTTTGTAACCTTGCTGGCATCCAAAAGGATGAGGATACTTGGATTTTCACCAGAAAGTTCCCTGGTGTTCCTATCATGCATCTGCTCCTGCTCAGAAGTGACCAAAAAAAAAAAAAAATCTCACTCCTGATATTCCCTTCTGGATGAGGATTCTCCTTGCTTTGAAGACTGTTTTTTATCTTAATTTCACTTCCACAAATTCAAGACATTGACCTCACTGGGCTAGAGGACTGTGCTCCATCTTCTGTCCCTTCTCTTTGTCCCCAAAATCACATTCCTTTGTAATAAAATAGGAAGAAATCATCCATCTTTAGATGGTAGATTTAGGTACCTAAGTCTTTGAGACTACTTGGGTGCTAAGATCCTTTGATCATCACAGACCTTGGAGNTGGTAGACAGGCTTGCTGAAATAGAAGATTTCCATCTTGAGAATGTTACTTCTTCTTTTTTTTTTTTCCCTGAAGGATTAAAAGTATCAGAACAAAGTTGCTAAAGAAAAACAATTGCCTTCCCTTGGCTTATAAGTGCACATCTTGATGAAATTCTGTGACTAGTTAGCTGCCAAAAACATTTAACATTATGAATTAATAAACCCACGAATTTTGTATAAGATGTTTTCTGGAACGCCTTTCTTGTTGCTGATTGCCACTCTCTTAGTGGAATAAAGCCTCCTGCTTGGGGTTGCTGCTGACACCTCAAAATAGCTCATTTATCCAGGTGGTAAAACAGATTTAATGAACCATGGGAAACACATGATTTTTCAGAAATGACCATAATGACAATGGTTCGTAGATAATACCAGGCTATTTACCTGTGCCTGAGTTGCTTCAAATTTATTTCCTTTGGACAATTTCCTAACCCTGGCTACAGTAACAATATGATAGAGCTGTAGGTCTACAAGCAATTTGTTAATTAAAATGAATGCTGCATTATTGATCTGTTGCATTAAGCTCATAGGTCTTCTTGAAGAAAGCATGATCAGCTAACCCAGAAAATCTGTGGGTCTGACCAGCTTAAGAGGTGAAGGATTTCTCTCATAAGCTGCCTGCAGCCTTCCTGGTGGTTGTGTGCAGTTATAATCAGCATATCCTTAGGATTATTGATTCTCCCCCGTAAAGTGCGAAGCTTGTTTCTGTTGATGCCCAGGTTATTGGACTGATGTGTTTACCAAAGGGAGCAAGAAACCCCTTTACATTCTTATGTGAGTTAATCAGATTTACATATAATCTGGTCGAGTGTGATGGATTAGATGGGTGGGTGATTACCGGAGAAGGAATCAACACTACAGCTTTTCCTGCATGACAAATGCTTCCTTATCTAAAGTTACTGGACACTGGGAGTGAACAGAAATTAGGAGTTTGGTCTCACCTTTATCGAATTTTGATCTGCCACATAACATGGCGACAGTTACAGGGTTAAAAAGCACACATATTAAGGAATATANGATATTCCCTTCTGGATGAGGATTCTCCTTGCTTTGAAGACTGTTTTTTATCTTAATTTCACTTCCACAAATTCAAGACATTGACCTCACTGGGCTAGAGGACTGTGCTCCATCTTCTGTCCCTTCTCTTTGTCCCCAAAATCACATTCCTTTGTAATAAAATAGGAAGAAATCATCCATCTTTAGATGGTAGATTTAGGTACCTAAGTCTTTGAGACTACTTGGGTGCTAAGATCCTTTGATCATCACAGACCTTGGAGGGCTCCAGTGTCACTGCCTTTCATTGGGCAGGCAGGATTTAATCTTGGGAATCATTTAAGTGCTTTACTAATTTCTTTCTTTGATCTAATGATGGACCTGAGTTTGGATTTACTTCGTATTATTTTTTTTTTATGCAGCATAAACACCAAAATACATAATACACTTTTCCCAGACAAGCTCGCATTTCAAAATAAACTCCAGGATCTACATGACAGAAAATGAATTTTAAGCATTTTTAAGAGACAATTTTGGCACTTGTGTAAAGAAAAAGAGAGGCAGAGAAGAGTTGCAGTGATAATTTCCAAGGAGCCAAGTAATCGTGATACTTTTTTCACATGCATCCCACACCTTCAAAAGGATACATTCTGCCTCTTCTGTGAGTGGAGAGTTTTGAGATGTGCAACATTTCCTGTGTAACAACATATCAGTTTCAGGTTGTGATGAGAAAAAATTGCTTTCAAATATCGTGAGTTCAAAAGTGCAGCTGAAATTTGAAAGTATTAGTTTCACATTCTGCTTAAGAAAAACTGTGAAAAGAGAAGCGGAGAGGAGGCTGAGGATAAAATTCCAATAAAAATAAGATATCTATATGTAGCCAGACAGTTGGTATATATATCGATATAATGCTGTGTGCATGACAAATATGGTAACAGAGCATTAAGGCTGCATGGTTAGGCAGTCCAAAGTTTGGAAACAGCCTAGTTAAGGTTGCTTGCTGTGCTGCTCTTCTCCCTCACATTGTGAACACATTATGCCTTTTTTTTTTAACTTCAATACTTCTCTGCATAGTCTTTTTCAGATAGAATAAATATTTCTTTTATACAACCTCAGGAAACTTGAAGTGTTGTTTATTCCTCTAAGCATTTGTGGATTTTCATTATCATAGTGGTGCAGAGAGCAACACAGATGCTCGGGCTGTTTTTTAGCCTTTTGTACCATTCGGATGGCGCAGAAGGGCTGTAAACCAGACACCACCAGCCCATCTCCCCACCCTCCTCCCGTATTTCCTTCTGTTGTGTCTGATATAGATGCTTTTCTCCTGCCTCCCTCCTTCTGCCATTTTTGCATTAAGTAAAATGAAACACAGCAGTGCAGCTTTTCGAATGAGGAAAAAAGAGCTGGCAAGACCCTTCCTCCATCATCACTCCTGTGTATTAAAAAAGGTGCAAGGCAGCATCTCCTGCAAGCCTTTGTGTGATTTGTCCCTGTCTGTCTCTCAGGCTGGGTGGAAACCCTTCCAGACTGGGGGAACTAGGTCTAACTTTTGTTTTATAGCAGTCATGACCATATTTTAACTCTCCCACCCTCCTCCCACAGACACACGGTGTCCTGTTTGGAAGGACTACAGAGCCTGCAGAGAGCAGTTTCTCCCCACCTGACTTCTGAGGTGTCCTTCTCAGATCCTTGCTGCCAGTCAACAGAAAAGCTCCCCAGCTTCAGTGTAGCTTGGAGTCAGCTCACCTACAAATTCATCTGCCTGATAAACACACAAGCTTTAACTGCTACCCTCTGGATATTTTTCTTGGCACAGAATAGGAGCTCTGAATTTGATTCCTTTCATTTTCACACTGGTGACTTGCGTGTCTTCTAACCTTTCAGTCCTGAACCAGAGCACAGCATTGCAAATCTTGTACCCACAGGAAAAGGGACAAGCCTACTGCCTCCTTAAAAAAACCCTGATATCAATGGTCTCACAACTGAGTTGCGCTGATGCAAACCTGGACTGTGAATTTTAATGACAATCTAACTCTGAGGGTCCAAATAATTGCCAGAGCATCTGACGGAGAGAAGAAAATATTTGTAATAAATTAAAAGATATCCAGTGCATTTGCGTTCTACATTGTCAGACTCTTAGAGGGCAAGATCACAGCTGCCTGTATTTCCCTTCCCTTTCCAGGTAGCAGCGGGCAAACACCCAGTTTTGGATGTGGTTAATAACTTTACTACTTCCAGATGGTTACCAACACCCACCTGGTAGAGATCACTCCTGAAACTACAGAACATGAATGCTCTTTCACACATTTTTGGGTAAAATCTGCAAGGTTATTTTACATCACCTTCATCACCAGTTTAAGCTTAGGTGGAAATCTCAGAGAGGAGGAGTAGCCACTTTCTACCAGGATTTCTGTCTGTGGGTAATCACCAGTGGAAGAGAAGGGACAAATGGGGAGGGGGGCACAGGCTTGCAAAGCAAAAGCATTTTTATGCCTTTATTGTATCTGCTGGAATCTTCTTATTCCCATATTTATCTACTGAGCGCTGAGGCTTCAGCATTAGCCTGACTCTCACGTGTAATGAGTGTGCAGGGGATTCAAACCCATTTTGCTGCATGGCTGACTAAGAGACTAAAGCAAAAGGGGCAAAACATAAACTGTCAGCATGAGGTGGAAGCAACACATAAAAAAAATTTCGTACTGTATCTTTTCAGCGTCTATTTCATTTTGGAAGATAGCATAATACTCTTACCTGAAGTGATGTTTTTAAAGCTTAAGGAACACAATGTGATTGTGTTATGCGACTTCATGATCTTTTATAAACCTGTGCTTAGCTTAATAGATTTCTATTCTTAAGTTATGATAGGACAAAAAGAAAATAGAATGTGTCGAAAACTCAGAGTAAGATCAGCAGGCTGTATGAAAGAAAGAAAAAAATGTTTAACTGGGAAAGTCAGCAACTCTTCAGCAATTTTATTATAAATAACTCAATTATATTGTATAATTCCCATGATTGCCAGAGACCTCATTGATTACTCACAATGGTACTGCATTAGGCTGCTGATAATGAGATGTTTATTTTAATAACTATTTTCTATGTGGATATACTAGTTTGCAGAAGCACTAGGTTAAGGATACTTCAGTTAAGTGACTCCTGAATGAATTTAACATAATAAGGAGGACAGATGGGCTTTCAACTCCACAGCAACAGTAAAGAAAACAAGACATCACTGCAGCACAGATCCTTTCATGCTGTTCTTTTTGCAAATGAAATCTACTGCCTTTCAGCACATTGGCTATTTCTGCTTAGGCTGCTTATGTCATATAAAGAACTCAGAATCTTAATCAATAAAGGCTCAACACTTCTGGCACTTGTGCTAAGCAGCAGCTAAGCCTGGGAAGAACAATTGTCCGTGTTTCTTTGTCACATACTTTAATAAATGGAATTGCACTGCTAACAAGGTAATAGGTACCTTCAGCAATGGTTGCAGATCCTGGCCTAAAATTAGTGATGAAAATAATGGGGTTTGATTTTTACCAGAACTTCCGTGAGAAATTATGCCCCATCTACCTGTTCCTGTTTCTAATCCCCATTTTGCAGGCAAATCTGGGTTCCCTTTACTGCTTCCCTAACACCTTTTGGGTGAGCACATTTCAATATGTGAGCTATTACCCAGTGTAGAAAACTCTCCTGGGAATCCAGCTGCAAGTCCATTTCCGTGCTCAAAGTCATTATCACTCTGGCTAGATCCAAAGGCATTCACAATATCTACAAACAATCAGGGAACAGCTAAAGATGCAGTCTCAGCAACTGGAATTTAAAAATCCATTTCAAACACAGAGGTACTGTAATCTGTACAAAATTATTAGATTTTGCACAACTACTGAGCTATTTTGACAATTTAGCCCTCAAAAATCTGTACCAATAACTGTATTGCAAATTACAGAGGCATTGGCACAGCGTGATGCGAGTCTCTGATCTCAAGTTAATCTTCAACAATAAAATGACCTAGAAAGAATTTATTTTTGTTTCTTATGTGGCTGAGGGGTTTGAGCTACACTCTGCAGACAGGAGAGGCCTGGAGAGGATTTCATTTGCTACTTCTTCTTGTCATATCTGTTGGGCCTCCACTTACCCTCCTTAATCTTACAGCAGACTCTGCCTAGCACCTTCCCATGTAAGCACAACTTCCCTGTTGGGAAGCCTGAGCAGGTGCTCGGTTTAACGTCCAAGATTTGGGCCTGCACATCATATGTTATGTCTGAAAATGTGTCTGGGCAGGTGTCAGAGGTGTGGCTGCAGCCACACGCTCCCCCTGAGGGCGTGCCAAAGCCTTTTGGAGAGAGTGCCCAGTCTCCTGTTATCCCTGCACTGGGGCTTGAGGGAACTCCAGAGGTTCCCTGCCCAGCACTTCAAGCTCCAACAGCAGAATGGTGCTCCACAGACCCTCTGCTTTCTGCTTGATGGATTGGTGTGTGGGTATGCCCAAAGAGAAGCTCTGAAAGGATTGTCCCAAGAGTCTCAATCAGTATTAATCAGTCTTACCCATCACAACTCCCTTTTAGACAATACAACAACTCCATCCCTTCTCTGGATAGATCTGTTTATAATCCAGAAGTAATTTTCCTTCCCAGCAGCAAAATTAAACAAATTCATTGGAAAACACACAAGGAAAATGTTGGGCAGGGCTGCAGAAGAGTCCTTTTGAAGAAAAATGTGATGTGTGTAACCTGCATGTGTATGGCTGTGGTTAAACAGAGAAAGGTGCTGCTTTTATAAACTCTTGTGTTTGACAAAGAAACTGCCAAACTTATGCCTGTTCTTTTCCTGGAAAAGGGGTTATAAGGATTCTCTCCAGATTATTACAATCTGTCATGAGTTCACATAAAAATTACACCTAACATATAATGGAAATGTTTCACCAGATCTCGGTCACTTTGGACCCAGTTATCCATCATGCTTTGTAAATACAAGCTGCAGTAGAGGGAAATCTCCAGAAAAGATAAAGAAGTATCAAACCAAAGTTTATGGCAGTTCATCTTCTCACACAAAAAGGAATTAAACTGTACAAGGACCAATTCAGGTTCATGATATCTGTTTGAATAACCATGGTCAAGGCTGCATTTTCAGTCAGTTTTTTACTTCGAAGCTTGGACTTTAAGAGGCTCCCTGGAGACTCCATCTTAACATGCATTGTAGAATATAAAACATACATATATATATAATGCTTAGTTTTAATAATTTTAAGTAAAACTAATTGCCTGTGTCTAAAATTTTCCCCTCCTTTTGTATTTGATAAAAGCATTAACTCTATTTGCTATATAATTCCTTTTTAATCTCATCTGGCTTTTACTTCCTAAGATTAAGAATCCCTTTGGGGGACTGGAACTCTTCTCTGTTTTAATCCATACACAGATTTGTCTTTTACCACACTCAAATCTCTCTCTCATTTTCCAGAAGACATTGTAGTGACAATTTTCATTCAAAGGCATTACATGAAAAGTAAGGCTGGTTTTCAGAAGACACCACTTCTATGATTTATTAAAAATATTTTTTAAAAAATGGGTGACCCCAAATAAAAATAACAACAGCAGAGGCTCTTAAAGAAAAGAGAATTCATAGCTATTTTGCTTAATTCCATGTTTAATTTGGTGCCTAACCCTTTTATCATGTTTCTACACAAATTTAAACTGGTTAGATACCTCTCTGCCTTCATTTATTGCAGCTGTAGATTCCTTAACAGTGAAATGAGGACCACAACACTTCTCTGCTTCACCAGCCACTCAAATTTTTAATTACTAAGGGACAGAAAAAGACTTTCTAACTTTATGCCCAGTATAATGTGTAAGCATGTCTTCCCTGAAATTCCTCTTCACCTGAATAAGGCAGTTGGTTCCTTGAATGTTTTCATCAACCCTTCTAATCTTTCCTCTGTTTTATGGTCTCCGCAGCCAGCATATATACACACAAAATTCATCCTCCATGGCAAAAAATACGTAAAAAAGAAAAAAAAAGGTGAATGAAATCTGTAGTTTCTTCCCATCCTCCTTTCTGTACACCCCAGCAAGTGTGTGACGTGGATGAGTGTGTGCAAGCAAAACTGCAAAATGGAATGCAAATACTCTTGAAAAGTAGGAAAAGAAGCTACTTGGTGTTCACACAGTATCAGAAAGCTAAAAGCAAATTTGCCCTTGAAGAAAAGAATGGAAAGGAGAAAGATACTGGAAGAGATTCAGGCAGCTGAGCCCCAAGCTCTCTTTTAAGTTCCAAGTTTGTCTGAAGCAGAGTTTGACTCTCAGTGCTGCTGACGCTGCATAAAGCAAAGCCACCAGCGAGGTTTAGATGAAACCTGTGTAAACAGCAGCAGATTTCATGCTGTTCTAATACAGACCCCTGTGAAAGCACAACTGTTCAGAAAAATATGTAATATACTTTGAGTGTGTGGACCTACAAACCTCAAGAGGCACCACTGCAATGGTTCTGGCCGAATGACTTCTAATTTGACACTGAAGAGGCAACCTACCAAGTAATAACTGTGAAAACTGCACAGGGACAATAATTCAGCTGCCATAGCTGTGTTTTAAGCACAAGGAGTTCTGCTGTGTATTAGTGCTAACCTCAACACAAAGCTTACCTTACTATCAGATTACTCCTCTGTGTTTTAATGTGTGATCCAAACAAAAAAAAACCCCAAACAAACCATAGAACCTGCTGCGGAGCAAACACAGACATGTTTACTTACCATGTTGCACATACCAGTAGGAAAAACAGAAGTGTTTGTAGTGGAAGAACGAACATGAAAAATAAAATCATTCTCCATCTGGGACAACTACCCAGGGTTTCACTGGACAGGGCTAGTAGTGTCTCACCTTAGCCAAGAATTGTTACTGAAGTCCTGTTCCATTACAACCACAAACCTTTCTTCCCATGTAGCACTTCTGCACTCCAAGAACTGCCTGGGCAGTGGCTGGTCAGCACAACAGCTCAGTGATAAGTGCAAGCATTGTGTCCATTTCCCAGAGGCACAATGGAGTTCAGCAGCAGCAATCCAGGCCTGAGCAGGAATTAAAAATCAGGATTTCTGGCCCGGCAGTAGTTACTTCTAAAAGCAAACATAAAGGAGGAGATTAGTCATTTATTGATGCTGTTCTGCATTACTGCTCATAAGATGCATGCTTAATTCCCAACCCTGTGCTCTGCAGAGACCATGAGCACTTAAACCAGAATGTCTCATCACTTCAGTAATGACATCTCCAGGGATCTCCAGTGTAGGGCAGATGGGCTGCAAAATCTGAGAAAGTGACTGATGCTGTCTTTCATGGTACAAACGCTGATTCCCTAAAACAGGAGCACGAGAAGCTGCTGCGACATTGTGTTGTTAAAATTTTGAAACACAGAATTTATTGAAAGAATGAAAGAATACGTGGGTTTCATTAATCACCTAGACCGCTCCGGGTTTGGAAATCCTTTTTTAAAAAGTGCATCATGGGGGTAACAAATTAAGATGCAGGGGGAAAAAAAAAATAATTGTATGCTCCGCATATAGAAAGTGCAAGACATAAAGCACAGAACCACAGCACAGAGACACAGCAAAACCAGCAGATACTTCGCTACACAACCAGTTTGCCAATCGGGCAGGGCTAGTGGGCGCTGTCCCTTTTCACGGCACCGCGCTCCCGAACGCGGGCCAGCCGAGCGCTGCCGCCCCGGCCGGGCGGCACTGCCGGCGCCCGCCGCTCCGAGGAGCCACAAGGCAGCAAAACCGCTCCGAAACGGGGAAAATCCGACACGCAGCCATGGCCATTTTGCCTCGAACACAATCTCTGGGAGCACTACGAAACTTCAGAAAAGCTTAGCGCCTTTTGGAGGTCAGGCAAGAGCGTGTTTATCGCGTTTAGGTAGGGAAACGCCTGACCTGTCCCGAATGCAGGTAGGAAATCGTCATGGTGTTTAAAAGCGTGTTTGAAGCATCAGGAAGCTGTTTGCGAGCTGCAGTGGGAGCATCCTTGAGCGGGCGGGGAGCGGCGGGACAGCAGCGCCCATCCCCGGTACCCGCCCCGGCCGCAGCCCCAGCATCAGCCGCTGGATGGAAAAACCCGCGTGGAGCTGCTTTGTGCTCCTGCCTCGCACAGCTGAGGGCTGAGGCGGCGATAAGGGCCAGCTGACCTAGCAAGCATTTCAAAAGGGATGCGGGGAGAGGGGAGCGGGGAGGGAGCAGGGAGCAGGGACAGGGAACAGGGAACAGGGAGCCGGGAGCCGGGAGCCGGGACCAGCTCTGCCAGCTCATGCCCGGCACGGCTGCCGGGCCACCTGGGGCTCAAGAGCCCTGGATCAGGCAGCGAGGATGTTCTGTACAAAGATAAAAACATATACCTGTGTGTGCATTACCTGTGACCCTAAACCAGGCAGCATTGCTGGCCCTCTTCTCTAGGAAATGAGTAGGATGGGGACCAATCCCTTCAGCAACTCTCGTGTCAAAATCCATATGGTGGCTGTGGATCTCTTAGAAACAGCCTTTTGTCCGAGGAAGTTTCGTCCAGCTTCTATCAAAGACTTTGCAGGTTTTCCCAGAACTCTGAGATTTAGAGCCATGCAAAGGCTCTGCCTCAGGTCTGGTCCTCTCAGACATGTCAGGTCCCTGCTGTGGCCACAGCCCAGGCACGCACAGAGGTGCTCAGGGTTTCTGTAGCTGTGCCATGAAGCTCTGCTCGCCGGGGCTGAGGCTTCCAGGCCGTGTTTGCTGGATCTGCCGAGCACGAGCTCAGTGTGTGATCCATCCCCGAAACTTTATCTTCTCTGTTTGTGCACAGAACAAGTGTTTGGCACATAACTGCAGGCTTCTGCCTGGGAAATCCCTTGTAGATATAGATGTGTGGAAAACAGAGAGAGCAAGCAGTACAGCAGATGTAGCAGGGAAAACAAAGCTTTGAAGGCAATTTGCCCCAGAGGGATGACTCAAGTGAGATGACTTCCTCATGTTTTCACAGATACTGTGCATAAAGACACAAACTTGGGCACCCGCGTGCAGGCCCCTCTCCCACAGACACCTGCAAGTCTTCAACACCATGTACTTTCTATTATAAGTAACAGCAACACCTTGCTTTTGAGGCAGAATTGCAAATAAAATCTCTTCTAAAATCAGCCAGCACTCGCAGACAGCTCCCACCCCCTGGAATCAATACTTTATGGATAAGTTGATGCATATGCTCTGAAGAAAATGAAACAAAATGTACCGTGTCAGTTTACATAATCCAAGAGCCGATAGCTTTCATTTTCTGAGCCACCAAAATCAAGACCTAAAATAAGGAGATTTGGAGACTGGAGTTTAATCTCTGCATGTTTTGCATACTTTTTTTTTTTTTCCAAAAATGTCTCAAAACCTTTTTAAGGGGAGAAGAAACAAAGTGTCAGAGTGTTTTAGACAGAGGCTGAGAAAACGATGTAAGCTGGGGAAAATGCTGCATAATCACCCCTCTTTCTGTGTCATGCTGACTGCCTGACATATTAGACAAGTCAGAAAAAGGCAAAAACTTCCAGGGTCCATCATCTGAACTTGCCTCAGGACTTCAGTTTTCAGCTTTGCTGAGGTTCCTGTAGCACCCAGAAAGAACATGAGGGGAATCCTCCCGAGATTGTGGACAACCAGAGCCAAGCCCATGCTGGAAAATTGCCACAGAGGCAAGGAGAGCAGGGTACTGTGAGGCCACAGTGTGGCTACTGCATTAATAGAAAATGTTTTGATGAGGAGAGCTCTTCAGGAGCCCTTGTTTAAGTACCATGATTTTCATGGGCAGGTGATGACTTCCATGGATCCTGTCAGCTTCAGGCACTGCTTATTCATCTGAACATGCACACTTTTGTCAGGCACTCTTTTGTGCAGGGCTGGATGCACAAAAAATTGGTGGCTGGGTTGGAAACTGTTGTATTAAAGATGGAAACATTCCTTGTTCATGTTTGTCATCTCTGGTTTAAAATAAGTTCCTCTCAAGGGTCAGTTTCTTCCCATGGAATGATTTCAGACAATTACTCTGATAAGGACTTATCAGAAATATGTAAATAAGAGATATACTTGGCAGCTACACAAAAAAAAAAGGTATTTTCTATGAATTGTAACAAATATCATGGCAACTGTCACATAAATAGTTGTTTAAAAAGTACAAGACACAACAATTTCATTATTTTCAGGGAAACAAAAACCACAACAAAACAAACCAGATGAGAACTTCCAGAAAAGAAAAGGAAGGAGGTTTTCCTTCATGTAGATGCTCATCCCTTTTTTGGAATATTTAAATATATACCTTTACATTTGCAGATTTTTACATTTACTTTTTGCATTCCTGCACAGCTCTGCAAATTGCCATGATTTTACAAGATGAAATGAAAAGTGTAGAAGATAAGGATAAAGCAAACACTAAAAAATCCCTTGGCTTGAACACCAATACAACTGATACACATTATTTTAATCTAGAGCTTCTTGGGCAATATTTACTCACTATTTAATATTTTTTATTTAATATTTAATATTCGGTTTTGTTTAACCAGGTAAGGTCTCAAGAGAATGGATACTGACTAATCTCCTTGTAACCCTGTGCATCAACGAGGTTATCCTAAAGCCCCTAAATTTTCTGCAATGTGCTATAAGAAACTACTCCCTGTTAAGTGCACATTAAAGAGATGGATTTCACAATTTGGGGACCGTGTGGCAAGGGCAGAGGACCTGCCAGGAAAGCAAAGTCAGAGTCTGCATGGAAGGCCCACCTTTCAACCCCATAGAAGAAAGGTCTGAGGAAGAAGAAAGTGTTTCAGTGTAAATGGAAATATCAAAACTCACAAGGAAAAGTCAAAACAGAGCTCTCCAAAGCAATCAAAGTAGCACCAATTATTCAAGAACAGAATCTGCTGCTAGGTGCTGGCCAGGGAGATAATATATGCACTGTCTTTCCTGTTTTCATCTCCCCTCTCAGCTTGCCCCTCTAAGTTATTTCTGTACTACTCTGTCTTCTTACTTCAGTCTTCATTCTTGAATTTTCATCACGGTGTCTCCCTAGAGCCTTTTCCTCATCCTGGGCTACTAATCTGTGGGATGATAAACCCAGGAGATGAAGCTTTTTGTGCAGTAAGATACATTTTGGGGTTTTTTGTTCTTGATCTGTCTATTCTGCCATTCTTACTGATCTCCTCTGAAACACACAGGGCAGAGGACAGCGAAGGAGCACAGAAAGAGAGGAGAAGTGAAAGTGAAGTTATTGCCCAGTGCAGAAGAAGGCTCAAGTTACATCATCTTTGGACTGAAAAACTATCAGAAGTAAGGTTTTAGAAGACGAAATGTCTTCCCTGCTGACAGCACCGTAAGGAATAGCTGCAGGGAAGAATTTTAAAAACAGAGGTTGTCTTGACCTCTCTCCAGCCTTGCATGGTGCTCAGCATGACAGATCAGGGGAAAAAAAATAGTATAGTGGGTCAAACACAAAGACACATCACATTGCAGCAGAGATGCAACAGCACCCCTGATTTTTCCGTGGCTCTGGGTGACAGGAACCAGGACGCTGCATTCAGTATGACTACAAGAAAGGTTTGGAAAGAGAAAGTTCAGAAAAGAGCAACAAAATAATTAAGGGACTGGAGGGATTTACCTGCGAGGAAGATTAAAAGAACTAAATAAATATGTCTAGTTTGGCAAAGTGATAACTAAGGAGAGGCATTCTAACCATCTACAAATATTTGACTGACACACGCACACTAGGGAAGGAAAGGAATTACTTAGCAGGAAACAAGCAGGTATATCAGGGAGTAATGGGATGAAATTAAGAAGTAGAAAATTGAGGCAGAATTTAAGGCAAATCCTCCTGACAATGAGTTCTAATAGTCTGCAGAAAACATACCAGCATATATGCAATAGGGAACAGTCTTACTGATAAGGAGGGGGACTTAAGTGACTTGCTGGGCCTTTCCAATCTCAAATATTTATGATTCTATAATTAAGCATCATTAAATTTAATGACATGTGCCATTTTTTTTTCAGCAAATTCTGAATGTGGCCTCAGGTCATAAGTGTGCAATTATTTCCTAACTAAAGGTCTTACATTTTGACTCATGAATCCTTCTAAAATTAACTAGGTTGGTCTCTTTTTTTTTTTAACTTAAAATTAATTTCTATTAATGCATTTTCTCTTATTTTCAACAGCAGCTATCTCCCCCTGCTCACAACTCATAGTTCCCTCTTTATGCAAGGCAAGCCTGCACACTTACAGCTTTGTGGCTCAGTGCCTGAACCTGCTCAGCCTCAGGTTGAATGCCTCCTGTGTTCAAGGGATCTGCTGTTCCCAAGCCCAGATGATCACAGGGGCTCTTCTTCCTCCGAGGATGAACTGCGTGCAACAAAGGGGAAAAAAGTGTTACATGATATTTTCAGCTAAGGGCTGTTTATGGGGCTTTGAAAGCAGATCACGGCCGTATGAAAAGCTTCAAGCCACCGCTCACCCTGGTGTCACAGCACCACTCAGCAAATGAAAACAGGTGTTTCTGTGCTATTGCCCGAGCTCCTGGCCAGGATCACAGCTGGTGGGCAGCAAGTTTCCACCATTTCACTTTGGCAAACTCCTTGGTTTTGATGCATGTTCTTGCTAGTGCCAACATATCCTCCAAAATGTGCCCTGAAATGGGTACAAACCTAGGGAGTGATCAGAAGGTTGTGGTCTCACGTGAGCAGTCACTTGGGGATCCAAGTGCTTTGTTCTGCTCTCAGACAGCGTGTGCTGCCTGAGGAAGTTGCAGCTTTTGCTGATATTTTACCATTGGCTGTGTTACATACCCAGTCCCTCAAGAGGGTTCATACAGTCTAATTCTTTGTGAATTGTTATCTAAATATATCTTTTGTCCGGGCAAGAGTGCTGCTCACCTCCCACTGTGAAAGGCAATCTGTGATGCCTACTGCTTTTGTGATGCTTTCTTTTGGTTTCCCCCTGTCGTGCAGCTGCAGACTGGGCACACTGTACCATCAATATCTGACACTCGTACTCCCTTCATTGTTGGCTACTTGCTTAAAGCTCCTTTCTTTTACGTGTGCTGGACTTCAGCCTCAGCCAAGGCAGTAAATGACGGCAGAGTTTCATCTGGCATCAGGATGTGGCGGCAGCAGTGCCTGCAAACACTCCGGTGTAGCTCAGGCAGCGTGGGCTTCCTCCCGAAGGATGAGATGGATCTCCCCCAATCCCCGACAGACACGAAGTCCCCTCCTTGCTCCCTGCCACAGGAGTGCCCCTGGTCCGTGAGCCCAGAGCTCCTGTCTGCCAGCACGGGTGATAGCTGCTGCTCTGAGGAGATCGGGGGACGTGAGAGCCTGGCTATTTCAGCCTAGTGCGGGTAAACCCCCAGTGAAAGGTGCCGGGTGCTGGCACTACAATATTCCGAACACTAATTACCAGAAATCTAGTTTCCAAATCTTCTCACTTTTAAGATAACACTGCAGCAATCATGCTGAAGTGAGATAATTAAACAAAACACTGTCTCCTCTCCCCTCCTCCCCCAGTCACTCTGCAGCCCCGTCTGTCATTTCCCAGCACGGAATTGCTGAGATGAGGGTGGCTGGTAGGAAAGCTCAGTTGCTGTGTGCATTTTACAGGAGGTGTGGCTTCAGCACATCTTCCTCACTAGGAAAGAGCCACAAGGAGCCCTGGCTGCTCCTGTGGATGGTTTATCACTGGCCTGAGTCCAGCCAGAAGTAGGTGAAAGAGATGTAGGCAAAGGAAGGGAAAGAATGACAATATTTGCCCCTTTATCCAAAGCAAGAACAGGCAAAATCTCACTCTCTATTTGAAACCCATGGATTGTGAATCCAGTTTTGGCAGCTATGATAAATGTCCTGAAGCATCTAAATACTTGGGGTACAAGAACAAGATTACTGCCTGTCAGAATTTGTCTATCTTTCGAATATTCTGCCCAAAGCAGCAAAAAATTGAGTAATAACCTGGTACTGACAGCTCTTCATTAAGGTGCAGCAACTTCAGCCATTGCCTTAGTTCACAGTCCTCTCTCAGCTTCTTAAAACAACTTCTAAGACTCTTTACGTGTTTCAGTTTTGCTCTTAAACCAAGAAGAGGAATTGTCCTTTCCCATCTGGCTGCCTAATAAAAGTCCTTCTCCAGATCTAGACTTTTCAGGAACATATATTATATATAGCTTATGTCTATATCTATAGACATCTATATATCTATCTTTCGCATTTGGAAAGTCTTTTAGAGTATCTATTAAAGTGAACACCAGTTTAAGCCATGTATTGCTGGATAAGGGGAAAAAGAGATCTTCTGTTTTTAGGTTAAAAATCTATAGCCGAGACTCGTGGCTTCTGAATACACATTCTTCAGGGCTTTGTATGGAATTTTAGTTTGTGTACATTTTTACACTCAATGGCTAGGTTGTTTTTTTTTTACTTCCCCTAACAGTTTTCGTTGTTACAAAATGCTTTCCACCAAGTAGTCTACATTTTCACCTTAATTTAGGCCATTTTTGCTTCTAACACATGCCTAGCCCCGGGGAAAACAAAACTCCCAAGCCACATATTTTTGCATCATTCTGCTTATTGCTCACTGAAAATAAAGAGGAAAAAAAATCCCCAAAAACCTTGTATTTTCTGCAGGCTGTTTGTTAAACTTTTTCATCAGTTAAATTTTTCTGACCTTCTCTGTAGTAACTATTGTTGCTTGTCTCTTCAGTTTGTTGATTATGTCCATAGCTCTCAGCATAGACACTATTCAGAAAAAACAAACAAACAAAAGACAACTGAAACCCCAAAAATAAAACAAAGAGGGTTCTTTCTCAGGCTTCTGAACTGTGAGTCAGGCACTCTGCATAGTTACTTTACAGAGGTAGAGGTAGTTCATATACTTGCTTTCACTCAGAATTTCTGTTGAGCGGGAAACAAAATACACACTTCTGGGGATGCACAAAAGGAAATAGCAGCTTATCTATGCATAGGAAACAAATTATCTTTAGGTGGAATAAGGATGTCACAGTCCAGAATTGATGCGGTTTTCATGCATTCTAAAGAAGATTGCGAAATCTTTCCTCTCTGCATTTTTTTTTAACGAAAATGAGATTTAACTTTGCACCACTAAGGCACTTGGGTTCAGGATATTTGCACACTCTGTGACTCCCAGCAGACTCCTGACTCACTTCTCTGAATGTAATTTCACTGTGACAGCCGTGAGATAACATCTATAGATTGTTCTGCAAAACGTAACTTTCCATTAGGAGCCGGGGGGACCATTCTCTAGCAATCAGAACTCTTTGATAAACGTTTATTTTTGCCTTCTTCACCTGGAAAAGACTCTGCTACAGAGCTTGGAGCACCTGCCAGACCAGATCTAGCTGCATTTCTTGTAGCTACTGGAAATGAATACAGTGCCAGTCGCTAGCAGTGATAACAGTGGTCAGAAAGCAATGCCATTCCTTAGTGTCCTGTTTATACATCCCATCTCAGAGTGAAGATCTTGTCTCCTGGCTGCTCAGGCCTGGCTGGGAAGGAGCTGGCCAAGGACAAGGGGACACACTCGCTTGGTGTTTTTTACATCTTCCTTGTTAATCTCCAGGTTTACCATGAAAATAGTATTTTATTTTTTTTAATTTAAATTACATGTGGTTGTGGGGTTCCAAACTCCATGATTTCTGTTTTTCCCCTGCTGCTGCCTTTTTGCAGAGCAGCTTATTTTCATTCCAAGGATGTTGTAAGGAGCAGCCCACTAGTTAACACAAGAGGCAGCCATCTGACAAAGGACTGGGAAAGGACTTGGGCTTTCTGTTCTAATAATCACAAGTGCCAGTAACAGGACAGGACGAGAGGCTCAAACAAAAATAAATTAATTAGCAAGGACATTGTTTATGCACTGGGAATTCCTAGTGTATGTGGTGTCTGCTCTAATAACCCATGGACAAATCACCTCTGTTCACTGTAGCACCTTAGGGAGAGGGCCAGCAGAGGAAGACAAATGTAAGTTCCCATCTAAAGGGAAAAGGATAAGAAGCAGCTTGAAAATCTGCAGGGAAAGGCCCTGCATATGCATAAAGAGCTGAGAGATCCATATGGACACCTGCCCCTCACCACAGCTCCTCTTGCTCCTGGCTAGACATGTTCCAGAGTGATCTGTACTTAATACCTACAGGATTGTGGCCCACGGGGATCTGAGCATTCCGAGCTTGCTGTTCCCAGTGCGGTGAAACAGAGGTGAGCACGGAGCTTTTAGGAGAAAAGAAAAAAGGAAAATAAATAACAAAAAAAAAAACTTTTCACGACATTTTTTTAAAAACAAACGTAACCATGTAATTTGTCTTACATTGTAATTACTTCTCTGTTTGAGATGTTCACTATTTTCTGCCATTGTAATTTCACATACTGGATAATTAGTATCCTCTGCACAGAAACAACAGGAATGGCTGGGCGGCAGGAGAACGCTTTCTGGATGCTGCTACAATAAAATGTTGTCTCATTTCTTCTCAGCGCATGACTCAAATCCAGGTGTGCAGAGGAGTAAAACTGAAAGGCCAGAATATTGAGTTAAAAACCAAGGAAAGATAGTTTGTTGAGCAGTCCAGCAGAGCAAAGAAAAGCCATACTGTATAAAATTGATATGAACGTGAACATCAGTTGAAGAACTGATATGAACGTGAGCATGAAATTGGTGTTTTGAAACAATCCCCTGCAGATGACCCTTAGAATACAGCCATTGACTCCACGTGGAGGTAAAAGTCTGCCTCTTTTTGTTTCTGAAGGATCAGACACAGAAGTTGAAATAACAAATCTGTGTAGAGTATTGCCTGAAATACCAATTTTTAAACACTGTCTAATGACTCAGTGAAAGAATATCACAGCTGTATCTAAATTCCATTTCAGTTCTACAGAAGCAGAGTATGATGTGCTAGGAAACAAACATGCAGTATTCCTTCTAAAAAAAATCAATTGATTGAGAACTTTATCACAGGATTTTGAAACTGTGAATACCTTGATATTAAGTTAATGAGGACGTCTTTAAAGCATTTCTTAAACTATCCTCTGTACCAGGCTTTAAATGATCTCACAAAACTCTGGAATAAAAGCTGTTACACGTATTCTTTGAAATTATTGTAAGTTTTAGTTTTGAATAGGATAAGGAATTTAGATTTATATGATGTGCCATTGCTTACCTGTGTTACAGAATTTGTATGACTGTATCCAGTGTGAACACGGTAAATATTGCAAACACGAGGTAAAACTTAATGCTTCAACAGGACATGAGCTTATTATGATGGTCAAAAAATGGATGCCAAGATATGCTTAGGGAAAAAAAAATTCCATAACTTTCAAGTGATAAAATTTGCATTTACAGATCTGAATGGATGCCTCAATTCTCTGACAAAGGTGTTTTCCACTGAGGTTGTTATCATGTTACTCTATATTTTAAACTGGGACAAACACCTTTCCTCATGGAGCTGTCCTGCCTGCTGAAATATGGCATGGAAAACATGAAGGAGGTTATTCCTAA